>KV008068.1:525220-549246 GCA_001598015.1 Dorcoceras hygrometricum
TTTCCTTAGTTGAGTTTTCGTATAATAACAGCTACCAAGTCACTATTGGAATGGCACCGTTTGAAGCTTTGTATGGTCGAAAGTGCAGATCCCCGATTTGTTGGGAAGAAGTTGGTGAGAGACAGCTTTCTACACCGGAGTTTGTTCAGCATATGAAAGATCAAATTGATTTGATCCGGAGTAGAATGAAGGCTGCCCAAGACCGTTTCTTGAGTTATGCGAACCGTAGACGTCGACCGCTAGAGTTTGAGGTTGGCGATCGTGTGTTTCTCAAGATTTCTCCCTTCAAGAGCGTGATGAGATTTTGATTTAAAGGCAAATTGGCTCCCAGATTCGTTGGTCCCTTTGAGATTATCGAGCGGATTGGACTGTTGGCAAATCTTTACTGAGGCTGCCCGAGGAGTTAGCCGCGATGCATGACGTGTTTCATGTGTCAATGTTGAGAAAATATGAGCCGGATCCGTCCCATGTTTTGAGAACTGACAAATTTGAGCTGGATCTGCCTTGAGTTATGTCGAATATCTGGTGCAGATCTTGGATACGAAGGAGAAGCAGTTGAGAAACAAGATAATTCCGTTGGTGATGGTCCAATGTAGCAAGCATGGCCGAGAAGAAGCGACCTGGGAAGTTGAGGAGAAGATGAGACAAGATTGGCCTCATCTGTTTGAACACTGATCGTGCAACATTTCCAGGTAAATTTCTGGTTTTAGCTTCGAATTTGAGTAGCTGCTGGTGTTGATTTACATGATTGATTGTTTTCTTCCCTGAGTTTGTCTTTGATTTCGAGGACGAAATCTCTTTAGGTTGGGAGAATGTGAGGAATCAGATTTCTAAAGTAATTAATCGGATTTTGGAAATAGATTAGTCACGAGAATTGAGAATTTTGATTTCTGGAATTTCGAATTTCCTTGGTGAAATCTGATTTGAAGAAATTCAGATCTCATGTTTGGCTGGTCGAGAAATGATGTGAATTGATCGACTTTTGGGAGAGATCTGTTTTCTAGTGTTAGCGTGGTTATCGCGTTGATTTGGTTGGATTTTGATATGGATCTGTTTCTTCTTAGCGTTACGAAAAGCACCGTGAGATTTGAATAAAACGGTGTCGTTTTGGAGAGATCTGGTTGTCGAGAATGGAGTGGGAAATGAATACGTTGTTCTTTTGAAATTCAGATCTCAGTGACGTAAGCAGATCTCATGTGTGACGTAAGCGTTGCTGGATTGTGATCGCGTTCTTAGGAGAGATCTGGTTTCGCGTGAGAGATCTGCTGATGTAAGCAGATTTCACGAGTTGGTCGACGAGAAGCGTTGACATCTGATGTTGCACGGGCGTGAGATCTGTTTTACCTATACAACGTCGTTTTGGTGTTATGCGCATGCGTTGAGCGCTGAGATCTGGTTCAGTTAAAACGAGGTCGTTTTGGCTTGGGGCGTTGTTGCTAACGCTGAGATCTGTTTTGCGCGAGTTTGTTGAAGCGCTGAGATCTGGTTCCTGTACGTCGTCGTTTTGATCCTTAGTGTTATTTGAGGGATCTGTTTTTGAGACTTGCGCGAGATTTGGCGGGGAGCGTGAGGTCTGTTTTTCCTTAGCTTTGCGCGAGAGATCTGTTTTGCGATATTTTAAGTTGTAGAAATCTGTTTCTGTCGGTGGTTGATTTATTGGGGAGCTTTTGGAGTAGAGGATAATTACAAGTGTTGAGTTACACTTAGAGCATTTTTAGACCCGATATTTCTTATCCTCAAACTAGAACCCTCGAAAAAGCTACTGTTCACCGTAACTTTCTACCATCGATTCCCATCGCATCCAGCCTCTGTTTTTGACGATATGAGTGGCGCTGGACTCCCCTAGCTTATCTCTTTCGTTTGCTACCCATTTGAGACATTGTATTAGCACAGTTGTGGAAACGCGAAGCTGCTGGAGTTCAAAGCTTTTTAAGAAAAGTCTGTACGTGCGTTCTTCTGCTAGCGTGAGCTTTTGGGTGAGCATTTCTTGTAGATTGGAGCTCTGTTCTTGTAGTTAATGCGTGCATAGAAGTGTAGGAATTGAATTAGACTTCTGGCCGTAGGATTAACGTGTTTATGATGGGATTAAGCTAAGATATTAGCTGCGTTAAAACAGATTTTAGCTTCCAGGATTTTCTGCCAAGAATTTCGAACAAGGAGGAATCTGTTTTCGTGGGCTGTGTTCTCTGTCGTGTCCTGTTCCAACTTGTGAGGTAGAAATTGAGGAAGAGAGGTACGAATTGAGCAGCCCTTAGCAGCTTTGAGCTTGAACATGTCTATAATTCGATGTTGTGAAATCTGTGGCTTTTCTGCTATGTGCCTACGTGAACCAGTTGCTGTTTTTGGTTGGGTATGTATACTGTTTTTACGTTTGGGCATTGTATGTATTGAGAATGGATATTGAATGGCATACATGCATACATATTGGGCCTTGACAGATTTGATTGATGACCCAAGCCACGTTGGAGCTGATCAACCGATTTGTTGTTCACCAGTCCAATGCTATCATCGGAGCGGTGACTACTGGATATGAGTGTCTACCGCCGAGCTGTGATGGGCTGACGGGCCCCGATGATCACGGACCGATGATTTCCCGGTTGATAGACCGTGGTATTGAGGCGACTTGATTTGATTTTCCGGATGATACACTGGCCTAGTTGACCGATTTTCCTTTGACAGCCACATGAATTTCATAGCATTGATTGTTAGCATGTTGCATGCGTAGCTGTTTGATAGCTCTTCGTACTGAGGCTTGACCTCGTACTTGTTTCCTGCTTTTGTTTTTTTTGGGTCTGTGTTGCCCATTTGCAGGAACTTCAGGTAACCAAGCTGGACAGAGTGGAAGTTCAGCTGGTCGATCCCCGCGTCCCTGAGTCCCAGTCTATGTATATGATATGTATTGAGCCGGGGGATGCCTCGTGTTATCATGTATTGGGGATCTGTATTTGATTAATATTATGTTGTTACCTGTTGTGTTTGAGTTTGAGTCAACTCATATTTTAATTATCGATATTTTGAATGTATGGTTTGAGTTCGGGCTCATTGTATTTCGAAAAATTTTAAATCCGTGATTTTAAGCTTCCGTGTTTATGCGCTTGTTATGTGTTAAACGTTAGTAATTAGCACGGGGCCTGAAAAGTAAGGACTAATCCATACAACCAAGACCTCAGACTCTCCACTCGACAAATGGTAACCACTTGGAGAATCCGAACGAGGGTAGCTCGATAGTTCGCCAGGCAAACCATCCATCTGCATGCTCAGAACATCACAATGTTCCCTACCAATGAAACGTGGTACTTCACATCACAGATGCTAGTCTCAAACTCGGGCGGCCTTATCCTCATTTTGACGGCCCAATCGACTAGGAAAAAGTTCAGAATACACAGTGACTTATTAGATGTGTTTCATGATAGCCATCATATCCACTATCACATCTAACATACACTATGGTGCATTCTATGTCTTTATCCAACACGATTGTTAACATTATAAAATAATGATGATAAAGAATGCCATATATAAAATGTGAATTTCATAAACAAATATTTTTTTACACAAAGAGTCATCAAAAGCCCATATTCCACAAGTTGGCTAGTGGGAACCTACTCTAACATCATTTACCTCGATCGAATAGGGGATGTGATGCGATTTGGGTTGTTGATGACATGCTTTCGAAGTCAGTCCATTTCATT
This sequence comes from Dorcoceras hygrometricum, assembly GCA_001598015.1. Taxonomy (NCBI): domain Eukaryota; kingdom Viridiplantae; phylum Streptophyta; class Magnoliopsida; order Lamiales; family Gesneriaceae; genus Dorcoceras; species Dorcoceras hygrometricum. The sequence continues at coordinate 528,913 of KV008068.1, forward strand.
CCCTATGATGTGAGGTGTTCGATGAAGAAGATGGCGAAGTTGTATATCGACCATGTGGTTAGATTGCATGGAGTGCCAGTTTCGATAGTGTCCGATAGAGATCCAAGATTTACTTCCCGATTCTGGAAGAGCTTGCAAGCAGCTATGGGCTCAAGATTGGCTATGTGTACAGCTTATCACCCGCAGCCAAATGGCCAATCTGAGAGGACCATTCAAATTTTAGAATATATGCTGCGAGCTGTGGTGATGGATTTTAGCGGAGGTTGGCAGGATTCTTTATCCTTGGTTGAATTTTCTTATAACAACAGCTACCAAGTGACTATCGGGATGGCTCAATTTGAAGCTTTGTATGGTCGAAAGTGTAGATATCCAATATATTGGGAAGATATTGGTGAGAAACAGCTGTCTACTTCTGATTTTGTGCAGCATATGAAAGATCAGATTGAGTTGATTCGGAGTACAATGAAAGCTGCACAAGATCTTCATGCGAGTTATGCTAACAAGAGACGTATACCATTGGAATTTGAAGTTGGCGATCATGTATTTCTCAAGGTTTCTCCTTTCAAGAGCGTGATAAGATTCAGATTTAAGTGTAAATTGGCTCCTAGATTCGTTGGTCCCTTTGAGATTGTTGAGAGGATTGGATCTCTGGCTTATAGATTGCGATTTCCTGCTGAGTTAGCAGCGATACATGATGTGTTTCATTTGTCAATGTTGAGGAAATATGAGCCAGATCCGTCCCATGTGCTGAGAACTGATGAAGTGGAGCTGGATCAGACCCTAAGTTATGTTGAATATCCAGTGCAGATTCTGGACAAGAAGGAGAAACAGCTGAGGAACAAGCGCATACCATTGGTGATGGTCCAATGGAGCAAGCATGGTTGAGGGGAAGCTACCTGGGAAGCTGAGGAAAAGATGAGACAGGAGTGGCCTCATCTATTTGAGTTTTGACAGTAGCATTTCAGGTACTCTCCTAGCTTGTTGTTTGTGTGATTTGAGTTGATTTGCATCTTGAATTGTGACTTGAATTAGCATTGAAATATGCTGGTTGGTTTTGAGCTTTAGTTTTGGTTATTTTTTGGTGTTTTCTTGGTTCTGATATGTTGTTGAGAGTTGATTTCGATGACGAAATCCTTTTCTAGCTGGGGAGGATGTGAGGACTAGAATTTTATTAATTTGTGATTTATCGGTTAATCAGATCTGGATGAGGATTAACCAATGGAGACAATCGTTATTGGGTTTTCATATTTGAGAGAATTGGTTTTTCTGTTGGTGATTTTCGGATTTTCAGATCTGAGGTAGAACAAATCAGATGTGAATTGTTGGTCGCTATCGGGTGGATTGGAGAAGGTAAGTTATTATTTTTCTCGCGTAAGTGCTAGCGAGAATCAGATTTGAGATGTCCCTCATGTGTTTGAGCAATTGTCCTTGATACGGAAGTGAAGCGGTGTCGTTTTGAGTATAAGCAATACGGTGTCGTTTGGTACATATCAGATTTGGCGTTGGCAGGGAGTGATTGGTATGATATCGTTTAGCTAGCATCAGATTTGAGTTGAACTGGACTCTGGTGCTGCGTCGTTTGGTGAAAGTCAAGTGTTATTCAATGGTACTGTGTGGACCGGTCCGGTTTGTGAGTTGATGTAGACCAGTGCGGTTTGAGGATTTCAGATTTGGTCAAATCTGGATGAGCGAGCGGGTCTTTTATGCGAGATCTGTCATTTGAGGGGGACCCATACGCTACGTCGTTTTGCGGTAACGTGACGTCGTTTGATGGTTGTGTGGTAGTATAGCGTAGCGAAGGCAGATTTGAGTTAGCGCTGAGATCTGTATAGCGCTAAGATCTGAAATTGCCAGTGATTGACTTTCACTGTAGCTTTGACTTGGGGATTTAAATATAAGTGTCGATCAACACTTAGTCGATTTTCGAACCCGATATTTTTCTTACATTCTTCCTCAAGAACCCTCGATTAGTACTGTTCATTCGAACCCTTTTTCTTGAGATTGCCGTCGATTTACGCCACCGTTTGGAGCAAGATTAGTGGCGCTGAGCTCGCCTTCCTTAGGGCTTTCAATTGATACCAGTTTGGAGCTTTAGATCGATGAGTTGAGGGAGCGCGAAGTGGTTGCAGGTTCGAGCACCTTCGTGATTGTTGACCAGTCGTTCTTCTGTTCTTTAAAGCTTCTGGGTAAGTGATTTCTTACTGATCTAAGCTTCGATTTAGAGCTGGACAGTTCTCTGTTGAGTTGAGGTAGCTGTTTGGGCTACGTGGCTTTAGGCTGTAAGCTGCATAAGCTTAGATATGAGCTGATTGCTAGATGTCTTGACAGATTTGGGCTTGTAGGTATTTCCCGTTGAGCTTTTGAGGAGCTCGTAGCAGATTTGAGCAGGCTATTGGAGCTGTGTTCTGCGAGATCTGTCGAGGTATTAGAAGCTGTTTGAGGTGAGCTCTAAACAGCTTTGGACATAAGCATGTGAATATTCCGCATGATCTGAATGTTGTGATCTGGTGTTTACGTGAACATACTTGACTTGGCTGCTATGTGATTTACTTGTTCAGTACGTTGATTTATGTATGCGAAAATTGAGGTTCCTGGCATTCATGCATACATATTGAGCCAGATTTTTGATTGATGACCCGAGTTGAGCTAGAATTGTGATTGGCCAACTGAGTTGTCGCGCATGAAATGTCCAATGCTATCATCGAGGTGGTGGCCGGCTGAGTTGTCGCGCCTGAAGACCACTGAGCTGTGATGGTAGAAGGACTTGAAGATCACGGATCGATGATTTCCACCAGTTGATTGGCTATCCGTGGTGTTGAGGCTCAATTGAGATTTTCCAGCTGGGTTGTTGGCCTAGATGACAGATTATCCTTGACAGCCTCATGCATATCATGATGTGAATATTTCATGTTTTATGAATTTTTGTTTTATGAGTGCTCTTCGTACTGAGGTTTGACATCGTTTCCTTTCCCTGTTTTTGGGCTGCTTGGTTCTTGGTTGGCCTTTGCAGGTTCTTCAGGTAATCAGGCTGGACAGAGTGGAGCTTCAGCTGGTCGATCCCCATTTTGATTTGAGTACCAGTTATGACTATGTATATATATATATATATTGAGCTAGGGGATGTCCTGTGCCTTTATTTTATGTTTGGGGATCTGTAGTTGATTGGCTAATTATTTATTACCTGATGTTTTGTTGAGTTTTGAGTTAAACTCATTATGTTGACTATGTGGTGTTTTGAATGTTAAATTGGATCAGGGCCAAAATGGGAATTTTTAGCCCATAACTTGAATGCTTCTGTGTAACTATGATTAAATGAGTATTTAATCTATGTATTAGAGCACCGGGACTGACAGTTTCAGATCTGAATATATTGTTAATGAAAAGGAGGAAGACTCGTAAAGGAGAGAACTCAGATCTAACAGTTACACAGTTGTGTTGAAGTTAAAGGTGGAAGATAAGCTTTTATATTTGAGAGCAGATTTCAGGTTTCAGTGCCGAAAATGATTTGAGCTTCGGATTTTAACAGCTATACATTCAAGAGGAATCAACGATCGAGATTAAATCTTATAAAGTTTGTTAGACAAAGCGGATGAAAGAGACTCAGTTCAGAGCTATTTGGAGAATACTTTGCAGGACGCAGAGTTTGTCTATTCGATGTTTACCTATTTTGGGTATTAAAGTCAAATAAGCTCTGACAACTTTAGACAGACCCTTGCATAGAGTTAATGGAGAATTTAATGTGTTGATACGATGAAGATATGCAAACAAGGTTTGTGTCTACTGGCTCATTTATGATCGTCGAGGATGGAGATGTATAAATAGCTCAAGAAATTCAAACGGAGAAGATCTGGACACTTCACGCTCTCGTCTATCATTCTCTCAGTCGCTCGTTCTTCAAAATTTATTCTCATAGTCTTTCGACATACCAGCTTATACCATCTCGAAGAACTTTCCTTCAGTTCCTTATCAGATATAATCTTCGATATATCTTCTGGTTTACATTTGTAAACAAATTTCTTTGTACAGAAACCAGAAGATTTACAGAACTCTATTGTATCGTGTTCATTGTAAAATCATATTAGTCTGTAACGTACGTGCTTCTTGTAGCAGTTCGAAAAATCATTTGATTGTAAACATGAAGTGTGTTCTGCCTTCTATGTGGAGTTTCTAGGAGTTCATTGTGGGCGAGGCTCAAGTGATCGGGTGTCTACAGAAGCTGTACACATCAAACTTCTAGTGGAACCTTCCTGAAAAGGAAGAAGGGGAGTCGTAGGATTTAAGATCCGAACTTCCAGAAAAAAATTCTCGACTCTATCTTTTACTTACATGCATCGTATTTATTTTTTATTGTTCACTGTTTAATCGGTTCTTTCCGCACAATATTTGTTGACCGAGAAAACAGATTCGGACTGAGAGCCTCAGATCTGGTCACACAGATCTGAGTTGAGCTAAGCTTGTAAAAACAGTTTTAAAGGTTTCGAAAAATAAAAATCGAAAGAGTTCATTCAACCACCGCTTCTGAACTCCTAAGCTCATTTTAACTATATTTTCGATTATATTGATCCTATCAGTATCCATGAAGTATGGGCCATTGCATTAATGATTGATCAATCATAAAACTAACGTACGTGGCGGCCGGTTTCACCCGACCTTAATCATCATCACATTACAGAGGTTCACTGGGACCGGTATCCGATCCGCTCATCGTCTATCAAATGCATTAACAGAGGTTCATCGGGTCCGGCATCCCGGATCCGCTCATCGTCCATTTTTCCACAAATCACTTCAATCCCTCAAAATTATTTTCTTTTCTTACATGCCTTTAACATTTCGTAAAACTTTCATGATGCGTGCATTTCATAAAAAAATACAATTTAAAAGGCTTCGCCCGTCAATACATATTTAATTCTTTCATATTCGTATACATAAAATACTATATGTATAATTAAAAATATATTCACAAGCTTCTACATTTTTTACTCCGGTCAAGGATTGGTTCAGGTGTCTGGCCCACTGATTCTAAGCCCAAAATCCTAGATTTAAAATTAAAATGAAACTTAAATCTAAACATGACTTGACCCATTAAACTTAAAAAATTTATAAAATACTAAGTCCTTCACTTTAGAATCAAACATTAAAATTTGACAAAATAAAAGTCCCATTGACCAAAAATCCCATAAATCAAATAAATTCTAAAAATGCTGGAAAAAATCTTAAAATATGCTTAAAACATCAAATAAAGTCATCCACGAACTTTGGCAGCCCCTAAGACTCGAAATCTCAATTTTCACAAAAATGACCCGACGAGGCTCACTTCGAGCGACAAAACGGTAAAAATCATTAAAATCCAATTCTTAACATAATCACTCCCTTTTTCAACCCAAGTAAATTTAACTCAATATTCGAGTCAATGGAACAAATGATACTAAAAAAAATGAAATACGTGACCAACCCGACGCTCGTAATGACACTGATTGCGCATAGACTGCAACCAGGACACGTGCTAGCCATAAAACTCATAACTAATTCGTTCCTCGACCAAATCACTCCCCGTTTGAACTTGAGTGACCCTAACTCAATGATCTATCTCTTGAAATCAACCTTGACCACACAGACTTCATAAATCCACCTACCCAACCCCAAAAACTCTACTGTCACGCACATACAACAACCCAAGACACATGCTGGTCATAAATTCGTAACTAATTCACTCATTGACCAAATCACTCCCTGTTTGGACCCACAAGACCCTAACGCGATGGGCTAACTACAATGAAAACTCTTGACTCGAATCCTAGCCCTTGAACCATCCATGACCAAGCACATAAGAAACCGATCAAATACATGTTGAAAAACATGATACATGCATGGATCTCAAACAATAAACTTAGATCTAATAATCGCACATACAATTCATGCACTCATCATTTGAAAACAGTATATTATGATTTAAATGATGAGAAAAGAGAGATTAGAGCATGCCTTTTTGAAGAATTTACGAGTACTACGTGTTACCGGAGCGGAGGACAAGAGATTGAGACGCTAGAACCTTGAAACCACCAAGAACCAAGAAAATTCGAAGGAGACTTGTGAAAAGGGGAGGGAGGCGTGAGTGAGGGAGAGGGAGAGGGAGGCTAGGGTTTCAAAAATATGGAGTGGAGGTAAATAAATGGTGTACCAAAAAAACCCCTCCAAAGATTTTAATTATGTAAATAAAAGAGTTTTCCTATACTAACCCTCTCACTAATTAAAATTCTAATTAAACTCAAAACATAAAATTTAAACCTCCAATTTTCATAATATAAAATACTCTAATTTTTAAAATGTAGTAAAGTTCAATAGAATAGCTCATATAAGCGAAAAACGGGTTCCCCTCGACCAATAAACATAAAATCTCATTTTTATAAATACTGCTTAAACTAATAAATTTTAGCTCTTAAAACATGAGGGCTTAAAAATTCAAATAAATTTTCACCTCGGTCGTCCCCAATTTCGTCTACGCATCCGGAACTCAAACAGGCTAAAAACATGACATGCACATCTACTATCATTTAATCACATAAAATAACATATTTTTCTAAAAAAAATTTCCCCCTAGTCATGCACTCATTCTTACGTAATTAGGATTTCTGGGCTTTACAACTCTCCCCCCTTATAGAAATTTCGTCCCAAAAATTAGGTTACGTACGGAAAAGATCTGGGTAGCGCGTCCGCATATCGTCCTCAGTCTCCCAGGTAGCCTCATCCTCTGAGTGATTCTGCCATCGGACCTTGACCATCGGAATACTCCGTGCCCTAAGCCTGCGTTCCTCTCGTGACAAGATCTGAACTGGTCGCTCCTCAAAAGATATATCTGGTGCTAACTGAAACAGCTCAAAATCTAGCACATGCGATGGATTGGGACGTACTTCCGCAGCATCGAAATATGAAATACGTTATGCACCTATGACAGGCTGAGTGGTAGTGTTACTCGATACGCAAATGTACCAACCATCTCCAATATCTCAAATGGCACAATAAACCTCGGACTGAGCTTGCCTCTCCGGAAAAAATGCATCACGCCTTTCATGGGCGACATCCTCACGAATACGTGATCCCCTACGATCAACTCCAGGTCTCATCGTCTACGATCGGCATAACTCTTATGACGACTCTGGGCCTTCCTCATCCGATCTCGTATCCTAGTCACAATGTCTGCTGTCTGCTACACCAGCTCCGGCCCAGTCAAAACTCTCTCTCCAACCTCGTCCCAGTGCACGGGAGACCTACACCTTCTCCCGTATAGAGCCTCATAGATAGCCATTCCAATCGACGCCTGAAACTTGTTATTGTACGTGAACTCTACCAAAGGCAATCTAGAATCCCACGTACCATGGAAATCTATCACACAAGCTCACGGCAAATCCTCCAGAATCTGAATAACTCTCTCCGACTAGACATCTGTCTGAGGGTGAAAAGCTGTACTGAACGACAATCTAGTCCCCAAAGTGGCGTTTAAGCTCCTCCAAAACACATATGTAAACCTGGTGTCCCGATCTGACACAATAGAGACTGGTATGCCATGAAGCCTAACAATCTCTATAATATATAGCTCTGTATACTGAGTCAAGGTGAAAGTGGTCTTCACCTATAGGAAATGCGAGGACTCCACAATCACCTAAATCGCTGTGTAGCCTATGGGACTCTTGGGTAATCCAACCACAAAATCCATCGTGATGTTCTCCCATTTCCACTCAGGGATAGGGAGCGGTTGTAATAACCCTGCCGGTCGCTGATGCTCTGCCTTGACCTGCTGACAGGTCAAGCACTCAGAAAACGAATAGCCCAATATCTTCTTCATCCCTGGCCACCAATACAGAGTCTGTAAATCCCTGTACATCTTTGTACTCCCTGGGTGGATGGAGTACGTTGATGCATGAGCCTCTGGTAAAATATTAGCTCTCAATTGCCCAGTACGCGGCACCCATATGCGACCTTCGAAACGTGTGATCTCATCCTCAACTGTATACACACCTCGGCTTCTGGCCTCATCTCTCTGACTGCTGTAGCTGCTCGTCAATGGCTTGGCCGTCCCTAATTCGATCTCGAAGAGTCGTCTAAACTGTTAGTGCTGCTAAACTCGACGCACAGCCTATTGAATAGAACTCCAGTCCAAATATCTGTATCTCAGCCTGTAGTTGCCTCCCGACTGATAAGCATGCCACTACTGAAGTCTTCCTTCTCAAAGCGTCTGCTACCACGTTAGCTTTACCTGGGTGGTAGCAATGTCAGAATCATAAACCTTCACCAACTCCAGTCATCTGCGTTGCCTCATGTTCAGCTCCTTCTGTGTGAAGAAGTACTTGAGGCTCTTATGGTCCATGAAAATCTGACACTTCTCACCGTACAAGTAGTGTCTCCAAATCTTCAGTGCGAACACTACTGCTGCAAGCTCCAGATCATGCGTCGGATATTTCTGCTCATAACTCTTCAACTGTCTCGACGCATATGCAATAACATTGCCACCTTGCATCAGAACTACACTTATACCTCTCAGGGAAGCATCTGTATACACCACAAACTCCTCATGATCCACAGGCATCGCTAAGACTGGCGCTGAAGTGAGAGCCTCCTTCAGCTGATCGAAGCTCATTTGACACTCGAGACTCCACACATATTTCATATTATTCTTGGTCAGGGCTGTCAAGAGCACTGAAATCGAAGAGAAGCCCTTGATGAACTTACGGTAGTATCCAGCTAAACCCAAGAAATTGCGAATCTCCGCTACATTCTTTGGAATCCCCCAGTTCTTAACTGCCTCCACATTCGATGGGTCGACTGAAATCCCATCTCTAGAAACTATATGCCCCAAAAACGCCACCTGCTCAAGCCAAAACTCACACTTGCTGAACTTGGCATATAATTCTCTCTCAAAATCTGCAGTGCGGTCTGCAAATGTTGTCTATGCTCCCCTAAACTCCTCGAGTAGACCAAGATTTCGTTAATGAAAACAATGGTGAACTGGTCTAACTATTTCTGAAACCCGGTTCATCAAGTCCATGAAGATCGCTGGGGCATTCGTCAGTCCAAAAGGCATCACCAAAAACTTGTAGTGTCCGTAACGTGTCCAAAATGCAATCTTGGACACGTCCTCCTCTATAACCCGCAACTGATGGTACCGTGATCTCAGATTAATCTTGGAGAAAACCGAAGCTCTCTGCATCTGATCAAACAAATCCTCAATCCTCTGGAGTGGGTACTTGTTCTTCACTGTAACTCGGTTCAACTCTCGATAGTCGGTGCACAACATCATACTGTCATCCTTCTTCTTAACAAACAGTACTGGTGCGCCCCATGGAGAAAAGCTAGGGCAAATAAATCCCTGATCAAACAAATCCTCAATCCTCTGGAGTGGGTACTTGTTCTTCACTGTAACTCGGTTCAACTCTCGATAGTCGGTGCACAACATCATACTGTCATCCTTCTTCTTAACAAACAGTACTGGTGCGCCCCATGGAGAAAAGCTAGGGCAAATAAATCCCTTGTCAAGTAACTCCTAAATCTGCTCCTTCAGCTCCTTCATCTCGGTAGGAGCCAGTCGGTATGGTGCCTTAGAGATAGGCATTGTACCTGGCATCAGCTCAATCAAAAACTCCACCTCTCGCTCCGGTGGAACTCCCACAACGTCATCGGGGAAAACAACTGCAAAGTCCTGACTACTTCCACCTCAGACAGTGAAGGGCCTGTTGAATCCACTGAGGTGGTAACCCTGGCCAAGAACGCCTGACATCAAAGCTCAACTAGCTTCCTAGCCTGCATAAAAGAGATAAATCTGGGCTTCTGTGGTACCATCATTGTTTCGAATAGGAAGGTCTCCTGCCCTGGAGGGATCGTCACTGCGAGAGCCACACCCAAGATCTTCAGGGTAATATTCATCCTCTGTATGAACGCGCTCAAGATGAACGAGTAAGTTGCCCCTGAATCTAGCAAGGCAATAGTGATGACACCTAAAACACGGATCCTGTCTGAAATCGAAACGTCAATACAGGCACATGTTTACCATCAATCCAGATTTCCATAAACAGTTTTGATGCCTATAACATTTCTAGGTTCGCTAGTCCTATCCGTCTAAGTTCTCAAGGCAAGTCCTAGAAGGTCTAGCAGTTCTACTTAGATCCAACCCAGCAAACTCCTTGGGTCCCTGCTTGCATAACCGCTTAGCCACATCCTCCTCGTGCGACTTCCCAGATCGCTGCGACTGTCGCTCTAACATCTTCGTGATCCCGTCTAGCATGTCGACGCTAATCCTCTCATAAGGCGTCAAATGCGGAGGTGGGGGAGGAGGAGGTGCATCATCATCCTGCTGATCCCTGACACGTCTAGGAGGCATACCGGCACACAAAACCCTTCACGTAGATCTAAGTGCATGACTAGGAGTCTAACTCTTAAACTCCTAAGGTAAAATTAATGCAGAACATGCATCATGCGAAAATAAGTATGAATCGTAAAACTCTAAAACTTACAGACTGGCAGTGCGACTTCTGAGCTCCACGCAGCAGGTTAGTACCCCAGCAGAACCACCGCTTTGATACCAACTGAGATGAACAGGACTCTAGAAATTTTTTTTAAATAAAGTGCAAAATAAACATTCATAAAAAGCAGACATGGTTTGTCCATTAAAAACTTTCGTCAACATCATTTTAAAACATAAATAAAATAAATATCTCGAAGACATAAAATCATCCATTTTGTCTTAAAACCCGAGTGAATAAAATGCGGAATCTGAACATGTCTCAACAATCAAACATAAGAAGTGGTCACGGGGTAGCTGCTGCAGCAGGCGCTTAGAGGTCATCACCACCGGTCGGGATAAAATCAACAGGATCATCACCTGCACCATTTAAACCTAGTGAGCCTAAAGACACAGTATGCTCTATCTGATAATAACAAAATACCTATAATAAAATCACATGCAGGTACATAGCATATTGTAAAATAACCTTAAAAACATGCATGCATGAATGATCGTAAAACATGGTTCATAAATCGGTCATAACATAACATAATCGTATAGCATAACATAATAAGGTATGATATAATGTAACATAAAAACGTGTGAGTCGTATCCATGAAGTGTGGGCCATTACACTAATGTTGATCAATCATAAAACCAACGTTCGTGGCGGCCGGTTTCAGCCGACCTTAATCATCATCACATTAACAGTGGTTCAGTAGGCCCTGTATCCTAGATCCGCTCATCGTCTACCATTATACATTAACAGAGATTCACCGGGTCCGGCATCCCAGATCCGCTCATCGTCCATTTTTCCACAAATCACTTCAATCCCTCAAAATTATTTTCTTTTCTTACATGCCTTTAACATTTCGTAAAACTTTCATGATGCGTGCATTTCATTAAAACATGCAATTTAAAAGGCTTAGACCGTCAATATATATTAATTCTTTCGTTTCAACATTTTCATATTCGTATACATAAAATACTACATATATAATTAAATATATATTCACGGGCTTCTATATTTTCTACTCCGGTCAAGAACTGGTTCAGGTGTCTGGCCCACTAATTCTAAGCTCAAAAGCCTAGACTTAACCTTAAAATGAAACTTAATTCTAAAAATGACTTGACCCATTAAAACTTTAAAAATTTATAAAATACTCAGTCATTCACTTTAGAATCAAACATTAAAATTTGACAAAATAAAAGTCATATTGACCAAAAATCTTACAAATCAAATAAATTCTAAAAATACTGAAAAATATCTTAAAATATGCTTAAAACATCAAATAAAGTCATCCACGAACATTGGCAGCCCCTAAGACTCGAAATCTCAATTTTCACAAAAATGACCCAACGAGGCTCACTTCGAGCGACAAAACGTTAAAAATCAGTAAAAATCCAATTCTTAACCGAATGGAACGCCTAGAAATCCTGATTACGTGAAAATGAGTGCATGACTAGGGGAAAATTATTTTAGAAAATTATATGCTATTTTATGTGATTTCATGATGGTTTTAATGTTGCATGATGTGCATGTCATGTTTTTAGTCTATTTGAGTTTCGGAGGCGCGGACGAGACTAGGGACGATCGAGATGAAAATTTATTTAAATTTTTAAGCCCTCAGATTTTTAAAAGCAAAATTTAATTGTTTTTAAGCATTATTTACCAAAAAAGAGCTTTTATGATTATTAGTGGAACCCGTTTTTCACCTATACGGGCTGTTTTAATGGACTTTTATCTATTTTAAAAATTAGGAGGCTTTATTTTACGAAAATTGAAGGTTTAAAAACTTGAGTTTAGAGTTTATTTAAAAAATATTTATTAGTGTAGGGTTAGGATTGGAAACTCCATTATTTTCCTAATTAAAACATTTGAAGGGTTTATTTTTGACATCACTCATTCTCACAACCCTAATTTTCTTGTAACCCTAGCCTCCACTGTAATGACCAGAAATTTTATTTTACTCAAATCGCATACCTCGTTATTTATTTATATGTTTTAGGTTATATGAATTATTTAATTATTTGTTCACGAATTTCTTTTTAGAATTTGATGCGAGGTCGGAACGGAGAGACGGGGACGCCGAAGAATAGAACATTTCAATAAAAATTTATTTCGAGTTCGTTTTTAAGCATTTATATAGTTCATTTAAAAATTTATTAGAAAAATAACAACTTTTAAATATTCATATTTTTACCATTTAAAACAAGCCATTTTTCTTCCAATTTTTGTAGCACTTTTAACATCTGAAGTAGCAACTTTGAGCATCCTATACACACACAACTTTGACCATATTTTATACACAACAACACATGTTCAATTATACACATCATTATTGGCCTATACTTAGTCCAATTATACACACCATTATTGACCTATTATACACAATTATTCAACAAACATATACAATAAATAAAGGGGCAAGCCTTGCCATTTCTCCTCCCCATATGTGTGCCTCTTTCCCTCTTTATTTTTGAAGTTTTCTATCCTTCTCTCTCTTGTGTTTATCCTCACTTTTGGAGCTTAATTCTCTTTCCCTAGCTTGGTGTGGTTTTCCTTGTCTTTCTCTCCAGCCTACAGCAGCATCTTGGTTGTAAGCTTTAACAAGAAAGGCAAGTACAAGGCTTTCCTTGATGCACTTTTCAGGTTTATGTATAATTGTGTGTGGATTTGTGGTCATGACTTGTTGAATACATTTTTTATGACTATTCTACTGTTCCGACACATTTATTCACGAACTTTGCAGCCTAGGTCGAACTGGTTGTGATTGTGAGTCATTGACCTAAAAGAGAAGAGTTTCGGGTTGTAGAAGGTGTCTAAGCTCTCCTAGCTTTGTTTTATCTTCAAGTTCGAAGTGATCAATCCTTTCATGGTAGGTTAAAGCCTAGGGTCAGATCATGAAGATCTTTGGAGTCTGTGAGAAGTTGTGAGAGTCCAAGTCGAAAGGTTTCAGGTGATAGTTGCATGTGTTGGTTAAAAATGAGTTTGAGGATAGAAAGCCTAGCATGGCTTAGGTTTTGGTCCAGAAAGGTTGGGATGAAGTATAGGGGTCTTCTGGTCATGTACTGAAGTTGAGAAGAGTGAGTGGTTTTGAGGTAGAATCCCAGCCTGTCCCAGATTCGCTTCTGCGTAACTACAGTGACCTTGTTGTCATCGGTTTCGTCATTTCATGAGTCATTTTTTAGTTTCATTTGTTCCAGTAACTAGTAGTTTGAGTTAAAGTGACATGGGTGGAAACAGAGAGTGATATGGTTTAAAAATGGATTTTTATTGATGTTTACCGTTTTGTCGCTGGAAGTGAGCCTCTTCGGGTCATTTTTGTGAAAATTGAGATTTCGAGTCTTAAGAGCTTACGAAGTTTATGTATGACTTTATTTGATGTTTTAAGCATATTTTAAGATTTTTTGAATCATGTTTATAATTTAATTGATTTATGAGATTTTTGGCAAGTTTCACGACAAATAAATGCCTAGAAAATGATTTTTAGGATGTGTGATTTTTAAAATGTCATTTGCTGGAATTTTATGAGAAAGTTTATGAAGTTGAGCATAAAGTTTATGAAGTTAATAAGGTCTTGAGAATTTGAGATTTATTATGAGACAAGAATGACAAGGAAATAAAATGTTTTGAATGATGGGAGTTTATTGTGGTTAAATTTTACTACGGGTATTGTGAGTCGGAAGACGTTACGAGGAGACATGCCAAATTACGGGTATTGTGAGTCAGGAGACGTTCCCGAGGAGACATGCCAAACTACGGGTATTGTGAGCCGGGAGACGTTTCGGGGAGACATGCCAAAACAAAATGTGTACAGAAACCAGTCTAGGCTAGAGAGTTGTACCAAATTTCGGTACCATGGTACCAAAGAGCTTGATCAGGCGAAACAATGAACAAAGAACCACATTCAGGGAACAGATTTCACAGAAAAAAGCTTTTATTTATGAACTGCTTCGAGTTTACAAGAAAATATTTTTACTTATGAATTTATTTCCTATGCATGAATTTTTAAAGAAAATGATTTGAGAAAATGTTTTTCTTATGCATTTAAAGTTTGAGAAAATATTTGAGTACAAATATTTTATGCATGTGCATGTATTATGTAGTACTCGTTATTAACAAGTTTTGTACTTGTTGAGTCTTTAGACTCACTATACTTGATTTGTGCATGTGAGGATTCAGATTTCTAATTAGTGATTAATCGGATTTTGAGTTAGATTAGTCACGAGAATTAAGAATTTAGATTTTTGGAATTTCGAATTTTGGTGAAATCTGAATTGGAAAATATTCAGATCTCTAGTTGAATTGTCCAGATTTTAGTTTGTCTTTTTCGGGTGAAATCTGGTGGAGAATTGATGTTGAATTGATCGATTTTGATAGAGATCTGTTTCTTCTTAGCGTTATGAGAAGCACCGTGAGATTTGGATAAAACGGTGCCGTTTTGGAGAGATCTGGTTGTCGAGAATGGCGTGGAAATGTTTTTGTTGTTCTTCGTAATTTCGGATTCAGTGACGTCATCAGGTCTCATGGGTGACGTAAGCAAATCTTATGCAGGAACGTGATAGCGTTCATTTGGGAGTTGCGCGGTGAGATTTGATGACGTAAGCAGATTCCACGAGTTGGTCAACGAGAAGCGTTGACATCTGATGATTGCGCGGGCATGAGATCTGTTGCTCTTAGCGAGAGATCTGTTTTGATAGTGCGACGTCGTTTTGTGCATTTGCGCGTGTTTTAGCGCTGAGAGCTGTTTGAGTTTAAGCGCTGAGATATGGTGCCTATACGCCGTCGTTTTGGAGTTGCACGCGAGAGCAACATTAGCGCTGGGATCTGTTTTGGTGAAACGATGTCGTTTAGCCTTATGTGTTGAATTGAACGCTGGGATCTGTTTTTGCCAAAACGTTGTCGTTTAGGCTTGCGCGAGTTTTGACATGGAACGTGAGGTCTGTTTTCCTTAGCTTCGCTCGAGGGATCTGTTTTGTGATATTTTGAGTTGTAGGACTCTGTTTTTGTCGGTGTTTGACTTGCTTTGTAGCTTATTGAGTAGAGGATATAAAGATAAGTGTTGAGTTACACTTAGAGCATTCCAGACCTGATATTTCTTATCCTCAAACTCGAAACCCTCGAAATAGCTACTGTTCACCGTCACATTATATCGCCATTTCCCGTTGATTCCGACCTCCGTTTTTCGAGTTCTTGGTAGCGTTGGAAACCTCTTGAAAAGACCTTTCTTTTCCTACCAATCTTGGAGGGTGTTTTGAGCTAGGACGAGAACACGAAGCTGCTGAGTTGAGCAGTAAGTTGCGCCGTGCGTTTCCATCCTTTGGGTGAGCTTTCTTGTTGATTGAGCTTTGTTTTTCTTGTGGTTAGTACCTGCGTGGATGCTTGGAGCTTGAGTTTAGCTCTGGACATAGGTTTAACGTATGTTTGTAGAAGATTTGAGCTAAGATATTAGGTATCTTTGGCATATTTCAGCTTCTTGGAATTTTGAGTGGATTTTGCCGTGGAAGCTTCAAGGGCAGTGAGCTTGAGTTGTTACTGGCCGTGCCTTTTTGAGTTATGTTAGGTAAATTGAAGAAGAAAGGTACGAATTGAGCAGCCCTTAGCAGTTGTGAGCTTGAACATGTCTATAATTCGATGTTGTGAAATCTGTGGCTTTCCTGCTATGTGTCTACGTGAACCAGTTGCTGATTTTGTTTGAGTATGCATACTGTTTTTAAGTTTAGGCATTTTATGTATTAAGCATGGATATTGAATGGCATTCATGCATACATCTTGAGCCTGATTTACAGATTTGATTTGATAAAGTCCAACGCTATCGTCGGAGCGGTGACTACCGGATACGAGTGTCTACCGCCGAGCTGTGATGGGCTGACGGGCCCCGATGATCACGGACCGATGATTTCCCGATTGATAGACCGTGGTATAGAGGCGACATGATATGTTTTGCCGGTTGTTGCACCGGCCTAGCTGACTGATTTCCTTTGACAGCCTCATGCATTCATAGCATTGTTTTATAGCATGTTGCATGTTTATCTGCTTCGATACCTCTTCATACTGAGGCTTGACCTCGTACTTGTTTCCTGCTTTTGTCTTGTTTGGGTCTGCGTTGCCCATTTGCAGGAGCTTCAGGTAACCAAGTTGGGCAGAGTGGAAGTTCAGCTGGTCGATCCCCTCGTCCCTGAGTCCCAGTTTATATGATATGTATTGAGCCGGGGGATGCCCCGTGTTATCATGTATTGGGGATCTGTATTTGATTTGATATTTTGTTGTTACTTGTTGCATTTGAGTTTGATTCAACTCATATTTGAGTATTGAATATTTTGAATGTATGATTTGAAGTTCAGGCGCATTGTATTTCTAAAACTTTTTAAAGCCCTGATTTTAAGCTTCCGTGTTTATGCGCTTATTATGTGTTAATTGTTACCCATTTGCAGGAGCTTCAGGTAACCAAGTTGGGCAGAGTGGAAGTTCAGCTGGTCGATCCCCTCGTCCCTGAGTCCCAGTTTATATGATATGTATTGAGCCGGGGGATGCCCCGTGTTATCATGTATTGGGGATCTGTATTTGATTTGATATTTTGTTGTTACTTGTTGCATTTGAGTTTGATTCAACTCATATTTGAGTATTGAATATTTTGAATGTATGATTTGAAGTTCAGGCGCATTGTATTTCTAAAATTTTTAAGCCCTGATTTTAAGCTTCCGTGTTTATGCGCTTATTATGTGTTAATTGTTAGTAATTAGCACGGGGCCTGACATTTTTGGTATCAGAGCTTAAACTGGGATAAGCTCGATTTATTTTGATCACACTCGAGTCTAGGCACAGAGTTTTGATTTGATTTTGATTGCCTCTGTGACTTATGTGATCTATTATCTGTCTTGTTATTCTATCTGCTGTGAGATCTTACCTCTAGGCTTGTTTAGATGCCGCCGAGACGAGAGGGAGGTAGGAGGACTAGACGTTCCGTGGAGGAATCTAGAGCAGGTAGTGATGACGACGATCAGGTTGAGGACGTCACTAGGCAGATAGGTGGAATGGAGTTGGTCTTAGCCCGATTTCAGCGGACGAACCCACCGACGTTGGCCGGTACTGAGGGTGGTGCTAGGGCTGAGGCGTGTCTTGTTCAGATGGAGGAGTTATTTGATACCTTGGATTACGCTCCGGAAAAGAGACTGAAGTTGGGAGTGCTGCAGCTGCGAGATGATGCACAGCGCTGGTGGAGGAGTACTTCTAGGATGCTTCGAGATAGTGGGACAGAGCTCACTTGGGATGTTTTCTGTGAGGCTTTTCGACGTGAATACACTCCAGAGTCCTATTTTGCCAGCCGAGAGCGTGAGTTTGATAACCTGAAACAGGGTGATATGCGTGTGGCCGAGTATGCGAGGCGGTTTTCTGCGCTTCTAGTGTACATGCCAGCTGTGGCGAACCAAGAGCGAATGAAGAGGAACAAGTTCTTGAAGGGCTTGAGACCTGACCTTTATCGGATGGTGCTGTCTGGGTCCCCGGCGACCTTTATGGAAGTTGTGAACAATGCGGTTGACATCGAGGAGAGTTTGATGGATCCTGAGGCTCCGATACATCAGACGTCTGGACGTGCTTCTCAGCAGTGCAGGCAGTGTCACAGTCTTATCAGTCTCCTCATGGGTCACAGCAGTCGAGTCGCCAGCAGTTCAGACCGCGAGGGAAGCAATTCAAGAAGAAGGGCCATTCGAGTTCTTCTGGTTCCGTGAGCTCTAGTTCTGGCAGTGGTTCTGGTAGCGGTTCTGGAAGCGGATTCTGTAGTCAACGCGGAGGGAGGCATGAGACTTCACAGTGTCGAGGAGTCCGAGGACTTTGCCAACTATGTGGTCAGCCGGGACATTTCGCTAGAGCGTGTCCTTCGATTGGAGGGCGGTCTACTGGTCAGTCGCAGCAAGGTTCCGCTAGTGGTTCTTCTCAGCGACAGCAGCCTTTTGCGCAGTCCCAGCGATCAGGATTTCAGCCTCGTGAGCCGTCACGTTTTGGAGGACCTTCCCGACCCCCGTTTCAAATTCCCCAGCAGGCGCAGGCGAACGCCTTGTCGTTGGACCAGGCTAAGGAGACTCCGGGCATGGTGATTAGAGGTACATGCTCTATTTATGATTATCCTGCGAGAGTATTATTTGACACTGGTGCATCACACTCTTTTATATCTGAGATGTTTGTGTTTGAGCGTGGGTTGAGTTCTTCCCCACTGTATGATGTTGTTTCTGTGTTTACTCCTGCTGGTGTGGATTTGTGGTCCCGAGAGGTAGTGGTAGATTGCCTGATTAGGTTTGATGAGCATGTTTTGTTGACCAATTTGATTGTGTTGGGGATTAGAGATTTCGACTGCATTTTGGGAATGGACGTATTATCTAGCTATAAGGCTACCGTCGATTGCTTCCATGGTGTGGTGAGATTTCGCCCTGATACGGGTGAGAGGTGAGATTTCTACGGCACGGATTCGAGGTCGAAGATTCCCCTAGTGTCCGCTATGGAGATGTTTAGCCTGCTATCGCTAGGTAATGCAGGGTTCATGATCTACGCACTTGATAGTTCCAAGGAGCAGAGATTAGAGTTGCGCGACATCCCCGTCGTTTGAGAGTTTCCCGACGTGTTTCCAGATGAGATTCCTGGATTCCCTCCTCGACGCGAGATCGACTTCAGTATTGAGTTGGTGCACGGATTCGAGGTCGAAGATTCCCCTAGTGTCCGCTATGGAGATGTTTAGCCTGCTATCGCTAGGTAATGCAGGGATTCATGATCTACGCACTTGATAGTTCCCAGGAGCAGCGATTAGAGTTGCGCGACATCCCCGTCGTTCGAGAGTTTCCCGACGTGTTTCCAGATGAGATTCCTGGATTCCCTCCTCGACGCGAGATCGACTTCAGTATTGAGTTGGTGCCCGGTACCGCCCCGATTTCTAGAGCTCCTTACCGGTTGGCGCCCGCAGAGTTGAAAGAGCTGAAGGAACAGTTGAGTGATCTCTTGGAGAAAGGCTTCATCAGACCGAGCATGTCGCCTTGGGGAGCTCCGATTCTATTTGTGAAAAAGAAAGATGGCACTATGAGGATGTGTGTGGACTTTAGACAGTTGAATAAAGCAACGGTGAAAAACAAGTATCCTTTGCCGAGGATTGATGACTTGTTCGATCAGTTGCAGGGATCGGTTGTTTACTCGAAGATTGATTTGCGCTCTGGTTATCACCAGTTGCGAATTAGAGACGCTGATGTGGCAAAGACAGCCTTCCGGACTCGATATGGGCATTTTGAGTTTCTTGTCATGCCGTTTGGATTGACGAATGCCCCTGCTGTCTTCATGGATTTGATGAATCGCGTCTTCAGCGAGTATATCGATCGGTTCGTAATCGTCTTCATAGATGACATCTTGGTGTACTCGAAGAGCAAGCGAGATCACAAGGAGCAACTGAGACTAGTATTGCAGAGATTGAGAGACTCGCAGCTCTATGCCAAGTTCAGAAAGTGCGAATTTTGGCTTGATAGGATTATCTTCTTGGGTCATGTGATTTCGGCACAAGGGATTTCTGTAGATCCGAGTGTTAGAGTAGATGCCCGACTAGCCAACTTGTGGCGTGTGGGTTTATAGACTCTTGTATGAAACAATCTTTATATATGATATTCGCATTTATTATATGGCGTTCTTTACTTTCATTGTATGTATGATGATTTACAATTGCATTGAGTAAAGACCTAGAATGCACTAAAGCGTATGTTAGATGTGATAGTGGGTATGACGGCTATCATGAAACACATCTAATAGTCGCTGTGTATTCTAAACATGTTCCTAGTCGATTGGGCCGTCAAAATGAGGATAAGGC
>KV008068.1:581481-593148 GCA_001598015.1 Dorcoceras hygrometricum
TTAACTGCTAGCAGACCAGACATCATGTTTGCTGTCTGTATGTGTGCTAGATTTCAAGCAGAGCCAAAGCAATCACATTATATTGCTGTTAAGCGTATTCTCAAATATTTAAAGGGTACTTCCAACGTGGGTCTTTGGTTTCCCAAAGACTCAGGCTTTAATTTAATTGGGTTTTGCTTTACTTAACTGCTAGCAGACCAGACATCATGTTTGCTGTCTGTATGTGTGCTAGATTCCAAGCAGAGCCAAAGCAATCACATTATATTGCTGTTAAGCGTATATTGAAATATTTAAAGGGTACTCCTAACGTGGGTCTTTGGTATCCCAAAGACTCAGGCTTTAATTTAATTGGGTATAGTGATGCAGATTACGCAGGTTGCAGGATTGATTGCAAGAGCACAAGTGGTACATGTCAATTCTTAGGGGATCGATTGATCTCTTGGTTCAGTAAGAAGCAAACATCAATTGCTACATCAACTGCTGAAGCAGAGTATCTTGCTGCTGGTAGTTGTTGCGCACAAATCTTGTGGATTCAACACCAACTGAAGGATTATGGCATTGATGCTTCTGAAGCTCCTATTCTCTGTGACAACACAAGTGCGATTGCCATCACTCAAAACCCTGTGCTGCATTCACGAACCAAGCATATCGACATTAGGCATCACATCATTAGAGACCACGTGCTTAAGAAGGACGTTCGGCTGGAGTATGTGTCAACTGAGCAGCAAGTAGCTGATATTTTCACCAAGCCTCTGCCGGACGCTAAGTTTTCTTATTTTAGAAACTCTTTAGGTCTTCTTGAGTTGCCTTAAATTCATTGTGCACTAACGCTTTTACAGGTTGATAAGCCATAGCTTAAATCAGCAGCTGGTTTGTTGTTCAGGGGGAACGATTAGCCTACCTGCTGAAATAAGCATTTCATGCGTTTGGAGTATAATAGTCGTAGGGGGAATCAGGTGCTGATTTAATAAGTTTGAGGTCAGCAGAACATGTTGCTGCTGGAAACAATCAGCAGTTGCGTGTATATTGCTGATTCTTATAAGATATCAGCACTTGCCACCCTCAGCGCAAAATCAAATCAGCAGTAGTGTTTTTACACTTACTGTATCAGCAGATGTGGCTATTAAACCTTTGGCGCGAAGTTATCTTTTTCTGTATTTTATTGGGTTAAATTTTAGAAAATTATTTTCACCGTACGATCTAAAGTTATTGAAAATTTTCAAATCTTTTTCAAAACAGTACGCGCTAACGGATGGTTGACACGTGTCTTCCCATGCAAACAGTCACATCAACATTCTCTCTCTCCAAAAGCTTTTCGTATTCCTTATAGACTACGCGCTAACTGTTCATTTTCTTTTACGCTACATATTTGCTATCTCTTGCATATCTCTTTGTGCTCTCTCTTTCGCAAAGTTTTTACAGGTATTCTCTTCGACGATCTACAATCGACATGGCTTCCTCACTCTACTCAAATGCTCAACACGTGGATTTCGAATCAGTGCTTGCAATGGATGACCCCGGCATGGTTTCAATGTTTGAAGCTCTTATGGCCTCCGGCCTTAGAGGATTTCTGGGCTGCCCTGCCGTAGTGTATGAAGATGCTCTGGTTGATTTCTTCGAAAATGCATCTGTTCGGAATGGGGTGGTTTTCAGTACTGTTGGTGGTCAGATAGTGGAGATTTGTGAGAAGCTTTTTGCAGAGTCGTTTGAGTTGCCAGTAGATGGTTTGGGGGATTTGTCTGAGATGCCGAAGGATGCAATCTTTGATGCAAGGAGCATAGTGTCGTTGTCTGGTGAGCAGATCAATTTATCTGGAAGGAAAAGTCAGATGAAGATGCCCTATCGCCTTCTCTGTGACATTGTGGCGAAAGCAATTTCTGTGAAGGCTGGATCTTTCAACGCCATCACTGTTGAGAAGTTTTCTTTAATGACGGCGGTGGTTTGTGGTGTAAAGATGAATTGGGCGAAGTTCTTGTTTGGTGTTCTGAAGAAGATGTTTTCTGCGAAGTCGAAGCAAGCTAAAGGGTTTGCGATTCAGATTAGTTTGTTGTTGGCGACCTTTCCTACTGTGGAGTTGGGTGAAGCTTCTGAGTTTCCAGCCTCCAAGATTCTTTCAAAGAAGACAGTGCTTCGTTTTATCTCTATAAACGATAGGGATGGTGCTGAGGAGATCACAGGGGCAGCGAAGAAGAAGGCTGTTTCAAAGAAGAGAACTGCTGCTGATATTGAAGCAGCAGTACCCAAAAAGAAGCGATCTCTCAAGAAGAAATCTATCTCCTCTTTGGAATTGGTAGAGGTTGCTGAAGAGGCATTGGTAGTGGAGCCGTTGGATGTTGAGGAGCCCAGGTGCTCATCTGCTGATGCGGTGGATTTGATCATTCAGCAGGTGCTCGATGAAACGCGAGCAGCTGATGCACCTTCTGATATAACTGAACCAGCAGTGACTGTAGAGAAGAATTGTTTTGATCTGCCTTATGATGATCTTGTCAAGCAGTAGGAAGCAGAAAATCCAGTGGTCACGGCAAGTGACACTGAGGATGAGATAGCAACTGAGGATGTTGCTCCTGCTGATGAAGTTCAGCAGGTTGAAGTAGTTGTGGCCCCAATCTCTGCAGTGGAAACGCTTAGTGCTGATGAGCTAACGTCACTGGATGATATTCTCTTGTCAATTCCAGTTGATATTCCTCAGCCCTCAACTTGCATGGAAGTTACGAAGAAAGTTTGCGAGCAAAAGTTATTGATGAGGTCGCAAAATTCCTTCATTCTTTTAGCCTAAGGAAATTGTCTTCGATAAATTTTGAAGAGATGTACAAAAAGGAGGAACAAGTTTTGTCTTGGGGTGAAACAGAGTCACCTTCAGGAAGCTATTCAACGGCAATTTTATATTTTGCTTAAGTACAGAACAGTTTTGGTATGGAAATTTTTGGAGGCATGGCGGGCTAATTTTGCTCCAGGCCAAGGTTCTACGGCTGTGGATATTCAAGTGATAGAGCTGCTTGCGGACCTCCATCTTTCTTTATTAGAGGATTTAGCAAAGGAGGCACGCATTCTTGGTCTTACATGGACTAAGCCTTGTTGCTCTTCGGTGTTTGAGGGGATTCCACGCGATCGAGGCGCTGTTATTGCCAGAAACAATTCAAACACTCGATCCTTGTGCTGGATTCGAACGATGATTATGGTGGATGGAGTATGGAAGATGGAGCCGTGTGCTGACAGGTGGGTTAAAATCCCCAGGAAGGTTGTGTCTACTGAGGTTCCTTTTCAGAGGCAGTACGATGACACTCTACCTACTTTGAGTGTATTTTTCAAGCTGTTGAGGAAGCGGTGGGCAGACGTTTGCTTGGAAGCTATTGATTTCAGTGCTAAGCGACTTCTTCCAATTGGATCTACTCAGTTTTGTCGTTCTGTACAGTTAGCTGAACCAGTTTCCAGTTTTGTTCCTCGCCGGCCTACAGTTTTTGAGCTCAGAGTTTCTCAGTTTTGCTCCGTATTTGTTAATTTGAGTTTATTCAACCGGATTTCAAGTGCAGAAATTACAGAGTTTCTTTCAGCTATTGTTTTAGAGAAGACAGTTTTGCGCGGCGTACAGTGTTCTCAAGATTCTTTTTCAGTTGCTCCTCGTGTACAGTTAGCATTGGAGCAGTAGCAGTCTTCATCTTCATCCAGCAGTTCTTCTCTCCGTTTTGATCATACAGATGTTGATGCGACTGCGTCTTCCCGACTTCCTATCTCTCAGGATCTCTCTGCTTTGTTTGCTGATTTTCAAGCTACTCTCTCAGAACAGCTTTTTGAGTCTCAAAGCAATATCTCTTCGAAGCTGCATAAGATTGAGCAAAGTGTGCGTGACTCCCTGAGTGATCAAGCTGCAGTGTTCAAATCTCTATCTCAGGAAGCACGTCAGGAGAGTCGCACTTTGGATGATTTCCAGACAATTCGCTTCAACGAATTTCGCAAAACTGTCCTCACTCAGAATGCTACTATCTTTCAAGGACTAGCGGATGTTCGTCAAGTAGTGGATGCTGTTAATGCAAAAGTGGACATCATGGCCTCGCGCTTGAATGATATTCAGAAGGATGCTGAGGCTAACAAGGAAGCCCTTTCCCACCAGTTACTTGAATTTCACAGTTCAGCACAAGAGAATCATAGTGTGATTCATGCCCAGCTTAGTGAGCTTGTTGATTATATCCATAGGGACCGTGCTGACAAAAAGGGGGAAAGTGGCAGCCGAGGGCCTCAACAGCCTGCTGCTACTCAAATTACAGGCAGTGCAGTAACTACAACTTTTGAGCAAAGAGTTCAAATGACTCAGCGGCGAATTGTTCAAACAGTACTAGATGCTGATGCCAACAGGGCTTTGAGTCAAGAAGCAGCAGAGAGAGACAGGGAACGAAGAAGAAAAGAAGCAAGGTCTTTGAAGAGAAGGAGAAAAGATTAAATTTTCCTTTCTGCTGATAATTTTTGTACACATCCTATGTACAATTTTTGGTGGTTTATAAAAATTGTATTCCAGCAGATTGTGTGCAATTTATTTTTGCATATTTTGCTTGTCTCGGCTGCTGAAAGTTTTGTCATCACCAAAAAGGGGGAAATTGTTAGAACAATATTTATTAAGTTTTGGTGATAACAAAAAGACAAAATGGATTGATCGATCAGTTGTCGCATTCAACAAGTGCTATTTTATCAGTTGGAGTTTTCATGAAGAGATCAGCAGTTGATTAGTTGGAGGAGTGCTAAACGACGGCGTTTAGATAAGTTGGAACGACGTCGTGGAAGTGCACAGTATCGTTTCAGCAGTTGAAGATTTCAGCAGATGCATTCTTAGAAGAGTTCAGCAGTTGGTTAAGTCTATTTGTTGAAGAAAGCTATACGACAACGTTTGATTAAGTTGGAACGACAGCGTATTGATTTGCGCTAACAATTCAGCAGAAGCGTTCTTTGGAGATTTCAGCAGATGCTTTACGAAGATAGCAAAACGGCGTCACTTGAATAAGTCGACACGACATCGTTTTATTGCTAAAGGAATCAGCAGATTGAAAAACGCATACGCATTTCAGCAGATAAATTCTTCCAGGCGTTTTTCCAGTCGAAGCTTTTAACAACGATGGATGTAAGTGCTGATTTCCAAAGTAATTTCAGGCGCAAGCTCTAAGTATTTCAAATACGATCGTTTGCTTATATGGAAAAGATTTATTGGATCGTACAGTTGCCTGGAATGAAGGAAACAAGGTAGGTACTATTTTGGGTGAATAGTACAGTGTACAGTGGCCGTTTCTCTATGCTTGCACAAAAATGGAAAGAAGACAAATTGGCTCTGTGGATGAGCGTTTGACCTTACAGTGGAGCAGAGATTACGGTGTACTATTTTGGCAGTAATTACGATGGATGTAAGTGCTGATTTCCAAAGTAATTTCAGGCGCAAGCTCTAAGTATTTCAAATACGATCGTTTGCTTATATGGAAAAGATTTATTGGATCGTACAGTTGCCTGGAATGAAGGAAACAAGGTAGGTACTATTTTGGGTGAATAGTACAGTGTACAGTGGCCGTTTCTCTATGCTTGCACAAAAATGGAAAGAAGACAAATTGGCTCTGTGGATGAGCGTTTGACCTTACAGTGGAGCAGAGATTACGGTGTACTATTTTGGCAGTAATTCAAACGGGATTTATTTCCTTTGGAGGATTTATTGTTACCGTTGCAGTCGAAGCCTATAAATATCAGCAGCGGCTTTGAAGAACACATGATTCGCTATTCTATCTTTGCTATAACGCTGCCAAAATATTTACAGAGCTTTCTCTTCGTTGATATTTCAAAAAGCTCAAGACTCGAAGAACATTTCGTTTTGATCTTCATTAGATAAACTTTCGAGTCAATTTACAGTCTCTAGCTTCGTGTTCTCATTGATATATTTGATAGAGTCTGTAAACGAACTGTCTTTTAAGAAGTTCGTAAAACGTTCAAAACATTGTAAACCAGCAGCGAAGTCTGCGTCAAGTTGTGTTGTAAAGCGCTAGGAGTTCTCGTAGCTGCGGGTTACGGGAGCGGGTGTTTGTAGAAAGGCTACACACATCAAAGTCTTTTAGTGCTACCTTCCGAGGAGGAAGAAGGGGAGACGTAGGATATTTATATCCGAACTTCCAGAAACAAACTCTCGACTCAATCTCTTATTTACGCATTATTTTGTGTTTGCGCATTACTCATTGTTCACAAACCAATCGGCCTTTTTCCGCACATATTTTGTTGGCTGAGAAGTTTGCTTATAACTGAGACCCAAACATTTTAAAAGGATTTTGAAATAGAAAAATCGAAGGAGTTCATTCAACCCCCCCCTTCTGAACTCCTATTTGCTTATTGATCCTATTTCCGGGACCATCAGACAGCGTATTGATTTGCTCTAACAATTCAGCAGAAGCGTTCTTTGGAGATTTCAGCAGATGCATTCTTAGAAGAGTTCAGCAGTTGGTTAAGTCTATTTGTTGAAGAAAGCGATACGACAGCGTTTGGTTTAGTTGGAACGACAGCGTTTTATTTGATTCAGCAGAAGCGTTCTTTTGACAAACCAGCAGATGCTCTACTTGGTGTTTACCAGTCAGATGTATTTCGAAGTATAGCAAAACGCCGCCCCTCCCCTCCTCTCCTAGCGCCGCCCGCCGTGCGCCGCCGCCGCCCGCCGCCGATCGTCGCCGGAAATTTTTTCCGGCCAGTTCGACGTGGAGAATCCGATCGTGCTGATCTCGTCAGGACTTCTAGTGCAGTCTGACGAAGGAGTCTCGTATCTGGTCGTGGACCGGATTGACGTAACTACCGCAATCAACCGAGAAGCGCCGGGTTCTTGAAACACCGGTTGGAGCCAGGCACAAGTGCCAGCGAGGTAACACGCCTGAAACACCCTATGTATGTTGATACATGTAGAATTGTTCTTCGTATTGATCGCCTCCCGGTACTCTAAATTTTTGTTCTTCCGCTGCCTGACCGGGGGGCGGATCCGGATCCCCAAACAAGCTCTTCCAGAATCGGGAAGTAAATCTTGTATCTCTACCGGACACTATCGAAATCGGCACTCCATACAATCTAACCACATGATCGATATACAACTTCGCCATCTTCTTCATCGAACACCTCACATCATAGGGAATGAAATGGGCTGACTTCAAAAGCCTGTCAACAACCCAAATCGCATCACATCCCCTATTCGATCGAGGCAAGTGAGTCACAAAATCCATGGAGATGTGCTCCCAATTCCATTGAGGCACTTCTAAACTCTGTAGCAGTCCACCAGGTCTCATCCTCTCAGCCTTGACCTATTAGCAATTCAAACATCGAGCTACGAATCCAGAAATATCATTTCTCATACCCTCCCACCAGTAATGAGACTTTAGGGCATGATACATCTTTTTTTCGCTCTGATGCACAATATAACGACTACAATGGGCTTCATTCAGGATGGTTTCCTTCAAATCAATCAGGTTCGGAACCACCAATCTACCACGAAATCTCAAACATCCATTAGAAGCAACAGAAAAATCTTCCGACTGACCATTTTCGGCCTTAATATTCAATTCATGAATATACAATGTAAAGATAAATTTATAAGTTTTGGTGATAACGAAGACAAGACTAAGAACTGAAATTAAGTCTGTTAGAACAATATTTATTAAGTTTTGGTGATAACAAAAAGACAAAATGGATTGATCGATCAGTTGTCGCATTCAACAAGTGCTATTTTATCAGTTGGAGTTTTCATGAAGAGATCAGCAGTTGATTAGTTGGAGGAGTGCTAAAACGACGGCGTCTTGATAAGGTGGAACGACGTCGTTGGTATGAACAGTTACAGTTCAGCAGATACCTTCTTGAAGAGCTACAACAGTTATTTGTGAAGATTCAGCAGGTGGTATTCGATTTGAGTTCTATCGTGTTTTGCTAAGGATTGATAAACGACGGCGTTTAGATAAGTTGGAACGACGTCGTGGAAGTGCATAGTATCGTTTCAGCAGTTGAAGATTTCAGCAGATACATTCTTAGAAGAGTTCAGCAGTTGGTTAAGTCTATTTGTTGAAGATTGCGATACGACAGCGTTTGATTTAGTTGGAACGACAGCGTATTGGCTTAGAGTTTTCAGCAGAAGTATTATTTCAGCAGATGCGCTACATGTTGTTGTCCAGCAGATGCTTTCCGAAGATAGCAAAACGACGTCACTTGAATTAGTTGACACGACATCGTTTTATTGCTAAAGGAATCAGCAGATGGAAAAACGCATACGCATTTCAGCAGATGAATTCTTCCAGGCGTTTTTCCAGTCGAAGCCTTTAACAACGATGGATTTTCCTGGAATGAAGGAAACAAGGTAGGTACTATTTTGGGTGAATAGTACAGTGTACAGTGGCCGTTTTTCTATGCTTGCACAAAAATGGAAAGAAGACAAATTGGCTCTGTGGATGAGCGTTTGACCTTGCAGTGGAGCAGAGATTACGGTGTACTATTTTGGCAGTAATTCAAACGATTATTTCCTTTGGAGGATTTAATGTTACCGTTGCAAGCGAAGCCTATAAATATCAGCAGCGGCTTTGAAGAACAAACCAATTGCTTATTATTCTTGCTGCAACGCTGCCAAAATATTTACAGAGCTTTCTCTTGTTGATATTTCAAAAAGCTCAAGACTCGAAGAACAATTCGTTTTTAGGAGTTCTTGTAGCTGCGGGTTACGGGAGCGGGTGTTTGTAGAAAGGCTACACGCATCAAAGTCTTTTAGTGCTACCTTCCGAGGAGGAAGAAGGGGAGACGTAGGATATTGATATCCGAACTTCCAGAAACAAACTCTCGACTCAATCTCTTATTTACGCATTTATTTTGTGTTTGCACTTTGCTCTTTGTTCACAAACCAATCGGCCTATTTCCGCACATATTTTGTTGGCTGAGAAGTTTGCTTATAACTGAGACCCAAACATTTTAAAAAGGACTTTGAAATAGAAAAATCGAAGGAGTTCATTCAACCCCCCCTTCTGAACTCCTATTTGCTTATTGATCCTATTTCCGGGACCATCAAGTGGTATCAGAGCGGGATATCTCAGTTATTGAACAATTGTCTTTGCGTTTTTCATCATTTAATATGTCTACCTCTCAACATAAGATTCCTTTGTTTTACAGAGACGAATATGACGATTGGAAGATTCGCATGCAGGCGCATCTTGCTGCGATGGATGATGAGATGTGGAACGTTATCACTGACGGGCCTTTAAAGATTATGAAGCCAAATCTGGCGTTCTCTGTGTCAAATGGCGAGGCTCAGTTCATTGAAAAGGCTAGACACGAGTATACAAATGATGACAAGAAGAAAGCTAATCTGGACAACGTGGCCAGGGACATTCTTTACAAGACGCTGGACAAAGACAAAAATATGTTCAGCAAAATCAAGACTTGTGCTACTGCCAAAGAAATATGGGAAAAGCTTGTCCAAATATGCGAAGGCAGCGATGAAACGAAGGAGAACAAGCTGACTGTGGCGCAGCAAAAATATGAAGCAATAAAGATGAAATACGGTGAAACCATGGCTGATTTCGACGAGCGCTTTAGTGCTATCATTATCGAGTTGAACAGTTTGGGCAAGGAGTACAGCAACAGGGAGTTGGTGCTGAAAGTAATGAGAGCTCTACCCAGAGAGTGGGACGTAAAGACGATGGCCATGAGGGAGTCCAAGGATCTGAACAAGATGGAGCTCCACGATTTATTTGCAAATCTAAAGGCCTATGAGTTCGAGCTTGAAACCAGATCAGAAGCGCCTTCAACCTCCCAGCCAACTAAAGCTCTTGCTGCCGCTACTGCTGAACCATGCTCTCCTAGCACGAGCAAATCAGCAGATCAACTCTCCGATGACGTCATGTCCCTCTTCGTTAAGAGTTTGGGAAATACTTGAGAAGATATTTCAACCCTGCTACTACTTCTTTCAATAATTATAACAAATCCGATAAAGTCTCTACTGATTTGAAATGTTATAATTGTGATCGTCCAGGTCACTTTGCTACTGATTGCAACAGACCAAATAAAGACGATAGGTACAAGAGAGAAGAAAGAAGAGCTGATGATCGCTACAGAAAAGACGAGCGATACAAACGCGACGACGAAGACAATGAAAGAAATGTTGAGAAGTCCAAGGACAAGTCCAAGGACAAGTATAAAGAAAGATCAAGCGACAGGAAGATGAAGACTAAAAGCAATAAAAGATTCAGCCGCAAGCATGATCGCAAAGTGTTGGTTGCTGAAGAAAGCACCAAAAGCTGGGCTGATAGCGACTCAGATACATCCAGCAGCAGCTCATCTTCAAGCGAGAGTGAACAAGAGGAGGTTCACTGCTTCATGGCTGATCAAACAGATGAAGATGAGGTATTTGATTTCTCTAATGTTGAATTACACGAGATGACCTTGTCGTTGCACTTAATGACATGGTAAAAGAGTACCGAAAGCTTTCTCATTCATTCGAGGAAGCTAAGGCTGAAAACGTTAGTTTAAGGAGTAGTTCTGCTGAATCAAGTTCTGATGAACAAGAGGATGCTGACATTCTAAAAACTGAGTTGAGTAAGCTGCAAGCGGAGAATGAGATGTTGAGAAATGAGATCAGCGAGCTCAAGGCTGAAGTTGCTAAATCGACTGTAGAAATGAGCTCCTATAACAAGGCTAATATCACTCTCCAAAAGCTATGTGAAAACCAAAAGCAAGCCAGTGATAAGACTGGTATTGGATTCAGCAATAGTGAGTTTTGTGAAGGAGAGTCGAGTACTCAATCACGACCAGCACACGACAAGTTCAATAAAATGAGCTTTGTCAAAGCTGATATGATATACAATTGTCTTGAGTCGGTGAAATATGATAATCAGAACTCCCCGAAGCTGAATGAAAATGGACAAGCTGGTATAGGCTTTTCAAAACCTGAGAGTTCCAAGCCTGACTGGCTAAAGAACAGATTGGATAAAGACAAAGCGAAAGCTAGTCAAAAACCATCTGTTCCCAACCAGTCGAGGCATAACTCGAAGAAGGTTAAATCGGGATGGAAGAAATTTCAGCAGAGGAGAGATCAACATGATCATTATATCAAACCAAAACTCAAAAGAACCGCACGTGATTTTGCACATTCTTTCGTGGATCCTAGAAGTGGAAAAACCGTAAGGATTGTTCAAATCTGGGTCCCGAAAGGGGTAATCCAATCAGGACCCAAGTAAAATTGGGTACCAAAAGTGAGTTTCTTGCGTGCAGGTCAGCAGGTACGAATCAGCAGAGATATCAAAAATATGGTACCTGGACAGCGGTTGCACAAGACATATGACTGGAAACCCGAAACTGCTGAAAGATGTGATTCAACACAAAGGAGCAAAAATTGTCTTCGGAGATAACGCATATGGTAACACTGTGGGTAAGGGTAAGCTTATCCAAGGTAACATTTCAATTTCTGATGTACTTGTTGTTGATAACTTGCGTTACAATTTGATTAGTATCAGTCAACTTTGTGACAAAGGTTTTCTTGTTAATTTTCAACAACACACGTGCACAGTTCAGGACTCAACTGGTCTAACCGTGTTGGTGGGTAAGCGTTCTGGGAACACTTACGTTATCAACTGGTTAGAGCAAGAGAAGTCTGAACACTTGTGTCTTGCAGCTGGCTCTTCCAAGAGCTGGTTGTGG
>KV008068.1:627709-639061 GCA_001598015.1 Dorcoceras hygrometricum
ATTATCTTTGCTGTAACGCTGCCAAAATATTTACAGAGCTTTCTCTTCGTTGATATTTCAAAAAGCTCAAGACTCGAAGAACAATTTCGTTTTGATCTTCATTAGATAAACTTTCGAGTCAATTTACAGTCTCTAGCTTCGTGTTCTCATTGATATATTTGATAGAGTCTGTAAACGAACTGTCTTTTAAGAAGTTCGTAAAACGTTCAAATCATTGTAAACCAGCAGCGAAGTCTGCATCAAGTTGTGTTGTAAAGCGCTAAGAGTTCTTGTAGCTGCGGGTTACGGGAGCGGGTGTTTGTATAAAGGCTACAAGCATCAAAGTCTTTTAGTGCTACCTTCCGAGGAGGAAGAAGGGGAGACGTAGGATATTGATATCCGAACTTCCAGAAACAAACTCTCGACTCAATCTCTTATTTATGCATTTATTTTGTGTTTGCGCTTTGCTCTTTGTTCACAAACCAATCGGTCTATTTCCGCACATATTTTGTTGGCTGAGAAGTTTGCTTATAACTGAGACCCAAACATTTTAAAAAGGACTTTGAAATAGAAAAATCGAAGGAGTTCATTCAACCCCCCCCCCCTTTTGAACTCCTATTTGCTTATTGATCCTATTTCCGGGACCATCAAAGTCGAATATCTTGATGTTAAGTATTGTCAAACAGAAGGAAGTATTGTTAGTATTCGGGAAAAGCATTTATCAGATTTGAGCTATCGGGATAAGTATTCAGATCTGAGAGATTTTGGAACAGTATATTCTATTTCAGATCAGAACCGAGCAAACCAGATAAGAGCAACCCAGATTCGATTGTATCAGTTACAGAGTATATCAGATTTGGGTTTTCGGGTTATTTCAGTTATCTGGTTAAGGGCTTCAGATCAGAGGGTATCATATTTAATTCAGAGGCTACGATAACAGATTTTGTTTTATTTGTTCAGAAGGTATATTTTAGATCAGAGCTTATCAGATGAGAATGGACTCAGTTTTTTGAGCAAAATTTTTTCAGAGTATTTTCAGTTACTATTTGTCAGATGACGGGAATGGAATTCAGATCAGAACATTTATTTCCAAGGAGTCAGATCTGGTAGATTTACTATTCTACAAAAAGGGGGAATACATTCGTAAAGGATATAAGATTTCAGATCTCACAGAGCTGCTGGTTAAAAAATTCAAAAAGGGGGAAAGTTCAGATCTCAGTATGACTTTTATAAGATGATTTCAGATCTGAAAGAGAGTATTGATTGAAAGGGAATATTCATAAAGGGAAAGAGAGCAGATTTCAGCTTTCAGTGTTAAAACAGTTACTAGATTCGAATTTCTTCATATGTTATCAGATGACTATTTGAGAGAGATCAACGGTCACGATTTAAGCAGATAAAGCCTGTTAGACAATTTTAATTGAAGAGACAAGATCAGAGCTACTTTGAGTATCGTTGCACAGTACACAGAGTTGGTACAACCGATGTTTACCTCCTTTGGTATATAAGTCAACTCAGCTCTGACAAGAGCAAACAACCTTTTGCATAGCATTAATGGAGCATTTAATGCGGTGATACGATGAATATATGCAAGGATGGTTTGTGTCTACTGGCTATTTAATGACCGTTGAAGATGAGAGAGTATAAATAGCTGGAGAATTTAAATAGAGAAGCTCTCGATGGTTTTGAAACTCTCTCGGCCATTAACAAGTTCTTTCGCTTACTCTCACTCTCAGTAATTGCAAAAATATCTCTGGGAATATTCAAACGATCACTCAAATTGTCTATGTCCCAGTGTTCAATCTCGAAGAACATTTTCGTTCAAGTTCTTATTAGATAAATCTTCGAGATATCTTCTGGTTTACTGTTGTAAACATGTTTCATTGTATAGAAAGCAGAATATTTACAGTACTCAGTATATCGTGTTCATTTCATATTCATATTTCAGTCTGTAACGAACTTGCTCCTTGAAGTAGTTCAAAAATTACATTGAAACTTAGCAGTTTTCTAGGAGTTCACTTGGAGCGAGGCTCAGTGATCGGGTGTAGACAGAGGCTGTGTTCACCAAATCTTCTAGTGGAACCTTCCTGAAAAGAAAGAAGGGGAGACGTATGATTTTAAGATCCGAACTTCCACAAACAAATTCTGAACCTTGCACTTTTACTTATTGCATCGTATTTATTTTACACAACTGTTCACTTTTTAATTGTCTCCCTTCCGCACAATTTTTGTTAGTCGAGAAAATATATTCGAGCTGAGAGCCTCAGATCTGGTCACTCAGATCTGAGTTAAGCAAGGCTTGTAAAAACTGTTTTAAGGTTTCGAAAAATCTAAAATCGATAGGAGTTCATTCAACATCCCTTATGAACTCCTGAGCTCATTTTAACTATATTTTCTATTCCATTGATCCTATCAGTTGGTATCAGAGCCACGCTATCTCAGTTATTGAACAATATTATCTTCTGTGCATATATTTTGAAAAATGTCGTCTTCTCACAACAAAATTCCTGTATTTTCCAAGGAGGAGTACGATGACTGGAAGATAAGGATGCAAGCCCATTTAGCCGCACAAGATGATGACATGTGGTACGTCATTACAGATGGACCCATGAAGATAATGAAGGCTAATACGGCGATGACAATCACAGCTGGTGCTCCTCAGTGGATAGAAAAGACAAGAATAGAATATACACCCGTGGATAATGTGGCAAATGATATTCTTTACAAGACGCTGGACAAGAATATGTTTAGCAAAATTAAAACATGCGCCACTGCCAAGGAGATATGGGAAAAATTGACGCAAATCTGTGAAGGAATTGACGAAACCAAGGAGAAAATATTGACTGTTGCCCAGCAGAAGTATGAGTCCATTAAGATGCGAGAAGGCGAGACCATGGCAGAGTTTGATGAGATATTCAGTGCTGTGGTGATAGAGCTTACCAGTATGGGAAAATAGTACAGTAACAGGGAGTTGGCTCTCAAGGTGATGAGAGCGCTGTCGAGAGAATGGGATGTCAAGACAATGGCTATGCGAGAGTCCAAGGATCTGAACAAGCTTGAGCTACATGATCTGTTTGCTAATCTGAAAGTCTACGAGTTTGAGCTGGAGACCAGATCTGAGGCGGGACCATCAACATCACAACCAACCAAATCTCTAACTGCAACGACTTCAGAATAGTGCTCACCTAGCACTAGAAAATATGCAGAACAACTGAGCAACGAAGCCATGTCCCTCTTCGTGAAGTTTGGTAAATTCATGAGAAAATCAAATAACCCTTCTTTCAATTATAACAAATCTGAAAAGATATCTAATGATTTGAACTGTTATAATTGTGGTCGACCAGGGCATTTCACAGCAGATTGCAACATGCCCAAGAAGAATGACAAGAAGAAAGATGATAGATCCAAGAAGGATGATAGAAGGTCCACAGATATAAAGAGGACCAGATATGATAATAGGCCCAACCGGAAGAACGATCATAACGTACTTGTTGCATATGAGAGCAACAAGAACTAGGCAGATTCAGATTCAGAAAATACATCAAGCAGCTCCTCATCCAGTGATAGTGAGCAAGAAGAAGTTCACTGCCTGATGGCAAACCAAACTACAGAAGATGAGGTATTCTATTTCTCAAATACAGAATTTACACCTGAGGACCTTATCCATGCACTAAATGAAATGGTCCATGAGTACCGTAAGCTATCTCAGACATTCGTGGAGATCAAACTGAAAACGGATGTTTGAAAAGTAGCTCAGTTTAACCAAGCACTGCTCAGCTTGGAGATTCTGACAGCTTACAAATAGAGTTGAGTAAGCTGAAGATTGAGAATGAATCTTTGATAAATAAGTCCTGTGAGCTCACATCTGAAAACAAGAGATTAAATCATGTGATGAGCTCCTGGACAAAGTCTTCTGTTTCCTTGGGAAAGCTGCATGAGACTCAGAAGCCACTGAATGATAAAACTAGCTTAGTATTCAGAGTTTGAGAAAGTAGCTCTGAGGGGACTAGTACTCAGTTATATCTGGTTGATGTCAAGTTCAAGAAATTGAACTTTGTCAAAGCCAGTGTGACACATGACACATGTGAGTCGGTGAAGTACAATGACCAGTACACTGGGAAATTGAACTATAAAGGCAAAGGTGGTATTGGTTATACCAGGCCTGAGAACAACAAGCCTAGCTGGCTAAAGAACAGACTTGAGAAAGACAAAGAGAAAGCTAGTCCTAAGTCGTCTATTCCGAACCAGCAAAGGCGTGGTTCGACGAAGGCAAAATCTTTACGGGTAAAAGTTCAGCCCCATCGAAATTTGACTGGTCAAAGTGCTAAGCCAAAGCTCAAAAGATCTCAAAATGTTTCTTCACAAACCCTAGTAGATATCCATTGTGAGGACTAGAAATGTTAAGTACGATTCATTAGTTAAGCAGATTTGTATTGGGATTAGCTACTTTAGTTTCTGATTATCGGGATCTGATTCCAGTGAGAATCCAGATTTGAGGCCTACCGCTGGAAGAAGATAAGCTTTTGGGATTCTAGCACGGGAATTAGCGAGATTCAGATTTGAGTGAAATCTGGATGTTCAGATGTGTTCTTCGAATGTTTGCGTGAATTTCCGCGAGCATGGAGCAAAACATTATCGTTGAGGTGCTAATCAGATTTGGCGTTGCAAGCGGTAGTGCGATGTCGTATCGCGTATTCAGATTTGACGCTAGTAAGTGGAATCTGTTTAGAGGGTGTGAATACATGTGAGCGTTTATGTGGTCAAGTCTGGATGAGCGTTAGCGGGATCTGTTGCGAGAGCGGGACCCCTATGCTACGTCGTTTTGTTAAGTAGGGCGACACCGTTTTGAGTAGAACGCATGTTTTGTTGGAGAGGCATATCTGAGATAGCATAGTCAGATGTGAATGATAGCTAATGCCAGATTTTAGGGACTTCTGTTTAGCGATGAGATCTGGACTTGTAGGCGATTGACTTCTACTGTAGCTTGGATCTAGGGATTTAAATTAAGTGTCGATCAACACTTAGAGTATTTCGAACCTGATATTTCTTATCTTCATCCCCGATAACCCTCGATTGGTATTGTTCAACGGAACCCTATTTTCATTGATTGCCGTCGTTTTACGCCGCCGTTTGGAGCAAGATTGGTAGAGCTGAGCTCGTCTTCTCTAGAGCGTTCGATTGATACTAGTTTGGAGACTAGAGTCACTGGAATGGAGGAGCGCGAAGCTGTTGCATTGTTCGTGTGTCTTCGCGAGGGTTAACCCGTAGTTCGTCTATTCTTTAGCAGCTTTGGATTGGTGCTGGTAGTGGCTTCTGTTGAGTTCGTCGTGAAGCTACTAGGCCAGTATACTTGTGCTGGTTGTTGCGTCCTTGTATTTGTAAGATCTGTTGAGGTAGAAGCTGATTTGTGGTACGAATTGAGCTAGATTTTAGCAGCTTTGTTATCAGCTTTGGGATATTTCCGTCGTGTATTAGCTGTTGTGCTTTGTGTTGATTGTGTGCTGTTTCTGTGCTCATAACTGTTTGTGCGCGAGATATATGTATGATTTTAAGCATGAGTCTGCGGTGCATTCACGCATACATATTGAGCCTGATTTCTTTGAGAGCTGAATTCCTTTGCACGTTGTGATCGGCCGGCTGAGTCGTCGCGACTGAAAGGTCCAACGTTGTTTTTGATGTGGTGGCCGGCTGAGTCGTCGTGCCTGAATACCACACTGCCTTGTGATGGTCAGCTAAGTCGTCGCACCTGAAGATCACAAAATGATGATGATTGATGAGATCTGCACAGCTGAGTCATTGTGCTTTTGTCTACCTATGATTCTTGGTAGCCCTTTTCATGCATTGCACGATTGAGATATTGCATTGTCTGATATGATAGATGCTTTTATTGTGCTCTTCGTATTGAGGTTTGACCTCGTTTATTTTCCCTGTTTTGGGCTGTTTTGGTCGGTGTTGGCCATTACAGGTTTTTCAGGTAACCAGGCTGGACAGAGTGGAGCTTCAGCTGATCGATCCCTTTTTTGATTTGAGTCCCAGTGGTATTGATATAATATATTGAGCCAGGGGATGTCATGCGCCTTTATTTTATTCGGGGATCTGTAGTGGATTGACTACTTGTTTTATTGTACGTTGTATGAGTTTTGAGTTAAACTCTTATTTTGAATATGAATTTATTTTGAATGATATTGGATCAGGCCTATATTTGAAAATTTTTAGCCCATATTTTTATGATGCTTCCACATAATTGTGAATAATTGTTGTATTAGCGCACGTGGCCTGACATCCATACTGGGAAGACTGTCAATGTAATTCAAGTATGGGTCCCGAAAGGGGTATTCCTATCAGGACCCAAGTAAAATTGGGTACCAAAAGTTTATTTTCATGTTTGCAGTACAACAGGTACAAAGTTGCAGAAGAAGCTATCATTTGGTATCTGCATAGCGGATGTTTGACACCGCACAAAGGACCTAAGATTGTGTTTGGTGATAACTCACACGGTAACACTGTGGGTAAGGGTAAGCTTACCTATGGTAACATCTCAATAAATGATATCCTTGTCGTTGAGAAATTGTGCTATAATTTGATTAGTATAGGTCAGCTCTGTGACGATGGGTACACAGTTAACTTTCAAAAGCACACATGCACAGTCCAGAACTCTGATGGTCTGACATGTTGGTAGGAAACAGATCGGGGAATACCTACATTGTAAACTGGTCAGATTAGATGAGGTCTGAACAGATTTGCCTAGCAGCTGACTCTTCCAAGAGCTGGTTGTGGCACCAGAGGATTAACCATCTAAACTTCAAAACACTTGCCAAATTGAGTAAGCTTGAATTGGTTTCTGGTATTCCCAAAATAATTTTTTCAAAAGACAAGATTTGTGCATCATGTCAGCTGGGAAAGAAAATTCGATCTACTTTTAAAAAGAAAAATGGTCTTCGTTCTTCTTGAAGCTTAGAGCTTTTACATATAGATCTTTTTAGTCCTATACCCATAACCAGCTTAGGGGGAACAAATTACACCCTTGTCGTTGTTGATGATTACAAAATTAACATGGTTTCTATTTTTAAAATCAAAAGACCAAACCGCTGACCAGTTGATTAAGCTTTTAAAACGTTTGCAAAATGACAAATATTGTACTGTAAACCGGATAAGATCTGATAGAGGTACTGAATTTTTAGATTGTAAGCTATCCTTTTCTCAGGAAGACATTGGAATAAAGCATGAGCTTTCAGCAGCTAGAACTCCTCAGCAGAACGGGTTAGCTGAGAGGAGAAGCCGAACCTTAAAAGAAGCTGCTCGATCTATGATTGCATATTCCGGTATTTCACAAATATTCTGGGTAGAGCAGTTAACACTGCTTGTTACACTCAGAACAGATCTATGATTAATAAGAACCATGGCATTAGCCCATATGAGATCTGGAGTGGTAAGAAACTTGATATATATTATTTCAGAGTATTTGGGTGCAGATGTTTCATTAACAATAACGGTAAAAAGCACCTAACAACTTTCGATGCCAAATCTTATGCAGGGCTATTTCTTGGATACTCAGCTGTGAGCAAAGCCTACAGAGTATTTAACAACCGGAGCTTGACGGTTGAAGAATCAGCTCATCTAGTATTCGACGAGACCAGTTTTCGATCCAACTCAGCTACGAGCTTACATGACTTGTGTTCACGTCTGGAATCAATCGGCTTAGAAGAATCAAGTGATGATGTGGCATAGATCCGATGCACAGCTGATCCCAACCAGCTCTGGACACACCACATGACACTGTACAAGCAGATCTGACAGGTAACCCAGTAGTCGTTGATTTGACTAACGTTGACCCTGTACAGGAACAGATCTCGACTAGTGTGCCAGCTGTGGGTGTTGGACCAACTACTGCTCTAGTGGATACTCAAGAAGATTCTACAGTTTATCAATTGGTATCCAGACCAACTTCTGAAGCGCAAGCAGATTCAACATATCAATTGGCATCTAATCCAAATCTGGAACAACAAAGCCCCTAACAATTGGTGTCAGAAAATCAAAATCAAACCAAACAAATATCCAAGCTGAACAAGGAGAAAATCCAATCGGATCTGATCTTCGGTGGAATAGAAATCATCCACCCGATCAGATCATAGGTAATGTACACTCTTTTGTTCGCACTCAAGGCCAGCTAATGCATGAGTATTTTAATTCAGCATTCATATCGCATATAGAACCAAAGCTGATAGAAGAGGCCTTAGCTGAGCCAAGCTGGATAGATGTTATGCAAGAAGAACTTAGCGAATTTAAGAGAAATAATATATGGAAATTAGTTCCTCGACCTTCTAATCATTCAGTGATAGGAACTAAATGGGTCTTTAGGAACAAGATGAATGAGGAAGGCATAGTAATTAGAAACAAGGCTATGCTGGTAGCTCAGGGATTTAGAAAATTAGAAGGAATAGATTTCGATGAGACCTTTGCTCCAGTAGCTAGACTAGAAGTCATTCGCATGTTTCTTGCATATTCTGCATATAAAGAGTTCATGGTCTTTCAAATGGATGTGAAGAGTGCCATTCTAATTGGCATTTTAACAAAGGAAGTGTATTTTGCACAACCTCCTGGCTTCGTTAATCATACATATCCAGATTATGTCTATAAACTGGATAAAGCTCTATATGAGTTGAAGAAAGCACCCAGAGATTGGTATGATACACTGTCAAAATTCTTGATTGAGCATGATTTTGTTATAGGAACTGTCGATAAGACATTGTTTAAATTTATTAAAAATGA
The DNA here is from genome assembly GCA_001598015.1 of Dorcoceras hygrometricum. Classification (NCBI taxonomy): domain Eukaryota; kingdom Viridiplantae; phylum Streptophyta; class Magnoliopsida; order Lamiales; family Gesneriaceae; genus Dorcoceras; species Dorcoceras hygrometricum. The sequence goes on from KV008068.1 coordinate 636,458, forward strand.
TCATGTTTTATTGGTACAGATTTACGTTGATGATATTATATTCGGGTCAACTAACCCCAAACTATGTCAAAAGTTTTTTAAGTTGATGCAGGAAAAGTTTGAGATGAGCATGATGGGTGAGCTGACGTTCTTTCTGGGATCACAAGTGAGACAGCTTGACAATGGGATCTTCATTAATGAAGAAAAATACACGAAAGAACTGCTGAAGAAATTTGGCATGGACAACTGTTCAGCAGCAGCTACCCTGATGAGTGCTTCAATCAAGCTAGACAAAGATGCCGGTATAATTGGCTCTTTGCTATACCTAACTGCTAGCAGTCCAGACATCATGTTTGCTGTCTTTATGTGTGCTAGATTTCAAGCAGAGCCTAAACAATCACAATATATTGCTGTATAGCGGATTTTAAAATACTTAAAAGGAACTTCCAATGTGGGTCTTTGGTATCCCAAAGACTCCAGCTTTCAACTAATTTGTTATAGTGATGCAGACTACGTAGGTTGTAGAGTTGATCGATGAAGCACAAGTGGGACTTGTCAATTCTTGGGAGATCTTGATTTCCTGGTTTAGTAAGAAGCAGACTTCGATTGCTATATCCACAGCTGAAGCAGAGTTTTTAGCGGCTGGAAGCTTCTGTGCTCAGATCTTATGGATTCAACACCAGCTGAAGGACTACGGCATTGATTCTTCCGAAGCTCTTATTTTTGTGACAATAACAGTGCGATTGCTATCACCCAGAATCCTGTGCTGCACTCTAGAACAAAGCACATAGATATTCGGCATCATTTTATAAGAGATCACGTGCTCAAGAAGGACGTCCGGCTGGAATATGTGCCTACAGATCAGCAAGTTGCTGATATCTTCACGAAATCCCTATCGGACGCTAAGTTTTCGTACTTTTGAAACATTCTTGGTCTTTTGAACTTCCTTAATCTATGTTTGTGCTAACACTTTGTAGGTTGAATAGCGTTTGTTTACTTCAGATCTGAGTCTACAGTTCAAGGGGAAAACGTGGATTTTTAGAATTGGTAAACTTTCAGATTTGGGAGAACCTCAGCTTTAGGAGGAACATCAAATCTGAATTAATAAGTGTTGAGTCAGCTGAATGCGTGAGATCTGAATCTATTCAGATTTCACGCATATACAGCTGATGCTTATATGTGATCAGATCTGGTAGTACCTCAGCTGGAACATTAATTAGTAACAGATCTAAGGTTGTGACGTAATTTTAATTGGCGCTCGTTTTTACTTTTTACCCTTTGTGGTTAAAATTCAAAAAATCTTTTCAAATCTTTTCAAAAATAATCGCGCCGTTGGATGATTGACACATGTGTTGTCATTATTCGAACTGTCACATCCACAATTCTCTCTCTTTCACCGTTTCAAATTCCCTTACCTTTTATACGTCTGTTCATCTTCATTTACATTTTAACTTAAATTACCTTTGAGCTATTTTGTGTTATTTCTTTCAGTATCTTCTTTGCAGATAATCTTTCCGCGATTCTGTTCAATCAACTACCGAAATGGCATCCTCACTTATCAACAACGCAAGCCAAATATATTTCAACTCAGTGTACGGTATGGACTATGAGGGAATGGTGCAGATGTTTAAGGCCCTCGAGTCATCTAGACTCCGTGGGTTCCTAGGTTGTTCTTCTGCCATTTATGAAGGTGCGTTGGTAGAGTTCTTTCAGAATGCTTCAGTAAGGGATGGAAACGTTGTCAGTACCGTTCATGGCAAGGCTGTTGAAATTACTGAGGAGGTGTTTGCTGGAACATTTGAGTTGCCGATGGAGGGATTAACAGAGATGACTGATGTACCAAAGGATTTGGTGTTTGATGCAAGGAGTGCATTCTCTATGAGTGGTGAACAGCTGAAAACCTCTTGCAAGAAGAGGGAAATGAAGTATCAGTTCCGCCTGCTGAATGACATTTTGGCTAAGACTGTGACAGTCAAGGATATTTCCTTTGATGCAGTCACCCACGAGAGGTTTTTGATGATGTCTGCCATCCATGGTGGTGTTAAAGTGAATTGGGGCAGACTTTTATTCAACATTTTTAAGGATATGGTGACCTCTGCTTCGAAGCAAGCCCGAGGGTTTGTGGTGGAAATTTGTATTTTGTTGAAGGGTGCACCAGAACTTGATTTGGGGGAATCGAAGGAATTCCCGCCCCTCAAGATTCTGACTGCCAAAACTATTGGCACATATGTTGCCAAGAACAAGAATATTGCTGTTGAGGAGGTGGCGGATGAGCCTATGGTGAATAAAGCTGCACCAAAGAGGAGACTGTTGGGTTGTCGATCCGGATCCGCACCCCGGCAGGCAGCGGAAGAACAAAATTTGACCGGGATGCGATCAATACGAATAATCAAAACAGATCTACGTATCAACATACATAGGGTGTTTAGCAAGTCACCTGTCTGGCACTTGTGCCTGGCTCCAACCGGTGTTTCAAGAACCCGGCGCTTCTCAGTTGATTGCGGTAGATTCGTCAATCCGGTCCACGACCAGACTCGAGGCTCCTTCGTCAGACTGCACTAGAAGTCCTGACGAGATCAGCACGATCGGATTCTCCACGTCGAACTGGCCGGAAACAGTTTTCCG
>KV008068.1:653243-694572 GCA_001598015.1 Dorcoceras hygrometricum
TTTCCACTCGACAAATGGTAACCACTTGGAAAGTCCGAAGGAGGGTAGTTCGATAGATCACCGGGTCACTATCTATCTGCATGCTCAGAACATCACAATGTTCCCTACCAATGAAACATGGTACTTTGCATCGCAGATACTAGTCTCGAACTCGGGTGGCCTTATTCTCATTTTGACGGCCCAATCGACTGGAACATGTTCAGAATACACAGCGACTATTAGATGTGTTTCATGATAGCCGTCATACCCACTATCACATCTAACATACGCTTTAGTGCATTCTAGGTCTTTACTCAACGCAATTGTAAATCATTACACACATAATGAAAGTAAAGAATGCCATATTAAAAGAATGCGAATATCATATATAAAGATCGTTTGTACAAGAGTCAATAAAACCCACACGCCACAAGTTGGCTAGTTGGGCATCTACTCTAACAGCCTTATCCTCATTTTGACGGCCCAATCGACTAGGAACATGTTTAGAATACACAGCGACTATTAGATGTGTTTCATGATAGCCGTCATACCCACTATCTCATCTAACATACGCTTTAGTGTAATCTAGGCCTTTACTCAACACAATTGTAAATCATTACACACATAATGAAAGTAAAGAATGCCATATAAAAGAATGCGAATATCATATATAAAGATCGTTTGTACAAGAGTCAATAAAAACCCACACGCCACAAGTTGGCTAGTTGGGCATCTACTCTAACAGTTTCTGGCCGTGAGAGGGCCAATCAGACTCGGTTTCTTGAGGGCTTGAATGAAGAGTTGTATCAGATGGTTTTGACTAGTAAGCCCAAGACTTACGCTGAGGCTGTGGACAGTGCCCTCGACATTGAGGAAGGTTTGCGTAGTCGTCGTGCTCGTAAGCAGCAGGCAACGCCGAGTGGTCGTCCTGCTGTTCAGGGAGCGCAGTCTTCACAGTCCTCCCAGTCAGCCTATCAGCCCCAGCAGCAGCAGCAGCCACAGGTGTCTCAGCAGTCTGGCCGTCAGAGGTTTCGACCCCGAGGTCAGCAGTTCAAGAAGAAGTCGGGTTCTGGCTCTTCTGGTTCGGGCAGCTCGAGTAGCAGTGGTTCTTGGGCTGAGTTTTGCGGCTTTTGCGGTGGAAAGCATCTGTCCATGCAGTGTGTAGGTGTGCAGGGTTCCAGCAATCTTTGTGGTCAGTACGGTCATTTTGCTAGAGTGTGCTCGTCTGCTGGATCATAGCAGACCGGTCGGGTTCTGGCTCTTCTGGTTCGGGCAGCTCGAGTAGCAGTGGTTCTTGGGCTGAGTTTTGCGGCTTTTGCGGTGGAAAGCATCTGTCCATGCAGTGTGTAGGTGTGCAGGGTTCCAGCAATCTTTGTGGTCAGTACGGTCATTTTGCTAGAGTGTGCTCGTCTGCTGGATCATAGCAGACCGCGGCCCAGTCTCAGGGTCGTGGAGGTCAGTCTAGGGGACATTCTCAGCAGTTTCAGCAGCCCCGATTGGGTGAGACTCAGTTTAGGCCGTTACAGCAGCCTGGTCCATCGCGGTTCGGACAGTCGTCTCAGCCTTTCTTCTCAGGACCCCAGCATGATCAGGTTAACGCCATCACTAGGGAGCAGGCCGAGGAGACACCGAGTCGGGTGATCGCAGGTACTTGCCTTGTTTTTTATTTTCCTACGTGTGTGTTGTTTGACACCGGTGCATGGCATTTGTTTATTTCTGATTCGTTTGTTGTTGAGCATGGTCTGTGTACCATTTTGTTGCGCGATGCTGTTTCCGTGTCTACCCCTGCGGTGTGAGCTTGTTCTCCCAGGATGTTTTGTTGGATGGTGTGTTGCGGTTTGGTGAGCATGTCCTGTTAGCGAACTTGATCCGTTTGATGCTTTGGGATTTCGATTGCATAGTTGGGATGGATGTGCTGTCCAACTATAGGGCCTCCGTGGAATGCTATTGTGCGCTTTAGGCCTTTATCTGGCGAGAAGTGGGACTTCTACGGCCAGGATTCTAGATCGAAGATCCCGTTGATCTCAGGTATGGAGATGTTTAGTTTGTTGTCTTTGGGGAATGCTAGCTTTATGATCTACGCGTTGGACGCATCTTATTTTTCTTCCCGTGTTCAGCACAGTGACGTTCCCGTAGTGCGACATTTCCTGGATGTGTTCCCGGAGGAGATTCCTGGTTTTCCTCCGAGGCGGGAGATTGACTTCAGAATAGAGCTGGTGCCTGGCACAGCTCCGATTTGGCGTGTCCCTTATCGTTTGGAGACTACGGAGTTGAGAGAACTCAAGGTGCAGTTAGATGATTTGCTGGAGAAATGTTTTATTCGACCTAGCATGTCACCGTGGGGAGTGCCCATACTATTTGTGAAGAAGAAGGATGGCTCAATGCGGATGTGCATTGATTTTCGCCAGTTGAATAATGCCACCGTGAAGAACAAGTACCCGTTGCCGAGAATCGATGATCTGTTTGATCAGTTGCAAGGTTCTGCGGTATATTGAAAGATTGATCTTCGTTCCGGGTACCATCAGCTGAGAGTGAGAGATCAGGATGTCGCGAAGACTGCGTTTCGTACGAGGTACGGACACTTTGAGTTTTTGGTGATGTCGTTTGGTTTGACTAATGCCCCTGCAGTCTTTATGGATTTGATGAACCGAGTTTTCCGCGAGTTTATTGATCAGTTTGTGATCGTGTTCATCGACGACATCTTAGTCTATTCGGAGACTCCCTTGAGCACAAGGAGCATTTGCGTATTGTCCTTCAGACGCTGAGAGACCAGCAATTGTATGCAAAGATTTCCAAGTGCGAGTTCTGGTTGGATCGCGTCGTATTCTTGGGACATGTGATTTTAGCTGAGGGGATTTCGATGGATCCTAGCAAGATTGATGCTGTTTTGAACTGGGAGTGTCCCAGGAATGTTTTCAAGATTCGCAGTTTCTTGGGTCTGGCTGGCTATTATCGTCGCTTCATTGAGGGATTCTCAAGTATAGCAAAGCCGATGACTCAACTGACGCAGAAGGACAAGAGATTTTTATGGACTGAGCAGTGCGAGAATGCTTTTCAACTACTCAAGGAAACGTTGACTACTGCGCCTGTGTTGGCTCTGCCGTCCGGTACAGGTGGATTCATTGTTTGTTCTGACGCTTCGCTCAATGGATTGGGTTGTGTGTTGATGCAAAATGGTCGAGTCATTGCGTATACCTCACGGCAGTTGAAACCGCACGAGACTCGTTACCCAGTCCATGATTTGGAGTTAGCGGCGTTGGTCTTTGCTTTGAAGATCTGGCGTCACTACCTGTATGGCGAGCAGTTTGTGGTGTACTCCGACCACAAAAGTTTGCAGTACTTGTTTTCGCAGCCTGACTTGAACATGAGACAGAGTCATTGGATGGAGCTGCTAAAATATTTTGATTGTGAGATTATGTACCAGCCTGGGAAGTCGAACGTAGTGGCCGATGCTTTGAGCAGGAAGGCTAGTGAGATGCTTGCTTCGTTGTACATCTCTAAGGATCAGGAGCATCTTAACACTACGGGTTGGAGATTTTACCCGGCTAAGGATTATGTGATGGCTTCTTCTTTCCAAGTGGAGCCACAGATTGTTTCGACTATTCGAGCAGCTCAGAGGACTGATCCATCTATCAACGAGTTGAAGTTGAAGGTCAGAGCTGGCAAACTTGAAGATTATTCTGTTTCTTCCGATGGTTGTTTGCGTTTCCGGAGCAGGTTGGTTGTGGCGGAAAGGATGAGACCCGCTGGTCTGTTGCAGAGTTTGGAAGTGTCCCAGTGGAATTGGGAGCACATTTCTATGGATTTCGTGATGCATCTGCCTAGTTCCAGCGGAGGATGTGATGCTATTTGTGTGGTTATAGACCGTCTGTCGAAATCTGCACATTTTATTCCCTATGGAATGACCTTCTCGTTGAAAAATATGGCGAAGATGTACGTTGATTTTGTTGTTAGACTGCATGGTGTGCCTGTTTCGATCGTTTCCGACCGAGATCCGAGGTTTACTTCCAGGTTTTGGAAGAGTTTGCGAACAGCTTTGGGTACCAGATTGGCTATGAGCACCGCGTATCACCCCCAGACAGATGGCCAATCTGAGCGAACTATCCAGACATTGGAGGATATGTTGCGAGCTGTTGTGTTGGATTTCAGAGGTAGCTGGCAAGACGCGTTGTCTTTGGTTGAGTTTTCGTACAATAACAGCTATCAGGTGACGATTGGAATGGCGCCGTTTGAGGCTTTGTATGGCAGAAAGTGCAGATCGCCGGTGTGTTGGGAAGAAGTAGGGGAGAAGCAGCTATCTGCCCCTGACTTTGTGCAGCAAATGAAAGATCATATGGATCTTATTAGACAGCGGATGAAAGCTGCCCAAGATCGCCAAGCCAGTTATGAAAATAAGAGGCGTCGACATCTTGAGTTTTAGGTTGGTGATCGTGTATTTCTCAAAGTTTCTCCGTTTCGCAGTGTTATGCGCTTTGGACACAAGGGAAAGTTAGCTCCTCGCTACGTCGGACCATATGAGATTGTTGAGAGGATCGGCCCTTTAGCATATCGGCTGTTGTTGCCGCCAGAGTTGTCTTCTCTTCATGACATCTTTCATGTTTCCATGTTGAGGAAGAATGAGCCAGATCCGTCTCATGTGCTTAGAACTGACGAGGTGGAGCTAGATCAGTCGTTGAGCTATCAGGAATATCCCTTGCAAATCCTTGGCAGAAAAGAGAAACAACTGAGAAATAAAACCATTCCGTTGGTAATGGTGCAGTGGAGCAAACATGGAAGGGAAGAAGCTACTTGGGAGCTGGAAGAAAAGATGCAGCGCGAGTGGCCGCATCTGTTTGAGTAGCTGTTGAGCTAAATTTCCAGTAGTTTATGGCTTTTGGTTGTATTTCTTCCCTAGTTGTTGTTATATGTTTGCTCAGTTATCTTGAACTCTTTGCCTTGTGTTGGGCGAGTTCTGTTTGTATTTTGCTGTTGCTGTGTTGTTATGCCAGAATTGTTGTTTGATTTCGGGGACGAAATCCTTTTTAGTGGGGGAGAAATGTGAGACCTGGATTTGTAATCAAGATTTATTTGTTGAATGTATCGAATTTTAGAGATTGCTGGTGGTTCAGATCTCTGTTTGGTTTGCATTTTCGGGTCTGAAATAGCATTTGGAACAATTCTGGGAGTTTTCGTATTTTTGAGATTTTGGGTAGAAGCTAGTTTTGTGGTGAAAGCTGGTCGAATTGATGAAATCCAGTCGTAGCGTATTTTGGTAGCGCGAGATTCCTAAACGCTGTCGTTTTAGTGAAATCTGGGTGCGTTGTGTTAAGTGAGAGCTGGTAGCGTGTTGTATCCAGCCGTTGCTTTATTTTTTTTTTCGTTGAGGGCAAAACGACAGCGTTTCGATAAGTTGGAGCGACGTCATTTGGATGTTGCGATTGGTTGTCCAGTTGCGAGAGATTTGTTAGCTACTGTAGCTTGCAGCTGGTGGTGGTTACTGTAGCTTGCAGCTGATATTGCGCGAGAGCTAGCGACTGGATGACGTAGGATATGCGACGCCGTTTTATTAAGTTGGAACGCAACATTTTGATGCAATGTATGGTATCAGATTTTGAGTGTTAGATAATCCAGCTTTTGGAATTGAGAACCAGCCGATGGTTTTAGGCGACCAGCTGGTGGCAAATTTGATGACTTATGCGGCGCGACGTCGTTTTTTAAGTGGCTGCGACATCGTTTTGATTTGCGTTGTTTGAGAATTCAGCAGCTGGTTTCTTTGCATCTGCTGGTTGTATTTGTTTGTAGTGTACCTGCTGGTTTAGTCGGTGGATGTTTCTAACCAGCTTTTGAAAGATGTATTTAAGGAAGACTTGGTCTTCGATTTCCAGCACCAGAATCCATACTTAGCGAAATATTTTCCCCGATTGTGTTCTTCGCTTCGAACTCTAGGTTAATGTTCACCGTAGCTTTTCTCCGGCAATTCCCATCGTTTCCGGCCGTTGTTTGGTACGTTCGAGGTAGAGTTGGACTCCTCTTGCGAAGCTCTATCATTCCATACCACTTTTGGAGGCTGTGGTTGGATGGTTGAGGAATGCGAAGTTGCTTCCCGATTGTGCGTTTTGTAGTGCAGGTAGAACTTCGTTCCCTTGTGATGAGATCTTGTTCCTAGCCTTGGTTTAAGTGCGTTTTGTAGTGCAGGTAGAACTTCGTTCCCTTGTGATGAGATCTTGTTCCTAGCCTTGGTTTAAGCTTCCAGTAAGTTGTTTTGGTAGTAATTGCGTTGGTTGAGCGTGGCTCCCAGCCGTGAGCTTCTGTAATTGGCCGTGAGTTTCTGTGCAGCTTTTGAGATCTGTGTGTTGTGTATTTAGCAGGTTGCTATCCAGATCTCTCGGGCCTGTTTTGTGGTAATTGTTGCACAATAGTATAAGGTACGGATCTGAGCTTGAAGTAGCTGGGAATTGGTGTGAGATTGAATGCTAGATGGTTGCTTGTGCATTGACATGGATGTTGCTTTGTGTATATGTGATTGCTGTTGATTTTAGCTGCTATGTTTATGCATACACGCATTTCCCATATTGAATTCATATTTCGGTTGCAGCCATTGTTTCGTATCTTGTATTGCTGTTGTTGATTCTTACCAGGATGCAAGGGCGAGCGGCAATATCGCACTCTCATCTCCCTGCTGGGATCGTTAGCGACCATGCGCCGAGTGGTTAACTACCACAGTTCATGGGCGAGGAAACGGCAGGTTGAGTTGTTTGATGCATCTGGTATTCGGGTGTGGTGTCACGGCGAGTGGCTCATTACCACACTGTGAACACACCCCGTGGCCACTGTTGTTGCAGTTTCCTGGAGCTGTGTTTGAGTTCCTTAGCTCCCTTGTTGGTCGAGCCTTCTGTTGATATCCGGTGTCTCATGCATAGCATCCACATTTTATCTTATGCATTCTTTTAGCTATATCTGTTGCTCTTCCTACTGGGGTTTGACCCCATGTCCCTCTGGGGCTTGGTTTGTTTCCTTGTTTGTGTTGTTTTCAGGGAATCCAGGTTTTACAGCTGGTCGTGGTTTTAACCCAGCTGGTGGTGCCCCAGGAGGTGGTTAGCGTGTCGCAGTTGCGTATAGCATATATAGATATGTATCAGTTAGCCAGGGGGATGCCCTGTGCTTCGTTATTGTATTCAGTAGTTGGAGTCTGATACATGTTTTGGTTGTTGTATGCTATACTGTTATTCTTGTTGTGATTTTCGTAAACTGGGATTCTATTTTGAGTATCATGGTATTTTAAATTATATTGTTTTAAACCGTCAGGCAAAAAGCAAAAATTTTACCCGCTTTTTGATAGCTTCCACATGTGTTTGTATGATTTTACTCTGTTTAGAGCACGAGGCCTGACACAGAGAGCTGCTGGTTAAAGAATTCAAAAAGGGGGAAAGTTCAGATCTCAGTATGACTTTTATAAGATGATTTCAGATCTGAAAGAGAGTATTGATTGAAAGGGAATATTCATAAAGGGAAAGAGATCAGATTTCAGCTTTCATTGTTAAAACAGTTGCTAGCTTCGAATTTCTTCAGATGTTATCAAATGATTATTTGTGAGAAATCAACGGTCACGATTTAAGCAGATAAAGCCTGTTAGACAATTTTAATTGAAGAGACAAGATCAGAGCTACTTTGAGTATAGTTGCACAGTACACTGAGTTGGTATAACCGATGTTTACCTCCTTTGGTATATAAGTCAACTCAGATCTGACAAGCGCAAACAACCTTTTGCATAGCATTAATGGAGCATTTAATGCGGTGATACGATGAAGAGATTCAAGGATGGTTTGTGTCTACTGGCTATTTAATGACCGTTGAAGACGGGAGAGTATAAATAGCTGGAGAATTTAAACGGAGAAGCTCTCGGTGGTTTGAAACTCTCTCGGCCATTAACAAGTTCTTTCGCTTACTCTAACTCTCAATAATTGAAAAAATCTCTCTGTGAATATTCAAACGCTCACTCAAATTATCTAAGTCCCAGTGTTCAATCTCGAAGAACATTTTCGTTCAAGTTCTTATTAGATAAATATTCGAGATATCTTCTGGTTTACATTTGTAAACATTTTTCATTGTATAGAAACCAGAAGATTTACAGTACTCACTATATCGTGTTCATTGTATATTCAGATTTGAGTCTATAACGAGCTTTCTCCTTGAAGCAGTTAGAATTACATTGTTTGTAACTTAGCAGTGTATCTTCGATGTAGAAGTTGCTAGGAGTTCACTTGGAGCAAGGCTCAATGATCGGGTGTAGACAGAGGCTCTCACAAAATCTTCTAGTGGAACCTTCCTGAAAAGGAAGAAGCGGAGACGTAGGATTTTAAGATCTGAACTTCCACAAACAAATTATGAACCTTGCACTTTTACTTATTGCATCGTATTTGTTCATTGTTTAATTGACTTCCTTCTGCATAATTTTTGTTAGTAGAGAAAACAGATTCGAACTGAGAGCCTCAGATCTGGTCACTCAGATCTGAGTTAAGCAAGGCTTGTAAAAACTATTTTAAGGTTTCGAAAAATCTAAAATCAATAGGAGTTCATTCAGACCCCTTCTGAACTCCTGAGCTCATTTTAACTATATTTTCGATTCCAGTGATCCTATCATACGGGTCAATCCTCTGTGCTGCTCTAATATCTGCAAAAATCTGTGGTTCCACCTGAAAAGAAGAAACCACGAAATACCGATCACTCGGCTGAAAACGCCATCCAGAAGTCCCTAAATCCTAATGAACCTTGGATATACTCATCGAGGTCAACATCATAGGTTGAGCTTTTCTACTCAAAGCATCGGCCACTAAGTTCATCCGCCCAGGCTGATACTGAATATCACAGTAAAAATCTTTGAGCAACTCCATCCAACGACGTTACCTCATATTCAAATCAGATTGTGTGAAGATATACTTCAGACTCTTATGGTCTGTGAACACCATAAATTGCTCACCATACAAATAGTGACGCCAAATCTTCAAGGCGAAAACAATCGCAGCCAACTCTAGATCATGAACGGGGTATCTCGTCTTGTGAGGTTTCAACTGTCGAGACGCATAAGCTATCACACGCCTGTTCTGCATCACCACACATCCCAAAACATTGAAGCATCAGAGCACATTAAGAAACCTCCAAAACTCGAAGGCAAAGCCAACACAAGAGCAGTAGTCAACTTCTCCTTGAGCAACTGGAAACTCGACTCACACTCATCAGTCCAAACAAACTTTCTATCTTTCTGGGTCAACTGAGTCATCGGCCTGGCTATCAAAGAGAACTTCCAGATGAAACGTCTATAATAGCTAGCGAAACCCAAGAAACTACAAATCTCAGAAACGTTCCTAGGTCGCTCCCAGTTAAGAACTGCTTCGACCTTACTCGAATCCACCGAAATACTGTTAAGATAAAATTTATAAGTTTTGGTGATAACAAAATAAGACTAAGAACTGATCTTAAGTATTCGCAAAGGATAACAGAAGGGAACTTTTCAGATTCCGTGACATCATGCCATTGTATTTAAGTTGCATTGACATCTGAGTTGACTATTAGGGAATTGATCAGATATCGAGCCAAGTATCCATTTACCGGGTTGAGGAATTCAGAGTTAAGTTCTCAAGATATCGGGTTATTTGAGTAATAGATTTTATCAGTTATTGGGACAGTATTTCAGATTTGAAGGGATTCAGATTTGATTCAGAAGCTACAGTAAGAGATCTGTTTAAGAACAAAGTAGTTTCAGACTTGATTCAGATGTCTCAGTAACATTTTCCGTTATATTGACTCAGGAGGTATTATTCAGATTTGCGAGTATAAACAGACTCGACTCAAGTTACTGAAGATATCAGCATTTCAGATATTGTTACAGAGCAAATAGAGTACATCAGATTTGAGCTTATCAGAATTGTTTGTTTCAGACTTAGGAACAATGTACTTTCAGATGTCGCTGACATTTCAGACATGACAAAGTTATGGAGATACTTCAGATATGATGATAAAATGAAAAGAGAGTCTATAGCACTTCACGAAAGGAAAATATTTTAGACTTCTCTATCAAAACAGAAGAGAGCCTTGAACCACTCCAGATGTTTTAAAAGGATTATTTGAGGAGAATCAACGGTCATGATTTAATCGTATAAAAGCCTGGAATTAAGGAGACAAGATCAGAGCTATTTTGGGTAAAATTACACAGTACGCAGAATGCTTGATACGATGATTACCCGCTTTGGAATATAAGTCAATTTAGCCCTGACAAGCGCAGTTTAAATTTTGCATGTTATTAATGGATCATTAAATGCTATGATACGATAAAGATATGCAAAGGAGCTTATCTCTACTGGTTACATTTATTGACCGTTGAAGACAAAGAGTATAAAAGGCTGATGAATTCAAATGAAGAAGTCTTCTGATCCTCTCCGCTATCAGTGATTTTACTCTTTTCCAACAAAAAGTTTTAAAATAATCACTGGAATCATTCATTGCCAAAATATTCTAAGTCCAGTATTACAACTCGAAGAACAGTCAAGTGCAGCCTTCATAGTTTTAACCTTCGAGTTATCTTCTGGTTTACATTTGTAAACAGTTATTGTTGATAAAAGAACCAGAAGATTTACAGTACTCAATAGCATCTCATTTCATTGTAATATTCATTTTTGAGTCTGTAACGAACTTGCTGTGTGAAGAAGTTTGAGAAATCATATTGTTTGTAATATGCAGTATATCTGCGTGAGTTGGAGATAGCTAGGACATCATATTGAGCGAGGTTCGATGACTGGGTGTAGACAGAAGCTGTGTGCATCAAATTCTTCTAGTGGAACCTTCCTGCAAAGGAAGAAGGGGAGATGTAGGATCTTCATATCCGAACTTCCATAAACAAACTCTGAACCTTGCACTTTTACTTTTTGCATTGTATTTACATTTATACCGACTTCTTTTCGCACATTTATTGTTAGTCAAGAAATCAGATTTGGAACTGAGATACCTCGGATCTGGTAACACAGATAAGAGTTAAGCGAGGCGCTTATAAAAATCATTTAAGGTTTCGAAAAATAAAAATCTATAGGAGTTCATTCATTCCCCCCACCTTCTGAACTCCTAAGGATGTTTTCGATCCATATTGAACAGTCTGTTGTTTACGCTTTATATATTTCAATATGTATAACTCACACAATAAAATTCCTATGTTTTCGAAGGAAGACTATGATGATTGAAAGATAAGGATGCAAGCGCACTTGGCGGCACAAGATGATGATATGTGGTCAGTGATTACAGATGGACCCATAAATATAATGAAGGCAAACTGCTACAGCCATATCTGCTGGAGCACCAGAATGGGTAGATACACTACTGAGTAGAAGAAGAAATCGAATTTGGACAATGTGGTCCGAGATATTCTGTATAAGACGCTGGATAAAAACATGTTCAGCAAAATCAAAACCTGTGCCACAGCGAAGGAGATATGGGAGAAGTTGATTCAAATCTGCGAGGGAAATGATGAGACCAAGGAAAACAAGCTTACTGTTGCATAGCAGAAGTATGAGTCAATGAAGATGCGAGATGGAGAGACTATGGCTGAATTCGATGAGCGCTTCAGTGCTGTGGTGATAGAGGCTTACAAGTTTGGGAAAAGAATACAGCAACCGAGAGTTGGCACTTAAAGTAATGAGAGCGCTGCCCAGAAAATGGGATGTAAAGATGATGGCTATGCGAGAATCTAAGGATCTAAACAAATTGGAGCTTAATGATCTGTTTTCAAATCTTAAGGCATATGAGTTTGAATAAGAAACAAGATCTGAGGCAGGACCATCGACATCTCAACCAACTAAATCGTTAGCGGCAACGACATCTGAACAAAGTTCATCGATCAAATCTGCTGAACAACTCAGCAATGATGCAATGTTCCTCTTCATCAAGAAGTTTGGGAAATTTCTGAGAAGCCCTTCTATCTCTTATAATAATGCAAACAAATCTGAAAAGATTTCAACTGATATGAATTTTTACAATTGTGGTCGTCCAGGTCACTTTGCAGTAGACTCTAACAGGCCAAAGAAGGAGGACAGACCCAAAAGAGATGAGAAGAAGGACGATAGATCCAAGGAATGATCAAAAGAGAGAAGGATGAGGACAAGATCTGACAAAAGGCCCAACCGAAGGTATGATAGAAAAGTGCTTGTTGCAGAAGAAAGCAACAAAAACTGGGCAGATTCAGATTCCGATTCCTCAACAAGCAGTTCCTCATCTAGCGACAGTGAACAGGAGGAAGTTCACTTCCTAATGGCTAATAAACCTTCAGATGACGAGGTATTTGATTTTTCCAACACTGAATTCACATGGGAGGACCTAATCAACGCACTCAATGAAATGGTCCATGAGTACAGAAAGCTTTCTCAAACATTCGAGGAAATTAAAGCTGAAAAAATGGATTTGAAAAATAGCTCAGTAGAACCAATCACAGTTCAACTTGGTGAAACTGACAGTTTAAAAATCGAGTTGAGTAAGCTGGAGACTGAGAATGAATCGTTGAGATTAAGATCCTATGAGCTCGAATCAGAAAACGAAATGTTAAATTTGGTAATGAGCTCCTGGACCCAGTATTCTGTCTCTCTAAGTAAGTTGCATGAGACTCAAAAGCCACTTAATGAAAAATCTGGCTTAGGTTTCAATGCTAGTGAAAGAAGCTACGGAGAGACCTGTACTCAATCAAATCTGGTATATGACAAATTCAAAAAGATGAATTTTGTCAAAGCCAGTGTGATACATGAGACATGCGAGTCGGTAAGGTATGATGACCAGATCTCGAGGCAACTGAATCAGAAAGGGAAAGCTGTTATTGGCTATGTCAGACCCGAGAACTCTAAGTCTAGTTGGCTAAAGAACAGACTTGACAAGGAAAAGTCGAAAGCTGGATCCAAGTCGTTTGTTCATAACCAACAAAGACGTGGTTCTAAGAAGGTCAAATCTGAATGGAGAAAGGTTCAACCCCAAAGAGATCTGAATGGTCAAAATACCAAACCATAACTCAACAGATCTCACCATATTTCTGCACACACCCTTATGGACTTTCATACTGGGAAAACTGTTAAGGTAATTCAAGTATGGGTCCCGAAATGGGTAATCCGATCTGGACCCAAGTAAAATTGGGTACCAAAATTTGTTTTCGTGTTTGCAGGACAACAGGTACAAGGCTGGAGATGAGTCAATTATATGGTACCTTGATAGTGGCTGTGCACGACACATGACTGGAAACCCAAAGCTACTAACAGATGTGATTCCTCACAAAGGAGCGAAGATCATTTTTGGTGATAACTCACATGGTAACACTATGGGTAAGGGTAAGCTACCCATGGTAACATTTCAATATCTGATATTTTAGTTGTTGAGAACTTGTGCTACAATTTAATTAGTATAAGTCAACTGTGTGACAAGGGTTACACAATTAGCTTCCACAAGCACACTTGCACAGTTCAGAGTCCAGAAGGTCTGACCGTATTGGTGGGTAAAAGATCGGGGAATACCTACATAATCAATTGGTCAGAGCAAATGGGATCTGAACAAGCCAAATTGAGTCAGCATGAAATGGTTTCTGGTATGCCTAAAATAAATTTTTCTAAGGACAAGATCTGTGCCGCATGTCAGCTTGGTATACAAATCCGTTCTACTTTTAAAAAGAAAGGCGGTAAACGTTCTTCCCGAAGCTTAGAGCTTTTACATATGGATCTTTTTGGTCCTATTCCAGTAACGAGCTTAGGGGGAACGAACTACACTCTAGTTTTTGTTGATGATTTTGCAAAATTCACTTGGGTGTTGCTTTTAATATCAAAGTCTGACACCGCTGACCAACTGATTCGGCTTTTAAAATGTTTACAAAATGACAGATCTTGTACAGTCAATCGGATAAGAAGTGATGTAAAGAGTTTTTAAATCAAAAATTATCTTCTTATCTGGATGACATTGGGATAAAGCATGAGCTTTCTGCAGCGAGAACTCCTCAACAGAACAGGCTGGTTGAGAGGAGAAACCGTACTTTAAAAGAAACTGCTAGATCTATGATTGCTTACTCTGGTATTTCTCAAAATTCTGGGCAGAAGCAGTTAATACATCTTGATACACTCAGAAAAGGTCAATGATAAACAAATTGCAAGACAAAACCCCTTATGAGATCTAGAATGGCAAGAAACCTGATATTTCATATTTCAGGGTGTTTTGGTGCAAATGTTTTTTCATAATAATGGTAAGAAGCACCTAACAGCTTTTGATGCTAAATCTGATGCAAGTTTATTTTTAGGATATTCAGCTGTTAGCAAAGAATATCGAGTATTCAACAATCAAAGTCTGACAGTTGAAGAATCTGCACATGTGGTATTTGATTAAACAAGCTTCAGATCCAACTCAGCTGTGAGACTTAACGATTTGTGCTCACGTCTAGAATCATCCAGCCTTGATGACTCAGATGATGACGTGCCACAACAAAGATACTCAGCGGAGATATAACCAGCACTAGACACACCACATGACAACGCTCAAACAGATCTGACAGGTAACCCAGTGGTTGCTGATTTGACTAACGTTGACCAGGGGCAGGATCAGATCTCATCAAGTGTACCAGCTGCTGGATCTCAAGCGACCAACGTTCCAGATGTTGCACAGACAGATTGTCAGGCCTCGTGCTTTACTCAGAGTTAAACCACGCAAAACAATAGCGGAAGCATACAAAAAGTGGCTTAAAATTTTAGCTTTAGGCCTGACGGTTTAAAACATATAATTTAAAATACAATCATACTTAAAATATCCCAGTTTACAAATACATGATACAACAGTACAACATTTAAACAAATACAAATACCAGTACTACAACGGATAACACAATCCCACAAGCACAGGGCATTCCCCGTCTAACAGTACTAGTACATATATGTTATACGCTAACTGGGACACTCTATCCACCTCCTGGGGCACCTCCAGCTGGGTCAAAGCCACGACTAGCAGAGAAACCTGGGAAACCTGAAAACACATACAGGCAACAATACACAAGCCCCAGAGGGACATCGGGGTCAAACCCCAGTACGGAGAGAAATACAAACAGCATAAGGAAAGCAACAGATAAATATGCAAATACTATGCAAAGGATCAAGGCTACAACCGAAAGCAGGGAGCCAAAGGATGTAGAACTAATACAAACGACGATGTAGAACTACTCACTGTTGAAACACGCTAGCGCGCTCTCTACTGCTCAGCGACAACATATCTTGCTACGTCTGCTGGATACAACCACTACTGCTGACGTCACCAATGTTGAGCGCCAACATTCAGCGATAACTCGCGCTAACTGCTGAACAGATTCCGCGCAAACTCTAACTCTCTAGATGTGAGACTCTCTTCCCACAATTATTCTAATCTCATCTTATGGCGACTAATTAAACAAATGAGTTTACTAAGTCGAATCTGGTTTTATTCGTACACTTTTTTTTAAAAAAAAACTTGTTTCTCTCATATTCTTGATTAACTCTTAATATGCAACGGTGAGCTAAAAAACTCAATTTATGTCGTAAAGGCTGTTTATTTATAAACAGGGCAAACATTGTACCATGATTTACACACTATAAGTTCACGGCCATAACTCTTGACCAGTTGTATTACAAAACCTGATACAACAAAGACTAGCAATACTTGTCCAAGAAGCTAAACTAACAGCAGGTTCCTAGTCTTTTCGTTTGTCGCCCTTCTTCTAGGTTCTTGCTACCCCTGTCCCACCAATTAAGCTCTTTCCTCATGTTGTCATGCACACATACAAAACAAAACAACAGTCGGAACACTCCGGTGAGAAACAATCTCAGTATAATCGACAGGTTCATGCAATAACATAAAGAAATTCATAACAAAAATATTAGCTCAAAATAAACTGAACATATCCCTTCTCTTCAACTAAGAATTGATTCCATTTCACATCAATGCCATCAAGATTCGTATCCGATCTTGACATGGATATCCATCTAACGAAATCAACTCAGACTTCGAAAATAAGTCACCTCAGACCTTGGCATTAGAATCAATTCATTTTCACTTCGTATCATCATATTCAAATCGAAATAAAAGATCCATTACCTTTTATGGATCACACAGATAATCTCAAGTTCTAAATCAAGAACAGTAACTATCAAGTATGTGGTTTAGCGGGATAACTCAAGAAATATCATTCTCGAGTACTCTAATCCCTGATTCTCAATGTCAAATTATACCTTAGTTTATCTCTATTTTGGAACTGCTTCAATTACCACTTCTAACTCCTTATCACAATAATTCCAAAGAAATTCACAGAATCGAATTCTGATATCTGTAGCAAAAGTTACAAGGATTCGAATTCAATCTAATTTATAGGAGAAGATCTCTGTTTTCTGCAGAGTTCCCCATGCAATCCCGATGAATTCCACGTGTCATGCTGAGTATTTATCTACCAAAATAAGATATGCACACACCGTTTGAACACATTCCTGTATCCATACATATCGCTAACCAGATTCCTCCACTATTGTTTAAACTCCACCAGTTGCTGTTCTAGATAAGCAGATGTTGCTACAGTAGGTATCTTACGACAGAAACCAATGTTTACTCTCAACAGATACCAGCTTTTCATTTCGATAAAACCTGCAGCAACCATCAGACGTTGCATTTCCCTTCACGCCTCAAAACAACGTCGCATCAACTCATTAAAACGACGCCGCAGCGTGCCAACGACTGATGACAGATTCTCTCAAAATGACCAACTGCTGAACGTGAACAATTCAGATGACGTAAAGAATCACGTCATCTTTTCTGCCAACAGCTGGTTTCACTAAATAACCCAACGATGACGTATGGGATACATCACCATCGCTGCCAGGAGCTGCCACAAGCTGCCACAAGCGTTACAATCAACACGCTGCGTTTCAACTTATCAAAACGACGTCGCCTCACCATAAGCGACTGGTCGCGTGAAATAATTTAAACGACGTCGTAATGAATACGTCATACTCTCTGTTATCAGCTGATCAACACCACTTCATTCAAAACACTGCGTTTTAACCTCCATAAAACGACGTCGCTTCTCACCAGCGACTGGTTCCTCACACCAACAGCTGGTCACCCAGTCGCAAGCAGATCCCTCACAACGCAACTACTGATCAACGCAACGACTGGTTTTCCGCTGCGACTGTTTTTTCTCTACGACTGGTTTTCTCAAAATAACCCTGTATCACTCCTGTATCATCAACAACTGGTCGTCTTCTACCAGCTTTCATCAAAACACCAAGTCATAAGATTCCTACCGAAATTCACCAATTCAACTTCGAATTTCCAACCCGATTTCATTTGAAAGAATTTCAACTTGAAATGCAACATTTTCAGAAGAAATCCGAATCATCAACCAAACTTCATCAAAAGCTAAAGTCTGAAATTTCGAAATCATCAAGTCTAAGATCATAATCCCGGGCATTACATTTCTCCCCCTCTAACACATGAGTTCGTCCTCGAACTCACAAGAAGTTTTACCAACATTCCGTACACATAAGAATATTGAAATAGCATAGACTAAACGAGAACTCACCTCATTGGAATAGGTAGGGAAAGCGTTGTCTCATGTCATCTTCCACCTCCCAGGTGGCTTCTTCAACTCCATGTCGATTCCATTGAATCTTTACCAATGGAATGGTTTTCGTTCGGAGTTGCTTTTCTTTTCGATCCAGTATCTGAATCGGTTGTTCAAAGTAACTGAGAGTTTCATCAAGTTCAGCTTCATCAGCATGAATAACATGAGATGCATCAGGCAGATATTTCCTTAGCATCGATACATGAAAGAAATCATGTATACCCGAAAGAGACGGAGGTAATCCAAGTCGATAAGCAAGATGGCCTATCTTCTCGAGAATTTCATAAGGACCAATAAATCGTGGAGACAATTTCCCTCGTTTTCCAAATCGAATTGTACCCCTGAAGGAGAAATTTTCAAGAATAATCTGTCCCCTGTTTCAAAGCACAACGGTCGACGTCTGAAATTCGCATATCTAGTCTGTCTATGTTGCGTTGTTCTCATTTTTTTGTTGAATTACCTTCACCTTCTCAGTCATTTCTCTGATCATATCTGGTCCCAATTCAGGTACCTCTGACACATCATCCAAATACAACGGTGAACGACATTTTCTTCCATATAGTGCTTCAAATGGAGCCATCTCAATACTCGCCTGATAACTGTTGTTATACGAAAATTCCACAAGCGGTAATGACTCTTTCCAGGTAATACCAAAACCCAGTACTACAACTCTAAGCATGTCCTCAAGAGTCTGAGTAGTTCGTTCCGATTGCCCATCGGTTTGAGGATGATAAGCGGTACTTAAATGTAATTTCGTACCTAGAGCTTGTTGCAAGCTACTCCAAAAGTGTGATGTGAATCTCGGATCTCGATCCGATATAATCGATTTTGGCACCATGAAGTCTTACCACTTCTCGAACACAGAGATCCGCCATTTGATCATGTAGATAGGTCATTCGATAAGGAATAAAGCAAGAAGATTTCATTAACCTATCGATAATTACCCAAATAGCATCACATCCTCGGGATGATCGTGGAAATTTCGTCACAAAATCCATAGAAATGTGATCCCATTTCCATTCAGGAACTGATAAATTTTGTAATAAACCAGCAGGTTTCTTCCTTTCAGCCTTCACCTGTTGGCAATTCAAGCATTTGGAAAGAAAATCAGTCACCTCAGACTTCATTTGCTTCCACCAGTATTGCTTTCTCAAATCATTGTACATTTTTCTACCTCCAGGATGTACACTGAATCTACTTCTATGCGCTTCGTTCAATATCTGTTGCTTCAACTCTGTTACATCTGGAACCACAAGTTTGTTATTCACATACAATACCTCATCAGCGCTTACCCGATACTCAGATTTATGTCTAGATCTAACCATTTCAATCGACTTCTGGATATTCGGATCTCTCTTTTGGGCTTCTTTGATACGGATCAATAATTCAGGTTCCGCATGGATATCACAAATTCTCATAGGTTTCATATCTGTCTCAAATAAATATCCAGATATACAACAATCCTCTATTAAACTAGATACACCCACAATAGTTAAGGATAAAGCACAAACCTTTCTACTAAGGGCATCTGCTGCCGCATTCGATTTTCCTGGATAGTATTTGATTTCACAATCGAAATCTTTAAATAAATCTAGCCATCTTCGTTGTCTCATATTCAATTCAGACTGCGAAAACAGATATTTCAGACTTTTGTGATCCGAAAAGATTTCAAATTTCTCGCCGTAAAGATAATGTCGCCATATTTTTGGCGCAAAAACGATGGATTCCAATTCAAGATCATGAATTGGATATCGGATCTCATGTGTCTTCAATTGTATTGATGCATATGCAATAACATGTCCTCGCTACATCAAAACACATCCCAATCCTTGGTTAGAAGGATCACAGTAAACAACAAAACCACCAGTACCCGAAGGAATGCTCAACACTGGTGCTGTTGTCAACCTCTTTTTCAACTCAAGAAAACTGGCTTCACAAGATTTAGACCAAATGAAAGGTGCATTCTTCTGTGTCAGTTGAGTAATAGGCTTCACAATACTCGAGAAATCTTGGATAAACCGTCGGTAATACCCTGCTAGGCCCATAAAACTTCGAATTTCTGGCACGGATGTCGGTCTAGGCCAATTAATCATTGCTTCTATTTTGCTCGGATCGACTGAAATACCATCTCCTGAAATAATATGTCCAAGGAATACCACTTTCCGCAACCAAAACTTGCATTTCGACAACTTCGCATACAATTTTTCATATCGTAAAGTCTTCAAAACTATTCTAAGATGATTAGCGTGATCGCACAGATTCTTCGAATAAATCAGAATATCATCGATAAAGATAATCACAAAGTCATCAAGATATTTCTGGAAGACTTTATTCATAAAACTCATAAATACTGCTGGGGCATTGGTCAACCCAAAAGGCATAACCATAAATTCATAATGACCATACCTCGTTCGAAAAGAAATCTTAGATATATCCTCATCTCGTACTCTCAATTTATGATAGCCGGATCTCAAATCAATTTTTGAATATACTGATGAACCCTGCAACTGATCAAACAAATCATCTATACGAGGTAAAGGATATCGATTCTTTACCGTTGCTTTGTTTAGTTGTCGGTAGTCAATACATAACCTCATCGACCCGTCTTTCTTTCGTACAAAGAATACCGGAGCGCCCCAAGAGGAAACACTCGGTCTAATGTATCCTTTGGCAAGAAGATCCTCAAGCGGTTCTTTCAATTCTTTTAATTCAATTGGTGCCATACTATAAGGTGCTTTTTATATCATTTGTGTTCCTGGCATCAATTCAATACTGAAGTCTACCTCTCGAAATGGAGGCAATCCTGGAATCTCGTCAGGAAAGACATCAGCAAATTCACAAACTACTGGTATATCAACCAGTTTCGGGCTAGTCTTCATCACGTCTACTGCATAAATCAGGAATCCTTAGGCTCCATTTTGCAATAGATTTGTCATGGAAAGAACAGAAATTAAAGGAATTCTGGCACGTGATCCCTTACCGTAAAATTTCCACTCATCAGTTTCCTCAGGTCTGATTCGAACCACTTTCTGAAAACAATCTACTGTTGCCTTGTACTTGGTTAACGTGTCTATACCGATGATACAATCAAAATCAGACAACCCAAGTACAATACAGTCAATCTCAATCTCATGACCCTCAAACTGTAGTATACAATTTCTAACAGTTTTTATCGATAAAATACCCCTCCCCAGAGGTGAAGAAACCCATACTATCTCAGTCAAGGGTTCAACAGGAAACGCATGCGATACAACAAAGTGCTCGGATATAAACGTATGTGAAGCACCAGTATCAATTAAAACATAAGCAGGATAATTACAAAGATAACAATTACCTGCAATAACATCATCAGGGGCTGCTTGTGCTTGCTCCTCAGTCAATGCAAACACTCGCGCTTGTTGCCTAGGAGGTTGGCTCACTGTCTGGCTTCCTCCCTGTCTACCCTGATGCTGACTCTGAGGCTGAAACGAATGCACTGAAGACGCTTGCCTTTCTGGCGGTGGCATTGATCGTAATGCTCCAGTATTCTGTGAACTCCCAGAATCACGTTGAGGACACATTCTCGCAAAATGTCCAGGTTGATTGCAGAAACGTCAAAGTCCAAACACTCCTCTACACTGTTCGGTGATGTGCCGACCTCCACATTTGGTACAATAATCACCAGATTTCTGTCCAGCTCTCTGTTGTCTAGATTCACTCGAACTAGAAGAGCTATTAGTACCTGATCGCTTGAACTGTTTTCCTTTTCCTTTAAAGAAATTTTTCTTTCCACTACTGCAGCTTCCAGCATCAAATCGAGGGGGTGGTGAAATCAATGGTTTTTCTTGTGGTGATTTTGCTGGAAATGGCACAACATGTGCTCCTCGTTGCCTTATCAATCTTTCCACTACTGCAGCTTCCAGCATCAAATCGAGGGGTGGTGAAATCAATGGTTTTCTTGTGGTGATTTTGCTGGAAATGGCACAACATGTGCTCCTCGTTGCCTTATCAATCCGGCTTCCGCTCCTTTTTACCGATTCAATGCATCAGCAAAAGTATTCGGTCGCCCTGTATTCACCAAGGTGTACACATCGGGATTCAAGCCATTAATAAACTGATCGGCTTGAGCTTCATCACTAATAGCAACGTGCGGAGCAAATTTGAGTAAACTTGTGAACTTGGCAACATATTCTTCGATATTTAGCTGCCATTGTCGCAAATTTGCAAATTCTGCTCCCTTGTCCTTCCGATATGAAACTGGAATGAACTTTGATAAAAATCAGTTTTTAATACAGCCCAAGTAATCACCGTACCCTGATTTTCAAAAGCTTTCTTCGTCGCTACCCACCAGCTCTTACCAAGAACATGCAGCTGGTGTATTATCAATTTCACCCGACGATCATCGGTATAATCCAACGCTTCAAATAACTGTTCTATATCTTCCAAACAGTTCTCACAATCTATTGCATTTTCTGTTCCTGTCAATGTTGGCGGTTTAAAGGATTGAAATCGTTTCAACAGTGTTTCCATCGGAGTTGCAGTTGCATTCAACGCATCAGTCGAAGTACTACCCTGCTCTATTCGCGGAACTGTTCCTATCTGCCGAGTAGTTGTTCGTCGAGGAGGCATATCTAGTGATCAAATGGATTTATTCATAATTCCTCATCATATCGGTAATAAATCTCAGCCCCTCCTCTGATTAGCACACACGAATGTGCTTCTTTTCAAGTGATCGAGTTCTGATTCATAATTCATTCAATACATGCTACTATTCAATTCAAAGAGCATGTAAGTATAAAGTCTGTCTGGCATACTATTACCATTTAATCACACAATCTTGCGATATAAATTCAAAACAGTAAGACATATATCATGCAAACATGAAATAAATTTAATAAATCATTCAAGAAGACTCGTTCTACCCCGCTCATCTAACTCAATCCAAGAACATAGTGATGCTATGATACCACCTGTTGTGAGACTCTCTTCCCACAATTATTCTAATCTCATCTTATGGCGACTAATTAAACAAATGAGTTTACTAAGTCGAATCTGGTTTTATTCGTACACTTTTTTTTTAAAAAAAACTTGTTTCTCTCATATTCTTGATTAACTCTTAATATGCAACGGTGAGCTAAAAAACTCAATTTATGTCGTAAAGGCTGTTTATTTATAAACAGGGCAAACATTGTACCATGATTTACACACTATAAGTTCACGGCCATAACTCTTGACCAGTTGTATTACAAAACCTGATACAACAAAGACTAGCAATACTTGTCCAAGAAGCTAAACTAACAGCAGGTTCCTAGTCTATTCGTTTGTCGCCCTTCTTCTAGGTTCTTTCTACCCCTGTCCCACCAATTCAGCTCTTTCGTCCTATTGTCATGCACACATACAAAACAAAACAACATCCGGAACACTCCGGTGAGAAACAATCTCAGTATAATCGACAGGTTCATTCAATAACATAAATAAGTTCGTAACAAAAATATTAACTCAAAATAATCTGAACATATCCCTTCTCTTCAACTAAGAATTGATTCCATTTCACATCAATGCCATCAAGATTCGTATCCGATCTTGACATGGATATCCATCTAACGAAATCAACTCAGACTTCGAAAATAAGATCACGTCAGACCTTGGCATTAGAATCAATTCATTTTCTCTTCGTATCATCATATTCATATCGAAATAAAAGATCCACTACCTTTTATGGATCACACAGATAATCTCAAGTTCTAAATCAAGAACGGTAACTATCAAGTATGTGGTTTAGCGGGATAACTCAAGAAATATCATTCTCGAGTACTCTAATCCCTGATTCTCAATGTCAAATTCTACCTTCGTTTATCTCTGTTTTGGAACTGCTTCAATTACCACTTCTAACTCCTTATCACAAGAATTCCAGAGAAATTCACAGAATCGAATTCTGATGTCTGTAGCTAAAGTTACAAGGATTCGAATTCAATCAAATTTATAGGAGAAGATCTCTGTTTTCTGCAGAGTTCCCCATGCAATCCCGATGAATTCCACGTGTCATGCTGAGTATTTATCTACCAAAATAAGATATGCACACCGTTTGAACACATTCCTGTATCCATACATATCGCTAACCAGATTCCTCTACTGTTGTTTAAACTCCACCAGTTGTTGTTCTAGATAAGCAGATGTTGCTACAGTAGGTATCTTACGACAAAAACCAATGTTTACTCTCAACAGATACCATCTTTTCCTATCGATAAAACCAGTAGCAACCATCAGACGTTTCATTTCCCTTCACGCCTCAAAACAACGTCACATCAACTAATTAAAACGATGCAGCAACGTGCCAACGACTGATGACAGATTCTCTCAAAATGACCAACTGCTGAACGCGAACAATTCAGATGACATAAAGAATCACGTCATCTTTTCTGCCAACAGCTGGTTTCACTAAATAACCCAACGATGACGTATGGGATACGTCACCATCGCTGCTAGCAGCTGTCACAAGCGTTACAATCAACACGCTGCGTTTCAACTTATCAAAACGACGTCGCCTCACCATCAGCGACTGGTCGCGTGAAATAATTTAAACGACGTCGTAATGAATACGTCATACTCTCTGTTATCAGCTGATCAACACCACTTCATTCAAAATGCTGCGTTAAACCTCCATAAAACGACGTCGCTTCTCACCAGCGACTGGTTCCTCACACCAACAGCTGGTCACCCAGTCGCAAGCAGATCCCTCACAACGCAACTACTGATCAACGCAACGACTGGTTTTCCGCTGCGACTGGTTTTTCTCTACGACTTATTTTCTCAAAATAACCGTGTATCACTCCTGTATCATCAACAACTGGTCGTCTTCTACCAGCTTTCATCAAAACACCAGGAAAAATTCACCAATTCAACTTCGAATTTACAACCCGATTTCATTGGAAAGAATTTCAACTTGAAATGCAACATTTTCAGAAGAAATCCGAATCATCAACCAAACTTCATCAAAAGCTGAAGTCTAAAATTTCGAAATCATCAAGTCTAAGATCATAATCCCGGGCATTACATTGCCTCACCGACCAAAACGCATCACGCCCTTCATGGGCGATATCCTCACAAATACATGATCTCCTACAGCCGACTCCAGGTCTCGTCGTCTGCTATCGGCATAACTCATCTGTCGACTCTATGATGTCCTCATCCGATCCCGTATCCTCATCACAATATCTGCCGTCTGTTGTACCATCTCTGGCCCAGTCAAAACTCTCTCGCCAACCTCGTCCCAGTGCATGGGTTACCTACACTGAAACTAACCAGACTCTAGAAATATTTTTTTTGAAACATGTGCGGATGCATAAACTTAAGGTATGGCTCGTTCCCTTTTAAAACATTTCTAAATCATTTTCTCAAAACACTTTAAGCATAAATTACGGAATAATTAAAAACGTTAAAAACATCCAATATCATAAAATCATCGAGTAAAAGAATATTGAAAGCCAACATGTTTAAAAACCAGTATCTAAAACTGTAACATGACAAAACTGAACCAAAAAAACAAAGCTATTAGTTGCTCAGGGAATTAGGCAAATGGAAGGTATAGATTTTGATGAAACCTTTGCACCTGTAGCTCGATTAGAAGCCATCACATGTTCTTAGCTTATGCTGCATATAAAGAATTTAAGGTTTTTCAAATGGATGTTAAGAGTGCATTTCTTAATGACGTCTTAACAGAGGAAGTGTATGTTGCACAACCTCCTGGCTTCGTAAATCATACATATCCAGATTATGTTTATAAATTGGATAAATCTCTATATGGGTTGAAGCAAGCACCCAGAGCTTGGTATGATACACTGGCTAAGTTTCTTATTGAGCATGATTTCACTATAGGCACTGTTGATAAGACGCTATTTAAATTTGTGAAATCTGATCATGTCCTGTTAGTGAAAATCCATGTTGATGATATTATATTTGGGTCAACTAACCCCAAACTATGCAAGAAATTTTCTAAGTTAATGCAGGACAAATTCGAGATGAGCATGATGGGAGAGCTCATGTTCTTTCTAGGACTTCAAGTGAGACAGCTTGACAATGGGATTTTAATTAATCAAGCAAAATACACGAAAGAAATGCTAAAGAAATTTGGCATGGACAATTGCTCAGCAGCAACGACTCCAATGAGCTCCTCAATCAAGCTAGACAAAGACGAAGCTGGATCTTCCATTGAGGTATCTCTATATCGAGGTATTATAGGCTCCATGCTTTACTTAACTGCTAGCAGACCAGACATCATGTTTGCTGTCTGTATGTGTGCTAGATTCCAAGCGGAGCCAAAGCAATCTCATTATATTGCTGTAAAGCGTATCTTAAAATATTTAAAAGGAACTTTCAATGTGGGTCTTTGGTATCCCAAAGACTCCAACTTTCAACTAATCGGTTACAGTGATGCAGACTACGCAGGATGTAGAGTTGATCGTAGAAGCACGAGTAGTACTTGTCAATTCTTAGGAGATCGATTGATTTCCTGGTTCAGTAAGAAGCAGACCTCTATTGCAACGTCTACAGCTGAAGCAGAGTGTGAGACCTGAAAATGTGTTAAAGATTAATTGTTGGATTAATTGAATTTTAAGGAATTCTGGTGGTTCAGATTTCTGTTTGAAGGTTTCGTTTGCATTTTTGGGTCAGATTTCACATTTGGAGCAATTCTAGAAATTTTGATATTTTCGAGTTTGAAATCTGATTTTGTGTGAAACCTGAATTGTTGGTGAGATCTGTCGGATTTCTTGAGAAATCTGGTCGCCGTGCGTAATTGGTAGCGCAAGATCAATACGCCATCGTTTTTGTGAAGTCTGGATATCTCGTGGGAAGGAGAGATCTGTTGCGTTGATGTGTAGAGGTCTGCGCAGCGCATTTTGTATCGTAGAAGCTTACGTCGTCGTTTAGGAGAGATCTGATATTTCGTTAGCACTAGGATCTGAATTGGAATCTGCCCCGTGTGTTTTGTGTTGAGCGCAATACGATGTCATTTAGATAAGTTAATAAGGTGTCGTTTGGCCTAGAGTTTGGTTGTGAGATCTGGTGCGCGGGACAATGTATAGCGCTAGTTTTCAGATGTCACCAATACGTCGCCGTTTTGGTTAGCGCTTGATGTAGAGATCTGTTAGCGTGTTGTATTCCAGATGTCTCCAACCGTTAGCGTTTTGCCTTCAGATTTCTCTAGAGTTAGCTTTCTAGATTTCACCCGTAGTGTTGCGCGACGTCGTTTCGGGTAGTGACAACTGTTTAGCGTTTGCGTTCAAAAGTCTTGGAATCTGATTATGTAGGTGGACAATTTTAAGCAGATTTCACGTGTATATATATTAGAAGGCTGGTCTTCGTTTTCATTAAACCATATTCCATACTTAGCGATTTTCCTCCCGACTTTCATTCTTCGCTCAAACCCTCGGGTACTGTTCACCGTGAGCTTCTCTGGCGAATTCCCATCGTTTCCGGCCACCATTTGGACGTCCGAGGTAGCGTTGGACACCTCTCGACAAGCTCTTTCATTTCATACCCTTTTTGGAGGCTGTAATTGGCTAGAGCAGAAGCACGAAGTTGCTGTTTCGTTCGTGCGTTTGTGCGTGTGCAGGTAGCCTTTCGATTTAGCTTTGAAATCTTGTTCCTAGCCTTGAATTAAGCTTCCTGTTATTTTGTATTGGTAGGATAGATTTGTGGTTGAGCTTAGCTCCCAGCCGTGAGCTTTGATAGTTGGCCGTGAATTTCTGCTAGCTTGCCTGAGATCTGTTGTGCATGTGTTTAGCAGGTGTTAATCAGAATTCTCGGGCCTGTATTGTAGTAATCGTTGCACAGAATTGGAAGGTACGGGTTGAGCTTGTAAATGCAACGAGTGTATGGCTTGGATAAATTGTAGTTGCTGGATTTGTTGTGGCTGCTGGGTGTAGTTTCCTTGTGAGATTGCTGTTTTGTGAGATGGTCGTGAGTTATGTTGTGTATGCGTGCTGTTGAGGTTGTTGTTTTGCATATGGTTATATGCTTGTTATTCCAGCATGTTGCATACACGTATTATCATCTCATTTTTCAGATTTTGCAGCCATTGTTTCGTTGTTGTTGCTCTGTTCTTACCAGGATGCGAGGGCGAGCGGTGATACCGCACTCTCATCTTCCTGCTGGGATTTGTTAGACCTCATGCGCCGAGTGGTTAACTACCACAGTCCATGAGTTGTGCAACGGCAGGTTGAGCTGTTTGATGCATCTGATATTTGGGTGTGGTGTCAAGGCGAGTGGCTCATTACCACACTTTGAACACACCCTGTGGCCATTGTTTGTTGCAGATTCCGTTGAGTTGTGCATTGAGTTCTTTGGCTCCCTTCCTTGGTTGTAGCCTCCGGCTATTGTCCCTGGTCTCATGCATAGCATCTACATTTTATTCTTGCTGTTTATTGCTGTTTTATAGTTGCTCTCCGTACTGGGGTTTGACCCCATGTCCCTCTGGGGCTTGGTTTGTTTTCCTTGCCTGTTTTGTTGTTCAGGTTTGTTGGGGAACCGCGGCGGATCCAGATCACGCCTCCCGGCGAGGCAGCGGAAGAACAAAAATTTCCGGGAGACGATCAATACAATAAAACAATAAACAAATCTATGACATTCATAGGGCGTTTAGATCACTACCTTGCTGGCAACTCGTGCCTGGCTCCGACCAGTTTCTCAAGGAAACCGGCACTTCACGGTAGATTGCGGTAGACTACGTCAATCAGGTCCACGACCGGATACGAGACTCCTTCGTCAGCCTGCACTAGAAGGCCTGACGAGATCGGCGCGGACGGATTCTCCTCGTCAATATTGGCCAGAACAAATTCCGGCGGCACGTGGCGGCGGCGGCGGCGGCGCACAAGGGCGGCGGCGGCGGCTTTTTGGAGGAGGGAAGGGGCGGCGGCCAAGAGCTAGGTTTAGGGTTTAGTTGTGTAGTGATTGTTTGTGATTAATTTTTAAGTCTATACATTAAATATACTTAGTGATGGATTTGGATCCGGCCCAACGGGCCCGGGTCCAACGGATGAACATTCCGTTCATCTCCATCACCGAGACTTCATCGTAACTCCGATTGCCGATCAGATCGGACCTATCGACTCAGTTTCCAAAACTGAATACTATGATCTGAAAAACCATTTTTCAGAACCCCAGTGCAAAATGACCGTTTTGCCCCTCAACATCGGCAAATCACGATTTGACCTATGTTGACTTTTAGGAAGTCGCACTCCCCAAAATCCTCTTCTCATGCTCAACACATTGAGCTGAGTATCCGTGCGGGAATCTCGAATCCAGTACTTGTGTGACCCTCAATGGTTCAGGGATACAGCTAGCCGTGGGCCCACAACCATTGTGGCTCCGGAATCACAATTCCGGACTTGCCCATCGGATCATGGTAAAGCGTCTAGCAACATCGCCCCATGATCCCCTAGGTATCACTGATAGTGCCTGCAAGAACCATTTGGTCGCTGTTAGCGTACAGTACGGTCCTTTCAATCCATATATCCCGATCAGATCAACGACCATTGGTAAATGGAGAGTCGCCAAAGATCCGATAGCTATGCGTACATCTTGGAAATCGAATAGTGACATCACGAGTGTAACTAGGTAAACACATTTACCTAAAACACTTCTAGTACTCTGGCCAGAGATTTATACACTATTATCCCATCAGATAGCATAGGATATCCACGCATGTCTGCGAGCGGTGAATCATCGACAACGATGCATCGACTCCTACATGCATCGGGGTCTCACCCAATCCCGACGCCTTATGACCCCAAGAGAGTCGGCAAACGGGTCAAAGTGAGACGCCTATCATGTAGAGTCTCAATGACGTTTCGAGTCGTGATGACTAATCAGTACAACCAAGACCTCGGACTTATTCACTCGACAAATGGTAACCACTTGGATAGTCCGAAGGAGGGTAGTTCGATAGATCACCAGGTCACTATCTATCTGCATGCTCAGAACATCACAATGTTCCCTACCAATGAAATGTGGTACTTCGCATCGCAGATACTAGTCTCTAGCTCGGGTGGCCTTATCCTCATTTTGACGGCCCAATCGACTAGGAACATGTTCAGAATACACAGTGACTATTAGATGTGTTTCATGATAGCCGTCATACCCACTATCACATCTAACATACACTTTAGTGTATTCTAGGTCTTTACTCAACGCAATTGTTAATCATTATACAACACAATGAAAGTAAAGAATGCCATATAAATAAATGAGAATATCATATATAATGATTGTTTCATACAAGAGTCTATAAACCCACACGCCACAAGTTGGCTAGTTGGGAATCTACTCTAACAAGGTTATCCAGCTGGTCGTGGTGCTGACACAGCTAGAAGTGCCCCGGTGGTGGTTAGAGTATCCCAGTAGCGTATAGCATATATTTATGTATCAGTATTGTTAGCCAGGGATGCCCTGTGCTTTTTTTGTATTTTGTTGTACTCGGTTGTGGTTGTTACCAGGTATTTGATACATGTTTATGCTGTACCGTTTTTTGTGGGGTTTTGTTAAACTGGGATATCTATTTTGAGTATTGTAGTATTTTAAAGTATATTGTTTTAAACCGTTGGGCCAAAAGCAAAAAAATAATTTTACCCGCTTTTTAGTAGCTTCCGCTTGTGTTTATGTGATTTTACTCTGTTGTGAGCACGTGGCCTGACATTTTTTGTATCAGAGCTTAAGCTGGGATAAGCTCAATTTCTTTGATCACACTTGAGTCTAGGCACAGTGTCTTGTGTTGAATATGCATGACCTATGTGATTTTGTGCTGCATCTTGTTGTGATATCTATGCTGTATCTGTTCTCTGTTTCCTTATGATGGATCTGGAAAACAGATCCAGATCTGAGTTTTGAATTACACAAAAAATGTTATTGTGTTTCTAACGTTTATACTAAGTATGCAGATGTTAGCTGGAAATGCAACAAGAGAAGTTGAATCAGATACCGTAGCAGAACAAGAGCTGAAAACAGTAAAACGTGATTTCAGAGGCCTAAACGAAGGAATTTGGCCGAAAAGCAGCTTAGGTCATCAAATGAATTTTGATGAGTTGTGCTCGTTGGATCGTTCCGGAGGGAGTAGCACTGGTCTCATGCGAAAATATGCAAGTTGGTTCAGATGTGCGCGAAGATGGATCAGCTGGAGCAACTGAACCAGCTGGTGCACAAATATGGATCAGCTGGAGAAAAGATAAAGTTCACAGCTGGTTTGGTTTATCACTTAGACGGTAGCTGGATTAGCAATGGACACGTCCAAAGTTGAGTCAGTTGTTCGTATTTAGGAGGCCAAATTAGACCAGCAGCTGTGATATTCACTAAAGGAGCAGCTGGACCAGCGTTAAAGGATCAAGCTGGACCAGCCGGTGCGTTAAAAGTGTAAGATGAACCAGCTGGAACGATAAGAACCAGCTGGAGCTCTAAGGAGAAGATGGACCAGCTGGCGAAATAAGTTGAACCAGCAGAAACACTAAGATTCAGCTGGAACGCTATGGACCAGCTGTTGCATTAAGATGAAGAAAGACCAGCTGGTGCGAGAAGACGTGAATCAGCTGTTGAAAAAATGAATCAGCCGTTTCGAAGACAAATCAGCTGGAACGTAAGGAGAATTTTGGCATCAGCTGATGAACAACTCAGATGAAGAACATTAAGAAGCGATCAGCTGCTGGATCATAAATGCCAAATTACAAGACAACAAAAGGCCTGCAAAAGAAAAGGACACAAGGACAAATCCCTATCGGTACGTTTCAGAACATATTTGAACGGAAGAAAACTTGTGTCCAACGGGAAGAAATTTGAATAGCAATATAAATACAAGAATCACTGTTGAAGAGAAGTGATTTTGATGGATTGATTAACGCAAAGTGCACAATTTACAGAGGGAAGAAAAAAAGAGAGATGAAGCAGTCGACCACCATTAGAGAGGAGCGCATAACGAGCGTCGACTGCTGAGTCTCTATCAGCTTTTGTAGAAGCATTTTCCCAGTGTGTGAGATTTCTTATTTCAAGAGTTGAGCGTTCACTGTAAAATCTCACACACATATTCACTCACATATTTTGAGAGTTTTGCGAAATTGATTAGCGAGTGAATCACAAAACAAAATCAGATCCCGTTCAAGCACGAAGACGTTAAACTCTGTGTATGTAGTCTTTGAACAGAGACGTTAAACAAGTTCCTGTTTAGTTAGACACACAGTTGCGGCTGGTGTGCATTTGAGTTCACCTAGAGCGAGGCTCGGTGACTCATCTTCTAGTGGAACCTTCCGAGGCGGAAGAAGGGGAGACGTAGGATATTGATGTCCGAACTTCCAGAAACAAATAGCAGTGTATTGTATTCCATTATTTACAGCATTTCGCATTTGCATTTACCATTAGCACTCACGCATAACAGAAACCACACTTGCACATAGCAAATAGATTTCACATGCTGGTTTTACAGAATCTGTTTGGGCCGAGTTGTTTTAAAATTTAGGATTCAGTTCTGGTGTTTTTCGCATGTTTTTATTACATACCAGATCTGTCTCCGGTGCTCTCGTGTTTCTATGTTCAAGAACCTTGAGCTATTGTAGCTCCTTTATAGCAGCGCAATTTTTTATTTATCAGTAGCAGCGCTCGCTTGCATTAATTTCCTATTTTTCGGTCACAACCAGTGGTAAAGGTTGTTCTTGAACGAGCATTTATTTTCAAACGCTTGAGCTATCTGTTTTAAAATGCTTTAAAAGTGCTCTGATGGTATGCGGAAATTATTTCAGCTGCTGATGCTTTGTTCTGTTTTTGCATCAGTTTCATTTTTTGTTTCGATCGCCCTTTTCAAAATCATAGCATGTTGTTGCATTTGGTTCTTCCCAAAAATATGTTGTTGTTTTTCAAAATTTGCAAAATTCCTGCTGTAATGGTTTTTGGTGTGACAGTGCAGGGAGAGCTTTATTTAAAATAGCGGAAAGACCAGATTTCTACCCCTTTCTGATTCCCACAAAAAGGGAGAGAATTGTTGTTTTCATACATATGTTATTTGAGATTTTGTGTAAATCAAAAAGGGAGAGATTGATGGATCTGGATAACAGATCCAGATCTGAGTTCTGAATTACACAAAACCTGTTATTGAGTTTCTAACGTTTCTACTAAGTGTGCAGATGTTAGCTGGAAATACAACAAGAGAAGTTGAATCAGATACCGTAGTAGAACAAGAGCTGAAAACAGTAAAATGCGATTTCGGAGGCCTAAACGAAGGAATTTTGCCGAAAAGAAGCTTAGGTCTTCAAACAAAGTTTCATGAGTTGTGCTCGTTGGATCGTTCCGGAGGGAGTAGCACTGGTCTCATGCGAAAATATGCAAGTTGGTTCAGATGTAAGCGAAGATGGATTAGCTGGAGCAACTGAACCAGCTGGTGCGCGAAGATGGATCAGCTGGAGAAAAGATAAAGTTCACAGCTGGTTTGGTTTATCACTTAGACGGCAGCTGGATTAGCAATGGGAACGTCCAATGTTGAGTCAGTTGTTCGTATTTAGGCGGAGGAAAAATTAGACCAGCAACTGTGATATTAGCTAAAGGAGCAGCTGGACCAGCTGGAACGTTAAAGGATCAAGCTGGACCAGCCGGTGCATTAAAAGTGTAAGATGAACCAGCTGGAACGATAAAAACCAGCTGGAGCGCTAAGGAGAAGATGGACCAGCTGGAGCAATAAGTTGAACCAGCAGGAACACTAAGAATCAGCTGGAACGCTATGGACCAGCTGTTGCGTTAAGATTGATGGTCCCAGAAATAGGATCACTAAGTAATAGGAGTTCAGAAGGGGGGGGGGGTTGAATGAACTCCTTCGAATTTTCTACTTCAAAACTCTTTTAAAAGTTTGGATCTCAGCTTTATGCAAACTTCTCGGCCAACAATATTTGTGCGGAAAAAGGCCGATTGGTTTGTGAACAGTAAGCAGTAAATAATATGTAAATGTGTAAGGGAAAAAGTAAGGGACCAGAGATTTGTTTCTGGAAGTTCGGACTTCAAAGTCCTACGTCTCCCCTTCTTCCTCCTCGGAAGGTATCACTAGAAGACTTTGATGGTTACAACATTTCTGCAAACACCCACCCACACAAGCAACACTTGTATGGACTCCTAGCTATCTCAACAAACGATCCAAGCATATGCAACTGCTGGTTACAACACTTGTTAGTTTTTCGAACTTCATAACTAAGACAGTTAGTTACAGACTCAATGGAATATGACAATGAAAACACGTATTATGAGACTGTAAAAATCTTCTGGTTTCAACAATGAAACTCTATTACAACAAGGTAACCAGAATATTGACTCGAAGGTATTTCAATGAAGATCAACTATTAGGTTCTTCGAGTCTTTGAGCTTTTTAGAGATTTCAACAGAGTATAGCTCGAGAGAAAGTTTGGCAGCGTGACCGCAATATATTAATGGCAAAGTATGTTTTTCTTCAACACTGCTGCTGATATATATAGGCTCCGATTGCAACAGTCACAAAAATTCTCCAAAGGAAACAAGGTAACCAGAATATTGACTCGAAGGTATTTCAATGAAGATCAACTATTAGGTTCTTCGAGTCTTTGAGCTTTTTAGAGATTTCAACAGAGTATAGCTCGAGAGAAAGTTTGGCAGCGTGACCGCAATATATTAATGGCAAAGTATGTTTTTCTTCAACACTGCTGCTGATATATATAGGCTCCGATTGCAACAGTCACAAAAATTCTCCAAAGGAAATGAATCCCGTTTGAATTGCTGCCAAAACTGTACACCGTAATTCCTGCTCCACTACAAGGTAAATTGCTCACTGACAGAGCCAATTTGTCTTCTTTCCATATTTGTGCAAGCATGGAGAAACGGCCTCTGTACATTTTACTATTTACCCAAAATAGTACATAACTTGTCTCCCTAATTCTAGGCAACTGTACGATCCTACGAATCTTTTCCATTTGAGTAAACGATCGTATTTGAATCAATTTGAGCTTGCGCCTGAAATAACTTTGATAACAAGCACTAACTCCATCAACGTTGTCAAAGATACTTCGACTGGAATAACACTTGGAAGAATTCACCTGCTGATATACATTTGTGTTTTTCCATCGACTGATTTCTTTAGCGATAAAACGATGTCATGTCAACTTATTCAAGTGACACCGTTTTGTTATCTTTGAAATGCACCTACTGGACAACATCATCTGCTGGTTGATGTATACTGTAGCCATTTGCTGAAATAATAAGCTGTCGAAGAGCCAACTGTCTGCTGATATACTCTAAAGAATGCTTCTGCTGAATTGTCTAAGCCAAACAATACGCTGTCGCTTCAACTTATCCAAACGCTGTCGTTTCGCATTCTTCAATCGACACATTCTAAACAACTGCTGATCTCTTCAAGAATGTATCTGCTGATTACTCTGCCTTGTTCAACTGCTGATATGTAACTGTGCACTCCAACGACGTCATTCCAACTTACTTAGACGTTGTCGTTTAACACTTCTTAGTAAAAACACGCTAACACTTATTTTCCTGTGTTCGAAACTAAAACACCTGCTGATTGCTCGCAAGGAATGTATCTGCTGAATGTCTTAAACAGTTCATCTGCTGATCGCATACCATCTGCTGATCTCTTTCGAATACCCCAACTGCTGAATTAGCCCTTGTTGAATGCGATACCTGATTGTCCAATAGCAACTTGTCTTATTTTTGTTATCACCAAAACTAATAAATTTTATCCTAACAATTTCCCCCTTTTTGGTGATGACAAAACTTCAGCAGCCGAGACAAAAGAAGATATGCAAAAATAAATTGCACACGATCTGCTGGAATGCAAACTTTCATTAACCAACAAAATTGTACATAAGATGTGTACACAGATTTTCAGCAGAAAAGCTAATCTAATCTCTTCTTCTTCTTTTCAACATCCTCGCCTCCCTTCTTCTTCTTTCTCTATCACGTTCCGCTGCTGCCTGTCTTTCAAGAGATTCAACGTTTCTATCAGCATCCAAAACAGTTTGTACAATATGTCTCTGAGCAATTTCAACCCTTTGCGCAAACGTTGGAGTTCTCACAGCACTGTCTTCGATTTGAACATTCGAAGGCTGTTGGAGTCCTCGGCTGCCACTTTCCCCCTTTTTGTCAGCACGGCCCCGATGGATATAATCAACAAGTTCGCTCAGTTGGGCATGAAGAATATTATGATTTTCCTATGCCTGACTTTGAAATTCGAAAAGCTGGTGGGAAATGGCTTCCTTGTTGGCCTCAACATCCTTTTGAACATCATTTAAGCGCGAGGCCATAATGTCCACTTTGGCATTCACTTCCTGCACCTCCTTTCGAACATCCGCCAGGCCGACAAAGATAGAAGCATTTTGAGCTAAAATATTCTCGCGGAATTCATTGAAGCGCAGAGTCTGGACATCAGCAATGGTGCGGCCTTCTTGGCGTGCTTCTTGAGATACATTTTTTAATAGTGCGGCTTGATCGCTCAGGGAGTCATGAAGGACTTGCTCAATTTTATGTAGCCTGGATGAAATGCCACTTTGAGATTCATTAATCTGCTCTGAAAGAATAGCTTGAAAATCAGCAAGAGCAGCAGAGAAATCTAGAGAGCCAGGAGGTAGAGAAGACATGGTAGCATCTACATCTGACGCATCAAAATGTAGAGAGGAAGAATTGTCAGTAGAGGTTGGAGAAAACGGGCGCTGATCTAACGAAAACTGTACACTAGGAACAACTGAGACTGAATTCTGAGAGATCTGAGCACTTCTGAAAACTGTTCTACTCAACGCAATTGATGATAGAATAGCTGTTATATCTGCACTTGGTAGCCAATTAAACAGACTGAAATCAATAAATACCGAGCAAAACTGAGAAGCTCTGAATGCAAAAGCTGGAGACTGTCGAGAAGCAACTTGAAAAACTGGTCCCCCCAACGTCAATCCTTTACACAAATTTACAGAACCAACTGGGAGGAG
Source organism: Dorcoceras hygrometricum (assembly GCA_001598015.1). Taxonomy (NCBI): domain Eukaryota; kingdom Viridiplantae; phylum Streptophyta; class Magnoliopsida; order Lamiales; family Gesneriaceae; genus Dorcoceras; species Dorcoceras hygrometricum. Next base: position 689,802 of record KV008068.1, read on the forward strand.
TCTCCGCGAAGCAAAAAAGTCGACAACTTCAAAACAGACATCCGCCCATATTTTCTTGAGCACTTGGAAAAAGGGACTCATCGAAGGGAGAGTGTCATCATATTGGCGTTGTCGAGGAACTTCATTAGAAGTTACCTGCCGGTGAATTTTTACCCACTTATCAGCACATGGTTCTACAGTCCACAATCCATCAACAAATAGCATCGTTCTAATCCAGCATGATGATCGAGTATTCGTGTTGGTTCGGGCAATTACAGCGCCTCGATCTCCTGGGCTCCCCTCAAAAATTTTAGAGCAACAAGTCTTTGTCCATAAAAGACCATGGGCGCATGCCTCCTTATCCAATTCCTCCAAAATAAAGAGGTGGAGGTCTGAAAGCAACTCTATAACTTTGAGATCAACCGCTGAGGATCCTTGACCAGGAACAAAATTGGCCCTCCAAGTTTCCAAAAACTTCCACACCAATACCTCTCTATATTTTATCAAAATGTATAGCTTCCGCTGAACAGCAACCTGAGGCGACTCTGTTTCTGCCCAGGACAAAACTTGCTCCTCCTTTTTGTACATATCCTCGATATTGAATGTTTCCAGTTTCCTCAAACTGAAAGAATGAAAGAATTGAGCTACTTCAGCAATTATCTTGGCACGCATCTCCACGAGCAAGTCAATATCTGTGCAAATTAAGAAGAAATTCTCCTGAGCTGGATTGCCCTTAATTGGGTCTTTCTCCACCAAAATTGCCTTTCCTTTATGATCATCAGGAATGCTAGGAAGACTGTTTAGAAACCAGGTCCTCTCAGTGACTTCTGGAATCTTTATCGTTTCGCCCATCTGGATCTTGGTGATTTCCATGCTAGAAGAGGGCAATGGAATATCGACTGGAATGGTCAAGATATATCGTCCAGCGACATCTGCTCATCAGCATTGAGCAAGTCATCATTTACTGCTGATTTCTCCTCCAAACACTGTACATGATGGTCGCCATCAGCAGTACCAACATCCATGGGTACGTCTTCTTCATCAGTGTCACTAGCAGTGACCACTGGTCGTTCAGCAGCCCATTTCTCAATGAGATCTTCATAGGGAAGATCGAACCAATGTCTCTCTTCAGTAGCAGCTGGTTGATTTCTATCAGCAGATGCGTCTACTTCCCAAGTTTATTCAATCACCTACTGAATTATAAAATCCACGTCATCAGCAGATGAGCACCTTGTCTCCTCAGCAGGAACCTCCACTGCTGGTTCAAAACACTCTCTAACACTTGTCTCATCAATAGCTGATGGGTCCACCACCTGTTCATCAATTTTCGCAGTAGGAGCGTCAACATCAGCATCGACTCCTTTTACACCATCAGTTTCACCAACTGGTTGGTTAGAATTGTTCTCAGCAGATGGTGCAACAGTAAATGTCTCGATCATTTGAATAGGTACAGCCTCTTGTGCAACGGCTACCATCTCCAGGGTAGAAAGAGAAGTAACATATTTCTTCTTAATAGTTCTCTTCTTTTTAGTCACTGCTGCTCCAATATCAGCAGCACGTCTTTTCTTCGAGACAGCCTTTGGCTTGGATGCCCCAAAAACTTCCTCAGCATCAGCTTATCATTAAGTGAGACAAAACGATGCACAGTCTTGTCAGTGAGAATCTTGGAAGCTGGGAACTCTGAAGATTCACCTAACTCCAGAGTTGGAATATTCTCCAGCTGGAGACTTATTTGAACTGCGAAGCCCTTGGCTTGCTTAGACCCTGGAGTCACCATTTTCTTAAGTATGCTGAACAAAATTTTGGCCCAGTTCATCCGAACGCCACAAACAATCGCTGTTATCAACGAGAACTTCTCTACTGTAATAGCGTTGAAATACCCTGCTTTCACAGAAATAGCTTTCGCCATTATGTCACAGAGAAGGCGAAACTCAATCTTCATCTGATTCTTCCCTCCAGACAGACTTACCGGCTCTCCCAACAAAGAGACAATGCTCCGAGCATCAAAAATTTTATCCTTTGGCATCTCCGATAACTCCGATAGTCCATCCACTGGCAACTCAAAGGTCTCCGCCAACAACTGTTCAGAAATCTCAATCGATACACCATTCACAGTACTGACCACAAGACCGTCCTTTACAGAAACATTGTTGAAAAACTCAACCAACTCCGATTCAAAAATCACCGCAGGACACCCCAAGAATCCCTCAAGACCAGAGGCGATTAGAGCTCGAAACATTGAGATCATACCTGGATCTTCCATGGTGAGAACAGATTCAAAAGAAACATGCTGAGAGTTGCTATAGAGAGAAGAAGCCATTTCTGAATGTAGGTAGTCGAAGAGAACACCTGTAAAATCTTTGCAAAAGAGAGTACGCACAATAGAGATTTGCGAGAGAGAGCAAATGTGTAACGTAAAAGAGAATGAACAGTCATGCGGTAAATAAGTAAAGATTGCGAAGAGATTTTGGAGAGAGAAAATTTCGATGTGACTTTTTGCATGGTAAGACACGTTTCAACCATCCGTTAGCGCGTACAATTTTGAAAAAGATTTGAAATATTTTCAAAATATTTTGATCGTACGGTGTAAAATATTTTCCAAAATTTTAATCAAATAAAGTGCAAAAAGTAGATAACTTCGCGCCAAAGGTATAAAGTCACAACTGCTGATTTAATATTGTGTTGAGGGTGGCAAGAGCTGGTAACTTATAAGCATCAGCAGTATACAGGCAATAGCTGAGTATGTCCAGCCGCAACATGTTCTGCTGGCGTCACGCTTATTAAATCAGCTCCTGGTTCCCCCTACGACCAATATACTCCCAACGCAAGAGACTTACCTCAGCTGATAGGCTAGTCATTCCCCCTGAACAACAAACCTACTGCTGATTTAAGCAATGACTAATCATCCTGCAATATGCGTTAGTACACAAACAATCAAGGAAATTCAATAAGACCTAAAGAGTTTCTAAAATAAGAAAACTTAGCGTCCGGCAGAGGCTTTGTGAAAATATCAGCTACTTGCTGCTCAGTTGACACATACTCCAGCCGAACGTCCTTCTTTAGCACGTGGTCTCTTATAAAGTGATGCCTGATATCGATGTGCTTGGTCCGTGAGTGCAGTACAGGGTTCTGGGTGATTGCAATTGCACTTGTGTTGTCACAGAGAATAGGAGCTTCAGAAGCATCAATGTCATAATCCTTCAATTGATGTTGAATCCAGAGGATTTGTGCGCAAAAACTGCAAGCAACAAGATATTCCGCCTCATCAGTTGATGTGGCATTTTATGTCTGCTTCTTACTAAACCAAGAGATCAGTCGATCCCCTAAAAATTGACATGTTCCACTTGTGCTCTTGCGATCAATCCTGCAACCTGCGTAATCTGCATCACTGTACCCAATTAGTTCAAAGCCGGAGTCTTTGGGATACCAAAGACCCACGTTAGGAGTACCCTTCAAATATTTCAATATGCGCTTTACAGCAATGTAATGCGATTGCTTTGGCTCTGCTTGAAATCTAGCACACATACAGACAGCAAACATGATGTATGGTCTGCTAGCAGTCAAATAAAGCAAAGAGCCTATAATACCATGATAAAGAGATACCTCAATGGCAGATCCAGCTTCGTCTTTATCGAGTTTGATTGTTGAGCTCATCGGGGTAGCTGCTGCTGAACTGTTTTCCATTCCAAATTTCTTCAGCAATTATTTTGTGTATTTAGCCTGGTTGATGAATATTCCATTCTCCAACTGGCGCACTTGTAAGCGTAAGAAGAATGTCAGCTCCCCCATCATGCTCATCTCAAATTTATCTTGCATCAACTTAGAAAATTTCTTGCACAGTTTAGGGTTAGTTGACCCAAAAATAATATCATCAACATATATTTGAACAAGCAAGACGTGATCATCCTTGGTAAATTTAAACAACGTGTTATCCACTGTGCCTATTGTGAATTGATGCTCAAGCAGGAACTTAGTGAGTGTGTCATACCAGGCTCTGGGTTCTTGCTTCAACCCATATAGAGCCTTGTCCAGTTTGTAAACAAACTCTGGATTTGTATGATCAACGAAGCCAGGAGGTTGTGCAACGTACACTTCCTCTGTCAAAACTCCATTTAGAAAGGCACTCTTGACATCCATCTGAAAGACTTTAAAGTCTTTATATGCAGCATATGCAAGGAACATTCTAATGGCTTCTAATCTGGCTACTGGTGCAAATGTCTCATCAAAATCTATCCCTTCCATTTTCCTAAAGCCTTGCTCTACCAGCCTAGCTTTGTTTCTAGTTACTATGCCATCTTCATTCAGTTTATTTCTAAAGACCCAACGAGTACCTATGACCGAATGATTTTTAGGTCTAGGTACAAGTTTCCAAACATTATTACGCTTAAACTGGTTTAATTCTTCCTGCATAGCTTCTATCCAGCTTGGGTCAGCTAAAGCTTCATCTATTTGTTTTGGTTCTATATGTGAGATGAATGCAGAATCAAAAACGATCGTGAGATAGCTGGCCTCTAGTGCGAACAGGGGATTCGAAATTACCTATGACTTGCTCAGGTGGATGATTTCTATTCCACCGTCTAGGTACAAGTTTCCAAACATTATTACGCTTAAACTGGTTTAATTCTTCCTGCATAGCTTCTATCCAGCTTGGGTCAGCTAAAGCTTCATCTATTTGTTTTGGTTCTATATGTGAGATGAATGCAGAATCAAAAAGATCGTGAGATAGCTGGCCTCTAGTGCGAACAGGGGATTCGAAATTACCTATGACTTGCTCAGGTGGATGATTTCTATT
>KV008068.1:711410-724057 GCA_001598015.1 Dorcoceras hygrometricum
ATCATTGCCCTCGCAGATCTGGACCAGCTTTTCCCAGATTTCTTTTGCCGTGGCACAGGTCTTGATTTTGCTGAACATGTTTTTGTCTTTGTCCAGCGTTTTGTATAGGATGTCCCTGGCCACATTGTCCAAGTTTGCTTTCTTCTTGTCATCATTGGTGTACTCATGTCTGGCTTTCTCAAGAAACTGAGCCTTGCCATTTGATACAGAGAACGCCAGATTGGCCTTCATTATCTTCAATGGCCCATCAGTAACGACATTCCACATTTCGTCATCCATAGCAGCAAGATGCGCCTGCATGCGAATCTTCCAGTCATCATATTCATCTCTGGAGAACAAAGGAATCTTGTTTTGTGAGGTAAACATATTAGTATGATGTAAAGCACAGATTGGGCTTCATTATCTTCAATGGCCCATCAGTAACGACATTCCACATTTCGTCATCCATAGCAGCAAGATGCGCCTGCATGCGAATCTTCCAGTCATCATATTCATCTCTGGAGAACAAAGGAATCTTGTTTTGTGAGGTAAACATATTAGTATGATGTAAAGCACAAAGATAACTGTTCAATAACTGAGATTGCCTGCTCTGATACCACTTGATGGTCCAAGAAATAGGATCACTAAGTAAATAGGAGTTCAGAAGGGGGGGGGGGGTTGAATGAACTCCTTCGATTTTTCTATTTCAAAACTCTTTTAAAAGTTTGGATCTCAGTTTTGCAAACTTCTCGGCCAACAATATTTGTGCGGAAAAAGGCCGATTGGTTTGTGAACAGTAAGCAGTAAATAATATGTAAATGCGTAAGTGTTTCTGGAAGTTCGGACTTCAATGTCCTATGTCTCCCCTTCTTCCTCCTCGGAAGGTATCACTAGAAGACTTTGATGGTTACAGCACTTCTGCAAACACCCACCCACACAAGCAGCACTTGTATGGACTCCTAGCTATCACAACAAACGATCCAAGCAGATGCAACTGCTGGTTACAACACTTGTTAGTTTTTCGAACTTCTTAACTAAGACAGTTCGTTACAGACTCAATGGAATATGACAATGAAAACACGTATTATGAGACAGTAAAAATCTTCTGGTTTCAACAATGAAACTCGATTACAACTAGGTAACCAGAAGATTGACTCGAAGGTATTTTAATGAAGATCAACTATTAGGTTCTTCGAGTCTTTGAGCTTTTTAGAGATTTCAATAGAGTATAGCTCGAGAGAAAGTTTGACAGCGTGACCGCAATAGATTAATGGCAAAGTGTGTTTTTCTTCAACACTGCTGCTGATATATATAGGCTCCGATTGCAACGGTCACAAAAATTCTCCAAAGGAAATGAATCCCGTTTGAATTGCTGCCAAAACTGTACACCGTAATTCCTGCTCCACTACAAGGTAAATTGCTCACTGACAGAGCCAATTTGTCTTCTTTCCATATTTGTGCAAGCATGGAGAAACGGCCTCTGTACATTGTACTATTTACCCAAAATAGTACCTAACTTTTCTCCTTAATTCCAGGCAACTGTACGATCCTACGAATCTTTTCCATTTGAGTAAACGATCGTATTTTAATCAATTTGAGCTTGCGCCTGAAATAACTTTGATAACCAGCACTAACTCCATCAACGTTGTCAAAGATACTTCGACTGGAATAACACTTGAAAGAATTCACCTGCTGATATACATTTGTGTTTTTCCATCGACTGATTTCTTTAGCGATAAAACGATGTCGTGTCAACTTATTCAAGTGACACCATTTTGTTATCTTTGAAATGCACCTGCTGGACAACATCATCTGCTGGTTGATGTATACTGTAGCCATCTGCTGAAATAATAAGCTGTCGAAGAGCCAACTGTCTGTTGATATACTCTAAATAATGCTTCTGCTGAATTATCTAAGCCAAACAATATGTTGTCGCTTCAACTTATCCAAACGCTGTCGTTTCGCATTCTTCAATCGACACATTCTAAACAAATGCTGATCTCTTCAAGAATGTATCTGCTGATTACTCTGCCTTGTTCAACTGCTGATATGTAACTGTGCACTCCAACGACGTCGTTCCAACTTACTTAGACGTTTTCGTTTAACACTTCTTAGTAAAAACACGCTAACACTTATGTTCCTGTGTTCGAAACTAAAACACCTGCTGATTGCTCGCAAGGAATGTATCTGCTGAATGTCTTAAACAGTTCATCTGCTGATCGCATACCATCTGCTGATCTCTTTCGAATACCCCAACTACTGAATTAGCCCTTTTTGAATGCGACAAATGATTGTCCAATAGCAACTTGTCTTATTTTTGTTATCACCAAAACTAATAAATTTTATCCTAACAAAGATGAAGAAAGACCAGCTGGTGCGAGAAGACGTCAATCAGCTGTTGAAAAAATGAATCAGCCGTTGCGAAGACAAATCAGCTGGAACGTAAGGAGAATTGTGGCATCAGCTGATGAACAACTCAGATGAAGAACATTAAGAAGTGATCAGCTGCTGGATCATAAATGCCAAATTACAAGACGACAAAATGCCTGCAAAAGAAAAGGACACAAGGACAACTCCCTATCTGTACGTTTCAGAACATATTTGAACGGAATAAAACTTGTGTCCAACGGGAAGAAATTTGAATAGCAATATAAATACAAGAAGCACTGTTGAAGAGAAGTGATTTTGATGGATTGATTAACGCACAGTGCACAATTTACAGAGGGAAGAAAAACAGAGAGATGAAGCAGTCAACCACCATTAGAGAGGAGCGCATAACGAGCGTCGACTGCTGAGTCTCTATCAGCTTTTGTAGAAGAATTTTCCCAGTGTGTGAGAATTATTATTTCGATAGTAGAGCGTTCACTGTAAAATCTCACACACAGATTCACTCGTATATTTAGAGAGTTGTGCGAAATTGATTAGCTAGTGAATCACAAACAAAAATCATATCCCATCCAAGCACGAAGACGTTAAACTCAGTGTATGTAGTCTTTGAACAGAGACGTTAAACAAGTTCCTGTTTAGTTAGACACACAGTTGCGACTGGTGTGCATTTGAGTTCACCTGGAGAGAGGCTCGGTGACTCATATTCTAGTGGAACCTTCCGAGGCGGAAGAAGGGGAGACGTAGGACATTGATGTCCGAACTTCCAAAAACAAAATAGTAGTGTATTGTATTCCTTTATTTACAGCATTCCGAATTTGCATTTACCATTAGCACTCACGCATAACAGAAACCACACTTGCACATAGAAAAAAGATTTCACATGCTGGTTTTACAGAAATATGTTTGGGTCGAGTTGTTTTAAAATTTAGGATTCAGTTCTAGTGTTTTCCGCATGTTTTTATTACATACCTGATCTGTCTCCGATGCTCTCGTGTTTTTATGTTCAAGAACCTTGAGCTATTGTAGCTTCTTTATAGCAGCGCAATTTTTTATTTATCAGTAGCAGCGCTCGCTTGCATTAATTTCCTATTTTTCGGTCTTAACAAGTGGTATCAGAGCAGGTTGTTCTTGAACGAGAATTTATTTTAAAACGCTTGAGCTATCTGTTTTAAAATGCTTTAAAATGCTTTAAAAGTGCTCTGATGGTATGCGGAAATTATTTCAGCTGCTGATGCTTTGTTCTGTTTGTGCATCAGTTTCAGTTTTTGTTTCGATCGCCCTTTTCAAAATAATAGCATATTGTTGCATTTGGTTCTTCCCAAAAATCTGTTGTTGTTTTTCAAAATTTGCAAAATTCCTGCTATCACGGTTTTTGGTGTGACAGTGCAGGGAGAGCTTTATTTAAAATAGCGGGAAGACCAGATTTCTGTTTTAAAATGCTTTAAAATGCTTTAAAAGTGCTCTGATGGTATGCGGAAATTATTTCAGCTGCTGATGCTTTGTTCTGTTTGTGCATCAGTTTCAGTTTTTGTTTCGATCGCCCTTTTCAAAATAATAGCATATTGTTGCATTTGGTTCTTCCCAAAAATCTGTTGTTGTTTTTCAAAATTTGCAAAATTCCTGCTATCACGGTTTTTGGTGTGACAGTGCAGGGAGAGCTTTATTTAAAATAGCGGGAAGACCAGATTTCTACCCCTTTTTGATTCCCACAAAAAGGGAGAGAATTGTTGTTTTCATACATATGTTATTTGAGGTTTTGTGTAAATCAAAAAGGGAGAGATTGATGGATCTGGATAACAGATCCAGATCTGAGTTTAAAATTACACAAAACCTGTTATTGTGTTTCTAACGTTTCTACTAAGTGTGCAGATGTTAGGTGGAAATACAACAAGAGAAGTTGAATCAGATACCGTAGCAGAACAAGAGCTGAAAACAGTAAAACGCGATTTAGGAGGCCTAAAAGAAGGAGTTTTGCCAAAAAGCAGCTTAGATCATCAAAAAAAGTTTGATGAGTTGTGCTCGTTGGATCGTTCCGGAGGGAGTAACACTGGTCTCATGCGAAAATATGCAAGTTGGTTCAGATGTGTGCGAAGATGGATCAGCTAGAGCAACTGAACCAGCTGGTGCGCGAAGATGGATCAGCTGGAGAAAAGATAAAGTTCACAGCTGGTTTGGTTTATCACTTAGACGGCAACTGGATTAGCAATGGAGACGTACAAAGTTGAGTCAGTTGTTCGTATTTAGGCGGAGGCCAAATTAGACCAGCAGCTGTGATATTCGCTAAAGGAGCAGCTGGACCAGCTGGAACGTTAAAGGATCAAGGTGGACCAGCCGGTGCATTAAAAGTGTAAGATGAACCAGCTGGAATGATAAGAACCAGCTGGAGCGCTAAGGAGAAGATGGACTAGCTGGAGCAATAAGTTGAACCAGCAGGAACACTAAGAATCAGCTGGAACGCTATGTACCAGCTGTTGCGTTAAGATGAAGAAAGACCAGCTGGTGCGAGAAGACGTCAATCAGCTGTTTAAAAAATGAATCAGCCGTGGCGAAGACAAATCAGCTGGAACGTAAGAAGAATTGTGGCATCAGCTGATGAACAACTCAGATGAAGAACATTAATAAGCGATCAGCTGCTGGATCATAAATGCCAAATAAAAGACCGCGTTAAGATGAAGAAGACCAGCTGGTGCGAGAAGACGTCAATCAGCTGTTTAAAAAATGAATCAGCCGTGGCGAAGACAAATCAGACTGGAACGTAAGAAGAATTGTGGCATCAGCTGATGAACAACTCAGATGAAGAACATTAATAAGCGATCAGCTGCTGGATCATAAAATGCCAAATAAAAGACGACAAAAGGCCTGCAAAGGAAAAGGACACAAGGACAACTCCCTTTCGGTACGTTTCAGAACATATTTGAACGGAAGAAAACTTGTGTCCAACGGGAAGAAATTTGAATAGCAATATAACACAAGAATCACTGTTGAAGAGAAGTGATTTTGATGGATTGATTAACGCACAGTGCATAATTTACAGAGGGAAGAAAAACAGAGAAATGAAGCAGTCGACCACCATTAGAGAGGAGCGCATAACGAGCGTCGACTGCTGAGTCTCTATCAGCTTATGTAGAAGCATTTTACCAGTGTGTGAGATTTATTATTTCGAGAGTTGAGCGTCCACTGTAAAATCTCACACACAGATTCACTCGCATATTTTGAGAGTTGTGCGAAATTTATTAGCGAGTGAATCACAAACAAAAATCAGATCCCGTCCAAGCACGAAGACGTTAAACTCTGTGTATGTAGTCTTTGAACAGAGACGTTAAACAAATTCCTGTTTAGTTAGACACACAGTTGCGGCTGGTGTGCATTTGAGTTCACCTGGAGCGAGGCTCAGTGACTCATCTTCTAGTGGAACCTTCCGAGGCGGAAGAAGGGGAGACGTAGGACATTGATGTCCGAACTTCCAGAAATAAATAGCAGTGTATTGTATTCCTTTATTTACAGCATTACGCATTTGCATTTACCATTAGCACTCACGCATAACAGAAACCACACTTGCACATAGCAAACAGATTTCACATGCTGGTTTTACAGAAATCTGTTTGGGCCGAGTTGTTTTAAAATTTAGGATTCAGTTCTGGTGTTTTCCGCATGTTTTTATTAAATACCAGATCTATCTCCGGTGCTCTCGTGTTTTTATGTTCAAGAACCTTGAGCTATTGTAGCTCCTTTATAGCAGCGCAATTTTTTATTTATCAGTAGCAGCGCTAGTGTCAGGCCTCGTGCTCATATCAGAGTAAAAACACACAAACACATGCGGAAGCTATTAAAAAGCGGGTAAAATTTTCGCTTTTGGCCTGACGAGTTAAAACATTATAATTTAAAATAATACGATACTCAAAATAGATATCCCAGTTTAAGAAATCAACCACACGCGGCTACCAGCCAACAACAAACAATATAGCATAACATCAACATGTATCAGACTCCAACAACAAAAAACAACAACAAAGCACAGGGGATCCTCTGACTAAGAATACTGATACATATAAATATGCTATACGCCACTGGGATACTCTAAACACCTCTTGGGGAACCACCAGCTGGGTTAAAATCACGAACAGCTGTAAACCCTGGGTTTCCTGAAAACAACAAAAACAGGGAAAACAACCAAGCCCCAGAGGGACATGGGGTCAAACCCCAGTACGGAGAGCAACTATAAAACAGCATGAATAAAAGGCAGATGCTATGCATGAGAAAGGAAGCAACAGCTCAACGGAAACTGCAATAGAATATGTGTCCACGGTGAGTGTAGGACATGTGGGTGATGCCCACTCACCCCTACTCGCCCACCTTTACCAGATGCATCAACAACCCAACCTATGAACTGTGGTAGCTAGCCACTCGGTGCATAGGGGAAATGAGAGTGCGGAATCACCGCTCACCCTCGCATCCTGGTAAGAAAACAGAGAGACAACAACGAACAAAGGCTGCAATAGCTGAATGGAATGCGTGTATGCAACATGCTGGAACAACAAACGTATAACCATATGCAACACAACAATTATACATGGTAAGCATACACAGCTCTCACACAGAGCAACAACACCGCACGGCAATCCAAACACAGCCATCTCGCAATTTATCCAAGCCAAGTTCCACGCTGAATTACAAGCTCAAGATCCGTACCTCAAATCTATGCAATAACTACCACCACAAGGAGCCCGAGAGATCTGGTTAGGAACCTCAACGACGCAACACACGGCCGAAGACAGCAACTTCGTGATCTCGCTCTAGCTAACAACAGCCTCCAAGAATGGTATAGGATGTAAGAGCTTCTCAAGGGGAGCCCAACGCTACCTCAAACACCCAAAACAACGGTCGGAAACGACGAGAATCACCGGATAAAATCAATGGTGAACAGTACTGGGGTTCGAGAAACAGAGGTCGACAATTGGGAGAATTTTACTAAGTATGGGATCTGGTATCTCAAATCGAAGACCAAGTCTTTCTTAAATAAATCTCGCGACTGCTGAAATCTGGTTAATAAGTCCACCGACCAAAACCAGAAGTTGCTCTACAACCATCGACTGGTTCTCAAATCCAAAAGCTGGATTGTATAACACTCAAAAGCTGATACCAGACGTTGCATCAAAATGTGCGTTCCAACTTAATAAAATGGCGTCGCATAGCTTACGTCATCAAATCCGGTCGATAACCCTCACGCAATACCAGCCCCAAGCTACAGGAAACCAGATGCAAGCTACAGTAGAGTTGACCATCGTTGACATCTACTCTCAGCTAGACAACCAGTCGACACACACGCGAACAAATCCTCGCAGTTGGTACCAGTCGCAACATCCAAATGACATCGCGCCAACTTATCGAAACGCTGTTTTTTGCCCTCAACAAACAAAATAAAGCAGAAACTGGATACAAACATGCTACCAGCTTTCACTTAACACAACGCATCCAGATTTCACTAAAACGACGGCGTTTAGGAATCTCGCGCTACCAAAACACGCTACGACTGGATTTCACCAAATCGACCAGCTCTCACCACGAAACCAGATCTCAACTCAAAAATACAAAAACTTCCAGAATTGCTTAAAAATGAGAAATCTGACCCAAAAATACTAACCAAACTTCCAAACAGAGATCTGAACCACCCGAAATCTCTAAAATCCGATTAATTCCAACAAATTAATCTTAATTACATTTCAGGTCTCACATTTCTCCCCCACTAAAAAGGATTTCGTCCCCAAAATCAAAAAACAATCTGGAAATACAACTAAACAGCAAGATACACAACAGAACTCTGCCTAACACAAGCCAAGATTTCAAGATTACTGAGCAAACAATTAACAACAACTAGGGAAGTAATACAACCAAAAGCTACAAACTACTGAAAATTTAGCTCAACAGCTACTCAAACAGATGAGGCCACTCGCGCTGCATCTTTTCTTCCAGCTCCCAAGTATCTTCTTCCCTTCCATGTTTGCTCCACTGCACCATTACCAACGGAATTGTCTTATTTCTCAGATGTTTCTCTTTTCTGCCAAGGATATGCAAGGGATATTCTTGATAACTCAACGTCTGATCTAGCTCCACTTCGTCAGTCCTAAGCACATGAGACGGATCTGGCTCATACTTCCTCAACATGGAAACATGGAAGACATCATGTAGAGAAGACAACTCTGGCGGCAACAACAGCCGATACGCTAAAGGGCCAATCCTCTCAACAATCTCATAAGGTCCGACGCAACGAGGGGCTAACTTTCCCTTTCGTCCAAAGCGCATCACACTACGAAACGGAGAAACTTTAAGGAATACACGATCACCAACCTGAAACTCAAGAGTTCGACGCCTCTTATTAGCATAACTGGCTTGGCGATCCTGGGCAGCTTTCATCCCCTGTCTAATAAGATCCATGTGATCTTTCATTTGCTGCACAAAATCTGGGGCAGGTAGCTGCTTCTCCCCCACTTCTTCCCAACACACTGGCGATCTGCACTTTCTGCCATACAAAGCCTCAAAAGGCGCCATGCCAATCGTCACTTGATAGCTGTTATTGTACGAAAACTCAACCAAAGACAACACATCTTGCCAGCTACCTCCGAAATCCAACACAACAGCTCGCAACATATCCTCCAACGTCTGGATAGTGCGCTCAGATTGGCCATCTGTCTGGAGGTGATACGCGGTGCTCATAGCCAATCTGGTACCCAAAGCTGTTTGCAAACTCTTCCAAAACCTGGAAGTAAACCTCGGATCTCGGTCAGAAACGATCAAAACGGGCACACCATGCAGTCTAACAACAAAATCAACGTACTGCTTCGCCATATTCTTCAACGAGAAAGTCATCCCATAGGGAATAAAATGTGCAGACTTCGACAAACGGTCTATAACCACCCAAATAGCATCGCATCCTCTGCTGGAATGAGGAAGATGCGTCACGAAATCCATAGCAATGTGCTCCCAATTCCATTGGGGCACTTCTAAACTCTACAACAGACCACCAGGTCTCATCCTTTCGGCCTTAACCATCTGAAAGGTCAAACAACGAGCGACAAAACCAGCCACGTCACTCTTCAGGCCAGCCCACCAGAAGTGTAGCTTCAACGCATGGTACATCTTACGTGCACCAGGATGCACACTATGTCTGCTGCAATGCAATTCCCGAAGGATCTCCTCCTTAAAATCAATCAAATTGGGCACAACCAACCTGCCCCGGAAACGCAAACAACCATCGGAAGAGACAGAATAATCCTCAAGTTCGAGTCCTTTGAGCTGCTCGAATGCTTGAAACAATATGTGGCTCTACTTGGAAAGAAGAAACCACTACACAATCCTCAGCCGGGTAGAATCTCCAACCCGTAGTGTTAAGATGCTCCTGATCCTTAGAGATGTAAAACGACGCAAGCATCTTACTAGCACTTCAAGAACTTGCATACAACTGTTGGTTTCTCAACGTCTGAAGGACAATCCGCAAATGCTCCTTGTGCTCCAAAGGAGTCTTCGAATAGACTAAGATGTCATCGATGAACACGATCACAAACTGATCAATAAACTTGCGGAAAACTCGGTTCATCAAATCCATAAATACTGTAGGGGCATTAGTCAATCCGAACGGCATAACCAAAAACTCATAATGCCCGTATCTCGTACGAAAAGCAGTCTTCGCGACATCTTGTTCCCTCACTCTCAGCTGATGGTACCCTGAACGCAAGTCAATCTTTGAATACACCGCAGAACCTTGCAAATGATCAAACAAATCATCGATTCTGGGCAACGGGTACTTGTTCTTGACAGTCACTTTGTTTAGATGGCGGAAATCAATGCAAATCCGCATTGAGTCATCCTTCTTCTTCACAAATAAAATGGGCGCTCCCCACGGTGACATACTAGGGCGGATAAAACCTTTCTCCAGCAAATCATCTAAATGCACCTTGAGTTCTCTCAACTCCGCAGGCGCCAGACGATAAGGGGCACGCAAAATCGGAGCTGTTCCAGGCACCAGCTCTATGCTGAAGTCAATCTCTCGTCTCGGAGGGAAATCAGGAATCTCCTCCAGGAACACATCCGGGAAATGCCGCACCACGGGAACATCACTGAGCTGAATAAAATGCAAGAATAAAATGCAAATGCCATGCATGAGAAAGGAAACAACAGCTCAACGGAAACTGCACCAGAATATGTGGCCAAGATGAGTGTAGGACAAGTGGGTGCTACCCACTCACCCCTACTCACCCACCCTTACCAGATGCATCAACAACCCAACCTATGAACTGTGGTAGCTAGCCACTCGGCACATAGGGGAAATGAGAGTGCGGAATCACCGCTCGCCCTCGCATCCTGGTAAGAAAACAGAGAGACAACAAGGAACAAATGCTGCAATAGCTGAATGGAATGCGTGTATGCAACGTGCTGGAACAACAAACCTATAACCATATGCAACACAACAATTACACATGGTAAGCATACACAGCTCTCACACAGAGCAACAACACCGCACGGCAATCCAAACACAGCCATCTCGCAATTTATCCAAGCCAAGTTCCACGCTGAATTACAAGCTCAAGATCCGTACCTCAAATCTATGCAATAACTACTACCACAAGGAGCCCGAGAGATCTGGTTAGGAACCTCAACGACGCAACACACGGCCGAAGACAGAAACTTCACGATCTCGCTCTAGCCAACAACAGCCTCCAAGAATGGTATAGGATGGAAGAGCTTCTCGAGAGGAGTCCAACGCTACCTCAAACTCCCAAAACAACGGTCGGAAACGACGGGAATCACCGGATAAAATCAACGGTGAACAGTACTAGGGTTCGAGAAACAGAGGTCGACAATCTGGAGAATTTTACTAAGTATGGGATCTGGTATCTCAAATCGAAGACCAAGTCTTTCTTAAATAAATCTCTTGACTGCTGAAATCTGGTTAATAAGTCCACCAACCAAAACCAGCAGTTGCTCTACAACCATCGACTGGTTCTCAAATCCAAAAGCTGGATTGTATAACACTCAAAAGCTGATATCAGACGTTGCATCAAAACTCTGCGTTCCAACTTAATAAAAACGGAGTTGCATAGCTTACGTCATCAAATCCGGTCGATAACCCTTGCGCAATACCAGCCACAACACAGGAAACAAGACGCAAGCTACAGTAGAGATGACCATCGTTGACATCTACTCTCAGCTGGACAACCAGTCGACACACACGCGAACAAATCCTCGTAGCTGGTACCAGTCGCAACATCCAAACGACGTCGCACCAACTTATCGAAACGCTGTCGTTTGCCCTCAACAAACAAAATAAAGCAGCAACTGGATACAAATATGTTACCAGCTTTCACGTAACACAACGCATCCAGATTTCACTAAAACGACAGCGTTTAGGAATCTCGCGCTACCAAAACACGCTACGACTGGATTTCACCAAATCGAACAGCTCTCGCCACGAAACCAGATCTCACAACCAGATCTCTACTAAAAAATACGAAATCTTCCAGAATTGCTTAAAATGAGAAATCTGACCCGAAAATACTAACCAAACTTCCAAACAGAGATCTGAACCACCAGAAATCTCTAAAATCCGATTAATCCAACAAATTAATCTTAATTACATTTCAGGTCTCACATATTATGTGCGGTAGGGTTGGGCTGTTAGCCTATGAGTCAGGAGAGGTGCGTGTCTAACTGCTGGTGCTGTCTCAATTCCCTTAGAGATCAGTCTTACCCTTCCCCTACCGTCGGTCCTATCCCCAGAAGAGATAGTATTACCCGTTAAGATCTGGCATCACACTTTTACAGCCCACATGGCCAACCAGATCAAGCGGCGCAACGTCAGCAGCTTGACTTACGAGAACTTCTCAAGAGGTCACCCATCCTAGTACTGTTCTCACCCTTGAACGCTTAACTCAACAATCCCCCCCAAGAAGTATAGAAAATGCTTCTTGGGAGACTCAAACCCCTGACCTCGCTCTGATACCAATTGTTAGGATCAAGCGCTTACCACTAGGTCAAAAGCTATAGCTGTTAGCCAAGGTGCAACTTTATTTCCTTATAATGTGGCAGCGCATAGTGCACCTATTATGTGTGGTAGGGTTTGGCTGTTAGGCCCATGAGTCAGGGGAGGTGCGTGTCTAACTGCTGGTGCTGTCTCAATTCCCTTAGAGATCAGTCTTACCCTTCCCCTACCGTCGGTCCTATCCCCAGCAGAGATAGTATTACCCGTTAAGATTTGGTATCACACTTTTACAGCCCACATGGCCAAC
>KV008068.1:732940-798402 GCA_001598015.1 Dorcoceras hygrometricum
GTCTCCGGTGCTCTCGTGTTTTTATGTTCTATAACCTTGAGCTATTATAGCTCCTTTATAGCAGCGAAATTTTTTATTTATCAGTAGCAGCGCTCGCTTGCATTAATTTCCTATTTTTCGGTCGCAACAAGTGGTATCAGAGCAGGTTGTTCTTGAACGAGCATTTATTTTAAAACGCTTGAACTATCTATTTTAAAATGCTTTAAAATGCTTTAAAGTGATCTGATGGTATGCGGAAATTATTTCAGCTGCTGATGCTTTGTTCTGTTTTTGCATCAGTTTCAGTTTTTGTTTCGATCGCCCTTTTCAAAATCATAGCATATTGTTGCATTTGGTTCTTCCCAAAAATCTTTTGTTGTTTTTCAAAATTTGCAAAATTCCTGCTGTCACGGTTTTCGTGTGGCAGTGCAGGGAGAGCTTTATTTAAAATAGCGGGAAGACCAGATTTCTTCCCCTTTTTGATTCCCACAAAAAGGGAGAGAATTGTTGTTTTCATGCATATGTTATCTGAGGTTTTGTGTAAATAAAAAACGGAGAGATTGATGGATCTGGATAACAGATCCAGATCTGAGTTTTGAATTACACAAAACCTGTATTGTGTTTCTAACATTTCTACTAAGTGTGCAGATGTTAGCTGGAAATACAACAAGAGAAGTTGAATCAGATACCGTAGCAGAACAAAAGCTGAAAACAGTAAAACGCGATTTCGAAGGCCTAAACGAAGGAATTTGTCCTAAACGAAGGAATTTGGAAATACAACAAGAGAAGTTGTGCTCGTTGGATCGTTCCGGAGGGAGTATGTCAGGCCTCGTGCTCATATCAGAGTAAAAACACACAAACGCATGCGGAAGCTATCAAAAATCGGGTAAAATTTTCGCTTTTGGCCTGACGGTTTAAACAATATAATTTAAAATACCACGATACTCAAAATATATCCCAGTTTATAAAATCAATCAAAACGCGGGCTACCAACCAACAACAACAGTATAGCATAACAACAACAACACAAAGCGCAGGGCATCCCCTGGCTAACCACGACCAGCTGTAAAACCTGGGTTCCCTGAAAAACAACACAAGCAAGGAAAACAACCAAGCCCCAGAGGAACATGGGGTCAAACCCCAGTACGGAGAGCAACTGAAATAGCTAAAAGAAATGCATAAGATAAAATGCAGATGCTATGCATGAGACATCGGATAACAGCTGAAGGCTACAACCAACAAGGGAGCCAAGGAACTCAAACATAGCTCCACGAGATCTGCAACGAATCAGTGGCCACGGGCTGTGTTCAAAGTGTGGTAATGAGCCACTCGCCTTGACACAACACCCAAATACCAGATGCATCAAACAACTCAACCTTCCGTTGCCTCGCCCATGAACTGTGGTAGTTAACCACTCGGCGTATGGTGGCTAACAGATCCCAGCAGGGAGATGAGAGTGCGGTATCGCCGCTCGCCCTCGCATCCTGGTAAGAAAACAACAGCACAATACACAAGGCACAAACGGCCGAGATACAATACAAGGGATCTGAAATGAAAGTGAATAAATGCGTGTATGCAAACAATCGAGATCAGCTAGCATAACACAATGCAACAGCTACCACACAGCATTCATATGCACCGAAACAATCCCAGCAATCTCACATTAAATCTCATGCCAATTCCAAGCTACATCAAGCTCAAATCCGTACCTCAATACTGCGCAACAATTTCCACAAAGGGATCCCGAGAAATCTGGTTGAAAACCTGCTAAACAACGAAGCATAATTCTCAGGGATACTAACAGAAGCTCAAGGCTGGGAGCTACGCTCAACCAACGCAATTACTACCAATACAACTAACAGGAAGCTTAATTCTAGGCTAGGAACAATATCTCATCGCCAAGGAATGAAGTTCTACCTGAGCTACTCAAAATACGAACGGGCAGCAACTCGCGTTCCTCAACTAGCCAACTACAGCCTCCAAAAGTGGTATAAAATTGAAGAGCTTATCGAGAGGAGTCCAAAGCTAACTCGAACGTACCAAATGGTGGCCGGAAACGACGGGAATTCATCGGAGAAACTCATAGTGAACAGTACTAGGGTTCGAAGAACAGAGGTCGATAATCGGGAGAAAATTTACTAAGTATGGGAATCCAATAAACCAATCGAAGACCAAGTCTTCCTATATATATACACATCTCAACTGCTGATAACAATTCCCACCGACAAACCAGTCGACACTCGCTGAAAATACAACCATCAGATGCAAAGCAAACCAGCTGTTGAATCTCTTAAACAACGCTAGCAAAACGGTGTCGCATCGACTTAACAAAACGATGTCGCACAACTTACGTCATCGTATCTGCCATCAGCTGGTCACCCAAAACCAGCGACTGGTTTCCTCACTCAACGCAACATATCTTTGCAGCTGGTACCAGAAGCGACATCAAAACGCAGCGTTTCAACTAATCTAAACGGCGTCGCTTAACCACGTCAGCAAATCTGTTGAACTACACAAATGCAACGACTAGTCCCCTAGAACTAACCAAAACGACGTCGCCTTCACTAATCCAAACGACAGCGTTTTATTCCCGCTACAGGAACTTGCTGCCAACAGATATCTCCCAGCAGATACCTCACAAAATGTCGCCGTTTTGAAGTTCCTTAGCGCTTTCAGCTGAAATCCACGTAAGCGTTGCTGCTGGCAGACTTTGCCAACGACTGGTTACTCAACGCAAAACGACGGCGTATTGACTTCCCGCGATACAAATACGCACTGCGACCGGTTTTCACTACCGACCAGCTTTCACCATAAAATACCAAAAATACGAAAACTTCCAGAACTGCTAAAACCGATTAATCTAACATTAATCTTCCATAAAATCCAGGTCTCACATTTCTCCCCCACTAAAAAGGATTTCGTCCCCGAAATCGAACAGCAATTCTGAAATACAACTCAACAACAGCAAGCCAAAATAGAAATCGGCCTAACACAAGGCCAATAGTTCAAGATAACTGAGCAAACAATTTACAACAACTAGGGAAGAAATTCAACCAAAAGCTACAAACTGTGAGACCTGAATTTGTATAAGAGATTAATTGTGGGAATGTATCGGTTTTTAGAGATTTCTGGTGGTTTAGATCTCTGTTTGTAAGTTTGGATTGCATTTTCGGGTCTGAAATATCATTTGGAGCAATTCTGGGAGTTTTCGTGTTTTTGAGATTTTTGTGTGAAAGCTGGTTTTTGTGTGAAAGCTGGTTTTATTGAGAAAGCTTGTCGAATTTGTGTAATCCAGTCGTAGCATTATTTTGGCAACGTGAGATTCCAAAACACCGTCGTTTGGAGAGATCTGGTAGCGCTTGAAATACCAGTCGTTGGTTTAGTATATTTTTATCGAGTTGGATACGGTGTCGTTTGAATAAGTTGGAGCGACGTCGTTTTGGGTGTAGCGCTAGTGTGAGATCCGATCGCGTGTGTGAGTGCCTGCTGGTTGTTCAGCCGAAGATTCCAAAACACCGTCGTTTGGAGAGATCTGGTAGCGCTTGAAATACCAGTCGTTGGTTTAGTATTATTTTTATCGAGTTGGATACGGTGTCGTTTGAATAAGTTGGAGCGACGTCGTTTTGGGTGTAGCGCTAGTGTGAGATCCGATCGCGTGTGTGAGTGCCTGCTGGTTGTTCAGCCGAAGCAGATGTCAACACGGGTCCACATTCCTGTAGCGCGAGAAGAAAACGTCGTCGTTTGGATGTTGCGGCTGGTTGTCCAGCTGCGAGAGATTTGTTCTCTACTGTAGCTTGCAGCTGGTAGAGGTTACTGTAGCTTGCAGCTGGTGGACGTTACTGTAGTTTGCAGCTGGTATTGCGCGAGAGTTATTGACCAGATTTGATGACGTCAGTTGTGCGACGCCGTTTTGATTAGTTGCAACGCTGCGTTTTATATGTTGCGGCTGGTACCAGATTTTGGAGATTTCCCGTGATGTTTAAAGCAGTCGTCTGGTTGTCCAGCTTTTGGTTGAGAACCAGTCGTAGGTAGTGTTCTACGACGTCATTTTGTTTAGTGTGGGTTGAGAATTCAGCAGTTGGTTCTTTGCATCTGCTGGTTTGTTGGTGCCTGCTAGTTATGTCGATGAATGATTTAACCAGCTTTTGCGAGATGTATTTAAGGAAGACCTGGTCTTCGATTTCGAGCACCATATTCCATACTTAGATTATTTTCCCCGATTGTGTTCTTCGCTTTGAACCTTAGGTTACTGTTTACAGTAGCTTTTCTCCGGCAATTCCCATCGTTTCCGACCGTTGTTTGATACGTTCGAGGTAGCGTTGGACTCCTCTTGCGAATCTCTATCATTCCATACCACTTTTGGAGGCTGTGTTTGGCTAGTGGAGGAACGCGAAGTTGCTGCCCGATTGTGCGTTTTGTAGTGCAG
Source organism: Dorcoceras hygrometricum (assembly GCA_001598015.1). Taxonomy (NCBI): domain Eukaryota; kingdom Viridiplantae; phylum Streptophyta; class Magnoliopsida; order Lamiales; family Gesneriaceae; genus Dorcoceras; species Dorcoceras hygrometricum. The sequence continues at coordinate 737,346 of KV008068.1, forward strand.
GTAGAACTTCGTTCCTTTGTGATGAGATCTTGTTCCTAGCCTTGGTTTAAGCTTCCAGTAAGTTGTTTTGGTAGTAATTGCGTTGGTTGAGCGTGGCTCCCAGCCGTGAGCTTCTGTAATTGGCCGTGAGTTTCTGTGCAGCTTTTGAGATCTGTGTGTTGTGTATTTAGCAGGTTGCTATCCAGATCTCTCGGGCCTGTTTTGTAGTAATTGTTGCACAAAAGTATAAGGTACGGATTTGAGCTTGATGTAGCTTGGAATTGGCGTGAGATATTATGAGTGGCTACTGGGATGTTTCGGTGAACCTATATGTGTATTGCTTGCTGATCATTGGTGTTTATGCTAGCTGTTTCATGTGAATTGCATACAATAATTTGTTCACGTATATTTCAGATCCCTTGTGTATCGTATTTTGCAGCCTTGTATCTTGTATTGTTGTAGTTGATTCTTACCAGGATGCGAGGGCGAGCGGCAATACCGCACTCTCATCTCCCTGCTGGGATCGCTAGCCACCATGCGCTGAGTGGTTAACTACCACAGTTCATGGGCGAGGCAACGGCAGGTTGAGTTTTTTGATGCATCTGGTATTCGGGTGTAGTATCACGGCGAGTGGCTCATTACCACACTGTGAACACACCCTGTGGCCACTGTTGTTGCAGTTCTTGGAGCTGTGCTTGAGTTCCTTAGCTCCCTTGTTGGTCGAGCCTTCCGTTGTTATCCGGTGTTTCATGCATAGCATCTGCATGTGGCCACTGTTGTTGCAGTTCTTGGAGCTGTGCTTGAGTTCCTTAGCTCCCTTGTTGGTCGAGCCTTCCGTTGTTATCCGGTGTTTCATGCATAGCATCTGCATTTTATCTTATGCATTCTTTTAGCTATTTCTGTTTCTCTCCGTACTGGGGTTTGACCCCATGTCCCTCTAGGGCTTGGTTTGTTTCCTTGTTTGTGTTTTTTTCAGGGAACCCAGGTTTTACAGCTGGTCGTGGTTTTAACCCAGCTGGTGGTGCCCCAGGAGGTGGTTAGCGTGTCCCAGTTGCGTATAGCATACTTATATATATATGTATTAGTTAGCCAGGGGGATGCCCTGCGCTTCGTTATTGTATCTAGTAGTTGGAGTCTGATACATGTTTTGGTTGGTGTATGCTATACTATTGGTTGTTTTTTTTAAACTGGTATATATTTTGAGTATCGCTTTATTTTAATGTATATCGTTTTAAACCGTCAGGCCAAAAGCGAAAATTTTACCCGCTTTTTGATAGCTTCCGCATGTGTTTGTATGATTTTACTCTGTTTAGGTATCAGAGCCTAAACTGGGATAAGCTCAATTTCTTTGATCACACTCGAGTCTAGGCACAGTGTGGTGTGTTACGTGTGCTTGACTATGTGACTACGTGCTGCATATTTCTGTGTTATATGCTATCTTTGCCGTATCTGTTATGTTTTGCTTGATCCTGTTGAGTGTTTTCGTAGATGCCGCCTAGACGTCGTGGTAGAGGTAGGGGCAGTTTTAGGAATCAGCAGGTCAGAACGAGGATAGGCGTAGTGCTCGCAGTCATACTCGTGTTAGTGATGAGGAGGAGGAAGTTGGTGACTTGCCGCCTCCGGTAGAGAGGATGGATGTGGTGATCGCTCGGTTTCAGAGGATGAATCCTCCAGTCTTCAATGGTGACGAGTCCAGTGAGGATGCGGACTCGTGGCTCCGGAACGTCATCTTTCTTTTCGAACGATGTCAGTATGATGATGAGCTCCGTTTGAGTTTAGTGATTCTTCTGCTTAGGAAGGCGGTGGAGCGCTGGTGGCAAGGCGCTTCGAGTACCTTGTTAGAGACCGGTGTTGGGATCTCTTGGAGCAGTTTTTGCGAGACCTTCCGGTAGGAGTATGTACCCGAGTCTTATGTGAACGCCCGGGAGCGGGAGTTCGACCATCTGGAGCAGGGTTCCATGACTGCTCGGGATTACGCTAGGAAGTTCTCTTCTCTGTTAGCGTACGTTCCCTATGTTTCTGGCCGGGAGAGGGCCAAGCGGACTCGATTTCTTGAGGGCTTGAATGAAGAGTTGTATCAGATGGTTTTGACTAGTAAGCCCAAGACTTACGCTGAGGCTGTGACAGTGCCATTGACATTGAGAAAGGTTTGCGTGGCCGTCGTGCTCGTTGGCAACAGGCACCACAGGGTGGTCGTCCTGCTATTCAGGGAGCGCAGTCTTCTCAGTCCCAGTCAGCCTATCGCCCTAGCAGCAGCAGCAGCCACAGGTGGCGCAGCAGTCTGGCCGTCATAGGTTTCGACCCCGAGGTCAGCAATTCAAGAGGAATTCGGGTTCTGGCTCTTCTGGTTCGGGCAGCTTGAGTAGAAGTGGTTCTCGGGCTGAGTTTTGTGGTTTTGCGGTGGAAAACATCCATCCACGCAGTGTGTTGGTGTGCAGGGTTCCTGCAACCTTTGTGGTCAGTACGGGCATTTTGCTAGAGTGTGTCCGTCAGCTGGATCACAGCAGAACGCGACCCAACCTCAGGGTCGAGGAGGTCAGTCTAGGGGTCGTTCCCCTCAGTTTCAAAAGCCACTGTTCGATGATATGTTTGATCAGTTGCAAGGTTCTGCGCTGTATTCAAATATTGATGTTCGTTCCGGGTACCATCAGCTGAGAGTGAGAGATCAGGATGTCGCGAATACTGCATTTCGTACGAGGTACGGACACTTTGAGTTTTTGTTGATGCCGTTTGGTTTGACCAACGCGCCTGCAGTTTTTATGGATTTTATGAACCGAGTTTTCCGTGAGTTTATCGATCAGTTTGTGATCGTGTTCATCGACGACATCTTAGTCTATTCGAAGACTACTTTGGAGCACAAGGAGCATTTGCGTATTGTCCTTCAGACGCTGATAGACCAACAGTTATATGCAATGTTCTCCAAGTGTGAGTTCTGGTTGGATCGCGTCGTATTCTTGGGACATGTGATTTTAGCCGAGGGGATTTCGATGGATCCTAGCAAGGTTGATGCCGTTCTGAACTGGGAGCGTCCCAGGAATTTTTCCGAGATTCGCAGTTTCTTGGGTCTGGCGGGCTATTATCGACGCTTCATTGAGGGATTCTCAAGTATAGGAAAGCAGATGACTCAATTAACTCAGAAGGACAAGCGCTTTGTATGGACTGAGCGGTGCGAGAATTCTTTTCAACTGCTCAAGGAAAAGTTGACTACTGCGCCTGTATTGGCTCTGCCGTCCGGTTCTGGTGGTTTTGTTGTTTGTTCTGACGCTTCGCTCAATGGATTGGGCTGTGTGTTGATTCAAAATGGTCGAGTCATTGCGTATGACTCGCGGCAATTGAAACCGCGTGAGACTCGTTACCCCGTCCATGGTTTGGAGTTAGCAGCGGTGGTCTTTGCGTTGAAGATCTAGCGCCACTACCTGTACGGCGAGCAGTTTGTGGTGTACTCCGACCACAAGAGTTTGCAGTATCAGTTTTCGCAGCCTGACCTGAACATGAGACAGTGTCGGTGGATGGAGCTGCTAAAGGATTTCGATTGTGAGATTAAGTACCAGCCTGGAAAGTCGAACGTGGTGGCCGATGCTTTGAGCAGGAAGGCTAGTGAGATGCTTGCATCGTTGTACATCTCTAAGGATCAGGAGCATCTTAACACTACGGGTTGGAGATTTTACTCGGCTGAGGATTGTGTGGTGATTTCTTCTTTCCAAGTGGAGCCATAGATTGTTTCTACCATTCGAGCAGCTCAAAGGACTGATCCATCTATCCATGAGTTGAAGTTGAAGGTTAGGGCTGGCGAACTTGAGGATTATTCCGTCTCTTATGATGGTTGTTGGCGTTTTCGGGGTAGGTTGGTTGTGTCCAATTTGATTGATTTGAAGGAGGAGATCCTTCGGGAAGCGCACTGTAGCAGACATAGTGTTCATCCTGGTGCACGGAAGATGTACCATCCGTTGAAGCCGCACTTTTGGCGGGCTGGCCTGAAGAGCGACGTTGCTGGTTTTGTTGCTCGTTGTTTGAACTGTCAGATGGTTAAGGCCGAAAGGATGAGACCTGGTGGTCTGTTGCAGAGTTTGGAAGTGCCCCAATGGAATTGGGAGCACATTTCTATGGATTTTGTGACGCATCTGCCTCGTTCCAGCAGAGTATGCGATGCTATTTGGGTGGTTATAGACCGTCTGTCGAAGTCTGCACATTTTATTCCCTACGGAATGACCTTCTCGTTGAAGAAGATGGCGAATCTGTACGTTGATTTTGTTGTTAGACTGCATGGTGTGCCTGTTTCAATCGTTTCTGATCGAGATCCGAGGTTTACTTCCAGGTTTTGGAAGAGTTTGCAAACAGCTTTGGGTACAAGATTGGCTATGAGCACCACGTATCACCCCCAGACAGATGGCCAATCTGAGCGAACTATCCAGACGTTGGAGGATATGTTGCGAGCTGTTGTGTTGGATTTCGGAGGTATCTGGCAAGACGCGTTGTATTTGGTTGAGTTTTCGTACAATAACAGCTACCAGGTGACGATTGGTATGGCGCATTTTGAGGCTTTGTATGGCACCGGTATGTTGGGAAGAAGTGGGGGAGAAGCAGCTATCTGCCCCTGACTTTGTGCAGCAAATGAAAGATCATGTGGATCTTATTAGACAGCGGATGAAGGCTGCCCAGGATCGCCAAGCCAGTTATGCGAATAAGAGGCGTCGACCTCTTGAGTGTCAGGTTGGTGATCGTGTATTTCTCAAAGTTTCTTCGTTTCGCAGTGTTATGCGCTTTGGACACAAGGGAAAGTTAGCCCCTCGTTACGTTGGTCCGTATGAGATTGTTGAGAGGATTGGCCCTTTAGCGTATCGGCTATTGTTGCCGTCAGAGTTGTCTCCTCTTCATGACGTCTTCCATGTTTCCATGCTGAGGAAGTATGAGCCAGATCCGTCTCATGTGCTTAGAACTGACGAGGTGGAGCTAGATCAGTCGTTGAGTTATCAAGAATATCCCTTGCAGATCTTTGGCAGAAAAGAGAAACAACTGAGAAATAAGACCATTCCGTTGGTAATGGTGCAGTGGAGCAAACATGTAAGGGAAGAAGCTACTTGGGAGCTGGAAGAAAAGATGCAGCGCGAGTGGCCGCATTTGTTTGAGTAGCTGTTGAGCTAAATTTCCAGTAGTTTGTAGCTTTTGGTTGTATTTCTTCCCTAGTTGTTGTTATATGTTTGCTCAGTTATCTTGAACTCTTGGCCTTGTGTTGGGCGAGTTCTGTTTGTATCTTGTTGTTGCTGTGTTGTTGTGCCAGAATTGTTGTTTGATTTCGGGGACGAAATCCTTTTTAGTGGGGGAGAAATGTGAGACCTGAATTTGTATAAGAGATTAATTGTTGGAATGTATCGGTTTTTAGAGATTTCTGGTGGTTTAGTTTGTAAGTTTGGTTTGCATTTTCGGGTCTGAAATAGCATTTAGAGCAATTCTGGGAGTTTTCATGTTTTTGAGATTTTTATGTGAAAGCTGGTTTTATTGAGAAAGATGGTCGAATTGGTGTAATCTAGTCGTAGCGTTATTTTGGCAACGTGAGATTCCAAAACGCTGTCGTTTGGAGAGATATGGTAGCGCTTGAAATACCAGTCGCTGGTTTAGTGTATTTGTATCGAGTTGGATACGGTGTCGTTTGAATAAGTTGGAGCGACATCGTTTTGGGTGTAGCGCTAGTGTGAGATCTGATCGCGTGTGTGAGTGCCTGCTGGTTGTTCAGCCGAAGCAGATGTCAATGCGGGTCAACATTCCTGTAGCGCGAGAAGAAAACGTCGTCGTTTGGATGTTGTGGCTGGTTGTCCAGCTGCGAGAGATTTGTTCGCTACTGTATCTTGCAGCTGGTAGAGGTTACTGTAGCTTGCAGCTGGTGGAGGTTACTGTAGCTTGCAGCTGGTATTGCGCGAGAGTTATCGACCAGATTTGATGACGTCAGTTGTGCGACGCCGTTTTGATTAGTTGCAACGCTGCGTTTTATATGTTGCGGCTGGTACCAGCTTTTGGAGATTTCACGCGATGTTTAAACCAGTCGTCTGGTTGTTCAGCTTTTGGTTGAGAACCAGTCGTAGGTAGTGTTCTACGACGTCGTTTTGTTTAGCGTGGGTTGAGAATTCAGCAGTTGGTTCTTTGCATCTGCTGGTTTGTTGGTGCCTGCTGGTTATGTCGGTGGATAATTTAACCACCTTTTGAGAGATGTATTTAAGGAAGACTTGGTCTTCGATTTCGAGAACCAGATTCCATACTTAGAATATTTTCCCCGATTGTGTTCTTCGCTTCGAACCCTAGGTTACTGTTCACAGTAGCTTTTCTCCGGCAATTCCCATCGTTTCCGGCCGTTTTTTGATACGTTCGAGGTAGCGTTGGACTCCTCTTGCGAAGCTCTATCATTCCATACCACTTTTGGAGGCTGTGGTTGGCTAGTGCAGGAACGCGAAGTTGCTGCCCGATTGTGCGTTTTGTAGTGCAGGTAGAACTTCGTTCCTTTGTGATGAGATCTTGTTCCTAGCCTTGGTTTAAGCTTCCAGTAAGTTGTTTTGGTAGTAATTGCGTTGGTTGAGCGTGGCTCCCAGCCGTGAGCTTCTGTAATTCGCCGTGAGTTTCTGTGCAGCTTTTGATATTTGTGTGTTTTGTATTTAGCAGGTTGCTATCCAGATCTCTCGGGCCTGTTTTGTAGTAATTGTTGCACAAAAGTATAAGGTACGGATTTGAGCTTGATGTAGCTTGGAATTGGTGTGAGATATTATGCGTGGCTGCTGGGATGTTTCGGTGAACCTATATGTGTATTGCTTGCTGAGCATTGGTGTTTATTCTAGCTGTTTCATGTGAATTGCATACAAGCATTTGTTCACGCATATTTCAGATCCCTTGTGTATCTTATTTTGCAGCCTTGTATCTTGTATTGCTGTAGTTGATTTTTACCAGGATGCGAGGGCGAGCGGCAATACCGCACTCTCATCTCCCTACTGGGATCGTTAGCCACCATGCGCCGAGTGGTTAACTACCACAGTTCATGGGCGAGGCACCGGCAGGTTGAGTTGTTTGATGCATCTGGTATTTGGGTGTAGTATCACGGCGAGTGGCACATTACCACACTGTGAACACACACCGTGGCCACTGTTGTTGCAAATTCTTGGAGCTGTGCTTGAGTTCCTTAGCTCCCTTGTTGGTCGAGCCTTCCGTTGTTATCCGGTGTCTCATGCATAGCATCTGTATTTTATCTTATGCATTCTTTTAGCTATTTCTGTTGCTCTCCGTACTGGGGTTTGACCCCATGTCCCTCTAGGGCTTGGTTTGTTTCCTTGTTTGTGTTGTTTTCAGGGAACCCAGGTTTTACAGCTAGTCGTGGTTTTAACCCAGCTGGTGGTGCCCCAGGAGGTGGTTAGCGTGTCCCAGTTGCGTATAGCAGGTTTTACAGCTAGTCGTGGTTTTAACCCAGCTGGTGGTGCCCCAGGAGGTGGTTAGCGTGTCCCAGTTGCGTATAGCATACTTATATATATATGTATCAGTTAGCCAGGGGGATGCCCTGCTCTTCGTTATTGTATCCAGTAGTTGGAGTCTGATACATGTTTTGGTTGGTGTATGCTATACCGTTGGTTGTTTTATTTTACTGGTATATATTTTGAGTATCGCTTTATTTTAAAGTATATCGTTTTAAACCGTCAGGCCAAAAGCGAAAATTTTACCCGCTTTTTGATAGCTTCCGCATGTGTTTGTATGATTTTACTCTGTTTAGAGCACGAGGCCTGACACAAACTACTGGAATTTAGCTCAACAGTTACTCAAACATATGCGGCCACTAGCGCTGCATGTTTTATTCAGCTCCCATGTAGCTTCTTCCCTACCATGTTTGCTCCATTGCACCATTACCAACGGAATGGTTTTATTTCTCAGTTGTTTCTCTTTTCTTCCAAGGATCTGCAAGGGGTATTCCTGATAGCTCAACGACTGATCTAGCTCAACCTCGTGAGTCCTAAGTACATGAGACGGATCTGGCTCATACTTCCTCAACATGGAAACATGAAAGACATCATGTAGAGAAGACAATTCCGGAGGCAATAACAGCCGATACGCTAAAGGGCCAATCCTCTCAACAATCTCATACGGTCCGACGTAACGAGGGGCTAACTTTCCCTTGTGTCCAAAGAGCATAACACTACGAAACGGAGAAATTTGAGAAATACACGATCACCAACCTAAAACTCAAGAGGTCGATGCCTCTTATTCGCATAACTGGCTTGGCGATCCTGGGCAGCTTTCATCTGTCGAATAAGATCCACATGATCTTTCATTTGCTGCACAAAGTCAGGGGCAGATAGCTGCTTCTCCCCCACTCTTCCCAACATACCGGCGATCTGCACTTCCTGCCACACAAAGCCTCAAACGGCGCCATACCAATCGTTACCTGATAACTGTTATTATAGGAAAACTATACTAAAGACAACGCGTCTTGCCAGCTACCTCCGTAATACAACACAACAGCTCGTAACATATCCTCCAACGTCTGGATAGTTCTCTCAGATTGGCCATCTGTCTGGGGGTGGTATGCTGTACTCATAGCCAATCTGGTACCCAAAGCTGTTTGCAAACTCTTGTGGTCCGAGTACACCACAAATTGATCGCCATACAGGTAGTGACGCCAGATCTTCAACGCAAAAACAACGGCCTCTAGCTCCAAATCATGGACTGGATAACGAGTCTCGTGCGGTTTCAGCTGCCGCAAAGCATACGCAATGACTCGACCATTTTGAATCAACACACAACCCAATCCATTGAGCGAAGCGTCAGAACAAACAACGAAACCACCTGAATCGGACGGCAAAGCTAACACAGGTGGAGTAGTCAACTTTTCCTTGAGCAGTTGAAAAGCATTCTCGCACTGCTCAGTCCATACGAATCTCTTGTCCTTCTGTGTCAGTTGAGTCATCGGCCTTTCTATACTAGAAAATCCTTCAATGAAACGACGATAATAGCCAGCCAGACCCAAGAAACTGCGAATCTCGGAAACATTTCTGGGACGCTCCCAATTCAGAACAACATCAACCTTACTGGGATCCACAAAAATCCCCTCGGCTGAAATCACATGTCCCAAGAATACGACCCGATCCAACCAAAACTCACACTTGGAGAATTTGGCATACAACTGCTGATCTCTCAGAGTCTGAAGGACAATCCTAAAATGCTCCTTATGCTCCAAAGGAGTCTTTGAGTACACCAAGATGTCGTCAATAAAAACAATCAAAAACTGATCAATGAACTCTCTAAAAACCCGGTTCATCAGATCCATGAAGACTGCAAGCGCGTTGGTCAAACCAAACGGCATCACCAGAAACTCGAAATGCCCGTACCGGGTACGAAAAAGCAGTCTTCGCGACATCCTGATCTCTCACTCGCAGCTGATGATACCCTGAACGAAGATCAATCTTCGAGTACACCCCAGAACCTTGCAATTGATCAAACAGATCATCGATTCTCGGCAACGGGTACTTGTTCTTGACTGTCGCTTTGTTCAACTGGCGGAAATCAATGCACATCCGCATTGAGCAATCCTTCTTCTTCACAAACAAGATGGGCGCTCCCCACGGCGACATACTAGGTCGGATAAAACCTTTCTCCAGCAAATCGTCCAACTGCACCTTGAGCTCTCTCAACTCCGCAGGCGCCAGACGATACGGGGCACGAGAAATCGGAGCTGTGCCAGGCACCAACTCGATGCTGAAGTCAATCTCCCTCCTCGGAGGAAAACCTGGAATCTCCTCCGAAAACACGTCGGGAAAATGTCGCACCACGGGAACGTCACTGAGCTGCACACGAGAAGAAGAAGTCACATCCAATGCGTAGATCAAGAAGCCTACATTCCCTAAGGACAACAAGCTAAACATCTCCATAGCTGAGACTAACGGGATCTTCGATCGAGAATCCGGGCCGCAGAAGTCCCACTTCTCGCCAGACATAGGCCTAAAGCGCACAATCCCATGGAAACAGTCCACAGAGGTCCTATAGTTGGACAACACGTCTATCCCAACAATACAATCGAAATCCCACAACATCAAACGGATCAAGTTCACTAACAGCACATGCTCACCATACCGCAACACGCCATCTAACAAAACCTCCTGGGAGAACAGGCTCACACCGCCAGGGGTAGAAACAGAAACAACATCGCGCAACGAAATGGTACACAGACCATGCTCAACAACAAACGAATCAGAAATTAAATAATGTGATGTACCGGTGTCCAACAACACACGCGCAGGAAAATAAAAAACGACACAAGTACCTCCGATCACCCGACTCGGTGTCTCCTCCGCCTGCTCCCTCGTGATGGCGTTGACCTGAGCATGCTAAGGTCTAGAGAAGAAAGGCTGAGACGACTGCCCAAACCGCGATGGACCAGGTTGCTGAAACTACCTAAACTGAGTCTCACCCAACCGGGGCTGCTAAAACTGAGGGGAACGACACCTAGACTGACCTCGACGACCCTGAGGCTGGGCCGCGGTCTGCTGTGATCCAACTGACGGACACACTCTAGCAAAATTCCTGTACTGACCACAAATGTTGCAGGAGCCCTGCACACCAACACACTGCGTAGACGGATGCTTGCCACCGCAAAAACCACAGAACTTAGCCCGAGAACCACTGCTACTTGAGCTGTCCGAACCAGAAGAGCCAGAACCTGACTTCTTCTTGACTGCTGACCGTGGGGTCGGAACCTCTGATGGCCACACTGCTGTGACACCTGTGGCTGTGGCTGTTGATGGGGCTGATGGGATGACTGGGAGGACTGTGAAGACTGCGCTCCCTGAATAGCAGGACTACCACCCTGAGCCACCTGCTGCCTACGAGCACGACGGCTACGCAAACCCTCCTCGATGTCAATGGAACTATCCACTGCCTCAGCATACGTCTTGGGTTTGCTGGTCAGCACCATCTGATATAGCTCTTCATTCAAGCCCTCAAGAAATCTAGTCCTCTTGGCCCTCTCCCAGCCAGAAACATGAGGAACGTACGCCAGCAACGAAGAAAACTGACGATCATACTCCCTCACAGTCATGGAGCCCTGCTCCAGATGATCGAACTCCCGCTCCCGGGCGTTCACATAATACTCGGGTACATACTCCTGCCGGAAGGTCTCGCAAAAACTGCCCCAAGAGATCCCAACATCGGTCTCCAACAAGGTACTCGAAGCGCCTCGCCACCAGCGCTCTGCCGCCTTCCTAAGCAAGAGGGTCACCAAACTCAGCCTAAGATCATCATCATACTGCACCCGATCGAAAAGGCCAATGATGTTCCGGAGCCACGAGTCTGCATCCTCACTGACTCATCACCATTAAAGACTGGAGGGTTCATCCGCTGAAACCGTGCTATCACGACATCCATCCTCTCCACAGGGAGGCGCCGCAACCTCAACTTCCTCCTCCTCATCGTGTCCAACACAACTACGACTACGCGCGCTACGCTGATCCTCGTTATATCCTGCCGATTCCTCAAACTGTCCCCTACCTCTACCACGACGTCTAGGCGGCATCTACGAGTACACTCAACCGGATAAGAAACACAAAACAGATACAGCATAGATAGCACATAACACCAATATGCAGCACGTAATCACATAGATCAAGCACATACAACACACGACACTGTGCCTAAACTCAAGTGTGATCAAATAAATTGAGCTTATCCCAGCTTAAGCTCTGATACCAAAAATGCCAGGCCTCGTGCTCATATCAGAGTAAAAACACACAAACGCATGCGGAAGCTATCAAAAAGTGGGAAAAATTTTCGTTTTTGGCCTGACGGTTTAAACAATATAATTTAAAATACCACGATACTCAAAATATATCCCAGTTTATAAAATCAATCAAAACGCGGGCTACCAGCCAACAAAAACAGTATAGCATAACAACAACATGTATCAGACTCCAACAATAAAATACAACGACAAAGCGAAGGGCATCCCCTGGCTAATGGTACTGATACATATAAATATGCTATACGCTACTGGAATACTCTAACCACCTCCTGGGGCACCTCCAGCTGGGTTAAAACCACGACCAGCTGTAAAACCTGGGTTCCCTGAAAAACAACACAAGCAAGGAAAACAACCAAGCCCCAGAGGGGGATCCGGATACCGTTTCCCGGGGGTGCAGCGGAAGTTTAATTTAATATGCCCCGGGGAAACGTTAAATACATCAAATATAATCAATAAAACATGCATACCCATGAAATGTGGTAGTTAACCACTCGGTGCATGGTGGCTAACAGATCCCAGCAGGGAGATGAGAGTGCGGTATCGTCGCTCGCCCTCACATCCTGGTAAGAAAACAACAGCACAATACACAAGGCACAAACGGCCGAGATACAATACATGGGATCTGAAATGAAAGTGAATAAATGCGTGTATGCAAACAATCGAGAGCAGCTAGCATAACACAATGCAATAGCTACCACACAGCATTCATATCCACCGAAACAATCCCAGCAATCTCACATTAAATCTCATGCCAATTCCAAGCTACATCAAGCTCAAATTTGTACCTCAATACTGCGCAACAATTTCTACAAAGGGATCTCGAGAAATCTGGTTGAAAACCTGCTAAACAATGAAGCATAATTCTCAGGGATACTAACAGAAGCTCACGGGTGGGAGCTACGCTCAACCAACGCGATTACTACCAATAAAACTAACAGGAAGCTTAATTCTAGGCTAAGAACAAGATCTCATCGCCAAGGAATGAAGTTCTACCTGAGCTACTCAAAATACGAACGGGCAGCAACTTCGCGTTCCTCAACTAGCCAACTACAGCCTCCAAAAGTGGTATAAAATGGAAGAGCTTCTCGAGAGGAGTCCAAAGCTACCTCGAACGTACCAAACGGTGGCCGGAAATGACGGGAATTCACCGGAGAAACTCACGGTGAACAGTACTAGGGTTCGAAGAACAGAGGTCGATAATCGGGAGAAAATTTACTAAGTATGGGAATCCAATAAACCAATCAAAGACCAAGTCTTCCTATATATATACACATCTCAACTGCTGATAACAATTCCCACCAACAAACCAGTCGACACTCGCTGAAAATACAACCAGCAGATGCAAATCAAACCAGCTGCTGAATCTCTTAAACAACGCTAGCAAAATGGTTTCGCATCGACTTAACAAAACGACGTCCCACAGCTTACGTCATTGTATCTGCCATCAGCTGGTCACCCAAAACCAGCGACTGGATTCGTCACTCAACGCAACATATCTTTGCAGCTGGTACCAGACGCGACATCAAAACGCAACATTTCAACTAATCTAAACGGCGTTGGTTAACCACGTCAGCAAATCTGTTGAACTACACAAATGCAACGACTGGTCCCCTAGCACTAACCAAAACGACGTCGCCTTCACTAATCCAAAGGACAGCGTTTTATGCTCGCTACAGAAACTTGATGCCAACAGATATCTCCCAGTAAATACCTCACATAACGTCGCCGTTTTGAAGTTCCTTAGCGCTTTCTGCGGAAATCCACATAAGCGTTGCTGCTGGCAGACTTTGCCAACGACTGGTTACTCAACGCCAAACGACGGTGTATTGACTTCACGCGATACAAATACGCACTGCGACTGGTTATCACTACCGACCAGCTTTCACCATAAAATACCAAAATACGAAAACTTCCATAATTGCTAAAACCGATTAATGTAACATTAATCTTCCATAAAATCCAGGTCTCACAGAGTAGCACTGGTCTCATGCGAAAATATGCAACTTGGTTCAGATGTGTGCGAAGATGGATCAGCTGGAGCAACTGAACCAGCTGGTGCGCGAAGATGGATCAGCTGGAGAAAAGATAAAGTTCACAGCTGGTTTGGTTTATCACTTAGATAGCAGCTGGATTAGCAATGGAGACGTCCAAAGTTGAGTCAGTTTTTCGTATTTAGGCGGAGGCCAAATTAGACCAGCAGCTGTGATATTCGCTAAAGGAGCAGCTGGACCAGCTGGAACGTTAAACGATCAAGCTGGACCAGCCGGTGCGTTAAAAGTGTAAGATGAACCCACTGGAGCGATAAGAACCAGCTGGAGAGCTAAGGAGAAGATGGACCAGCTGGAGCATCAGCTGGAGCAACTGAACCAGCTGGTGCGCGAAGATGGATCAGCTGGAGAAAAGATAAAGTTCACAGCTAGGTTGGTTTATCACTTAGATAGCAGCTGGATTAGCAATGGAGACGTCCAAAGTTGAGTCAGTTTTTCGATTTAGGCGAGGCCAAATTAGACCAGCAGCTGTGATATTCGCTAAAGGAGCAGCTGGACCAGCTGGAACGTTAAACGATCAAGCTGGACCAGCCGGTGCGTTAAAAGTGTAAGATGAACCCACTGGAGCGATAAGAACCAGCTGGAGAGCTAAGGAGAAGATGGACCAGCTGGAGCAATAAGTGGAACCAGCAGGAACACTAAGAATCAGCTGGAACGCTATGGACCAGCTGTTGCGTTAAGATGAAGAAAGACCAGCTGGTGCGAGAAGACGTCAATCAGCTGTTGAAAAAATGAATCAGCCGTTGCGAAGACAAATCAGCTGGAACGTAAGGAGAATTGTGGCATCAACTGATGAACAACTCAGATGAAGAACATTAAGAAGCGACCAGCTGCTGTATCATAAATGCCAAATTACAAGACGACAAAAGGCCTACAAAAGAAAAGGACACAAGGACAACTCCCTGTCGGTATGTTTCAGAACATATTTGAACGGAAGAAAACTTGTGTCCAACGGGAAGAAATTTGAATAGCAATATAAATACAAGAAGCACTGTTGAAGAGAAGTGATTTTGATGGATTGATTAACGCACAGTGCACAATTTACAGAGGGAAGCAAAACAGAGAGATGAAGCAGTCGACCACCATTAGAGAGGAGCGCATAACAAGCGTCGACTGTTGAGTCTCTATCAGCTTTTGTAGAAGCATTTTCCCAGTATGTGAGATTTATTATTTCGAGAGTTGAGCGTTCACTGTAAAATCTCACACAGATTCACTCGCATACTTTTAGAGTTGTGCAAAATTGATTAGCGAGTGAAACACAAACAAAAATCAGATCCTGTCCAAGCACGAGGACGTTAAACGCTGTGTATGTAGTCTTTCAACAGAGACGTTAAACAAGTTCCTGTTTAGTTAGACACACATTTGCGGCTGGTGTGCATTTGAGTTCACATGGAGCGAGGCTCGGTGACTCATCTTCTAGTGGTACCTTTCGAGGCGGAAGAAGGGGAGACGTAGGACATTGATGTCCGAACTTCCAGAAACAAATAGCAGTGTATTATATTCCTTTATTTATAGCATTCCGCATTTGCATTTACCATTACCACTCACGCATAACAGAAACCACACTTGCACATAGCAAACAGATTTCACATGCTGGTTTTACAGAAATCTGTTTGGGCCGAGTTGTTTTAAAATTTAGGATTCAGTTATGGTGTTTTCCGCATGTTTTTATTATATACCAGATCTGTCTCCGGTGCTCTCGTGTTTTTATGTTCAAGAACCTTGAGCTATTGTAGCTCCTTTATAGCAGCGCAATTTTTTATTTATTAGTAGCAGCACTCGCTTGCATTAATTTCCTATTTTTCGGTCCCAACAAGTGGTATCAGAGCAGGTTGTTCTTGAACGAGCATTTATTTTAAAACGCTTGAGCTATATGTTTTAAAATGCTTTAAAAGTGCTCTGATGGTATGCGGAAATTATTTCAGCTGCTGATGCTTTGTTCTGTTTTTGCATCAGTTTCAGTTTTTGTTTCGATCGCCCTTTTCAAAATCATAGCATATTGTTGCATTTGGTTCTTCCCAAAAATCTGTTGTTGTTTTTCAAAATTTGCAAAATTCCTGCTATCACGGTTTTTGGTGTGGCAGTGCAGGGAGAGCTTTATTTAAAATAGCGGGAAGACCAGATTTCTACCCCTTTTTGATTCCCACAAAAAGGGAGAGAATTGTTGTTTTCATGCATATGTTTCATAATAGGCCAGAAGAATCCTGCAAGAAGAGCTTTCCTAGCCAGAGCTATAGCCCCTAGGTGATTTCCACAGCACCCTTCATGAATTTTCCTCAATACATAAGTGGCCTCGTCAGGATCCAAACACTTCAAGAGCTGCCATGAAAAAGACCTCTTATAAAGCTTGCCGTCCAACAGCACAAAGCGCATGGCTCGACGCTTGATCTCCCGAGCTCTTCGAGAATCCTAAGGTACGGAGGAGGTATTCGGAGATGTCGTGTCGCCAGTCTGAGGTAGGCACCCCTTCATTATTTGTCTCCACCTGATACACCTGTGACAGTAGTTCTTTCCCCTGCACTTCCTTTCCCGAGGGCGGGGCAAGAGAGCTGGACATCCTCTTGAGCCTAACCGCCTTTTCATTATTTTCCCGGGGTATCTGCTCCAGAATGATTTCGGAGAAGGTCTCTATCAATCTTCTCAATGCCTTCGTATACTTTATCATTTTTTCATTCTTTATCTCGAATTTTCCATTACTTTGTTGAACCAGCAACTGGAAATTTGAGTAGAGCACCACCCGAGCTATCCACATATTCTTGGTGGCTCGGAGTTCGACGAGCAAGGTCTCATACTCTGCTTCATTATGAGAGGCCTCGAAATCGAGGGGACCTCTAAACTTGTCTCTTCCCTCCAAGGGGATACGATCACTACCCCTACGCCGCTCCAGATGAACAATAAGACCCGTCCACATAGATCTTCGACATTTATTTTTGCTCGAGGTGAACCGTCTCTGCCAAGAAGTCTGCTAAGGCTTGTGCTTTTTTATTGCTGCCCGAGGCTTGAACTGGATATCATACTCACTAAGCTCGGTGACCCACTTGACAAGTCTTCCTGAAGCATCGGGTTGGGAGACTATCTGCCCTAGCGTACTGCGGGTAAGCACAGTAATGGGATGAGAAAGGAAGTAGGGTCTGAGGCTTCGAGCTGTAATAACCAAGACCAGGGCCAGATTTTCTTGTGTGGTGTAATTCAGTTTGACTCCTTTTAGATCATGGCTCACAAAATAAATAGGTTGGAGAACTTGTCCTTCCTCACGAACCAGAATCGAGATTGCAGCCTATGGGGTGATGGCGAGGTATACAGTTCATTCCATTCGAAATCTTCGTATTGTGGAGTATCTTGAGAAAGGGAGGCTCTGGTCAGCCGATCTAGAATATATCGAGACGACGCAGCGATTCTCCCTGTTAATCTTTGGACCTCCTGCATGTTCCGGGGGTCACATCGAGGCAAGGGCTTGTACCTTCTCCAGGTTAGCCTCGATCCCCCGACGAGTGACCATATATCCCAAGAATTTTCCTGTCCGAGCTCCAGACACACACTTGTTAGCATTCAACTTGATCTGATAGTCTCGAAGTGTGCAGATATTATCTCCATGTACACCTCAATGTTCCTCCCGATCTGGTTTCTGAACAACTTATCCATGCCTTTGATAAGTTGCCCCCACATATTTCAATCCAAAAGGCATGACAACGTAGAAGAATGTATCGTCCGCCATGATGAAACTGACCTTGCGTTGGTCTTCCTCCGCTGATGGGATCTAATGATATCCCTGATAGGCGTCCAAAAAACTGAGGAACTCGTGACCCGAGGTGGAATCGACAAGTTGGTAAATCCTGGGTAGTGGATAGCTGTCACGCCCCGAGACCGAGACTCATGACATCGGTAATATTAAACACTTATAAAATTGTAAAACATTAAGCATCATAGTATAGCTCAAAAACCAGTCTATTATATAATCAAATAAGAGTCTTTACAACTGGAAATCGGAGAAATTGCGGAAGCGAAAAATAAATTAAATTAACAAAAAAACCGAATCTTCACCAGCCCCAGAACAGCTCCTGTTCTTCTTCTTCAACCTGTTCTTCGTTCTTATCTGGTGGGAGAAATAAGGGATGAGTGTTTGGGGAAACACTCAGCAAGTGGGGGATACCATTCGAGCATACAAAATATACATATACATATACTGAATAACAGATCTCAGAACAGAGCATATACAGAATAGAGAATAACATAACAGGTAGCAGAGCGTATCACAGAAAGGTAGCTCTGATGATTACTTCGTTTCTATGGTTTACTGATCAGTCCCTAATTTTTACTCCTCTAAGGGGTCGAGGCCATATAGTTACACCACGTAACTCAGAGTGCGTAATATTCCGTAGACCCATATTACGACAGAAATATCAGTGCTAAAACAGAGCATAATTCATATCATGTCTTGACACGAAACAGAATTTGATACGGAACAATTGCTCGAATAGTAATTCAAAACAGTACTATAATATTTGAAATGAATAATATAACAAAATCCCACTTACTGTAATCGAAAGTTTGAATTTGGTAATTAATGTCGGTATCTGAAGTCTGGTGTGCAGCATTTTGACGTGGGAGTTTGCTGATATTTTACTGAAGAATTTTTGAGTTGACTGAGGAAAACGTGCTGCCACAACTGGGTATTTATAGGAGCAGGAGCAGGGTAGTCAAAGGTCAGTAATTAATGGCTTAAATTCCTGATTTCATGGCCATTAAAATGGCTGTTACAAGAGCAAAGGTTTAGGCATTGATTTGGGTGAGTTAATTGGCCATTAATCTCTCTAATTTGGCAGTTACAATTGAGAAATTTGCTCTGTACGCGTGAAGAAGCTTACTGGACTTCGCGGGCAAAACCTGAGTTTTCGTCGCCAAAATCTCAATTTTCGTTGGTCAAAGCTGAGTTGACCAGTCATAGCTGAGTTGACTGCTGACTGTACAGAATCTGTGTTGACTGCTGACTGCTGGCTGTTGACTGTACATATCTCAGCTGACTGCTGACTGCTGACTGTACAGATCTTAGCTGACTGCTGATTCCTGACTGCTGACTGTACAGATCTTAGCTGACTGCTGACTGTACAGATCTTAGCTGACTGCTGATTGTCCAGAATCTGAGTTGACTGAGCATGATCTGAGTTGACTGAGCAGGATCTGAGTTGACCGACCAGAAGCTGAGTTGACCGACCAAAAGCTGATTTTGTATTTTTTTTGGCTCTATTTCCGGGAGCTGAATTTTCGGGTTTTCACATCCCTCCCTCCTTAAAATAAGTTTCTTCCTCAATACTTTGGTTACCTTCATCGTCGAAAAGGTAGGGATATTGACTACGCATCTTCTCTTTCTTTTCCCACGTGGCTTCTCTCTCGATGTGGTTGGACCATTGGACTTTGGCATACGGGATTGTTCTTCGTCTAAGAGCCTGGTCCTTTGTGTCCACGGTTCGAATTGGGATTTCAACATAGCTCAGTCCTTGGTTCAAATTCCCTTCCACGAGGAGTGGCCCTTCATCAAGAACGTGATTAGAATCCGCGATATATCTTCTTACTTTTGAGACGTGAAAGACATTGTGGATTCTTGACATATTGGGTGGTAAGGCCAGTCTGTAGGCAAGAGTTCCTATTCTTTCCAAGATTTTGAATGGTCCGACATACCGGGGATTTAGCTTTCCGGCCTTATCGAATCGGACTACTCCTTTCATGGGAGACACCTTAAGATACACCTTTTCGCCTACTTCGAAGGCCAAGGGTATGCTCTTTAAATCTGCCCAGCTTTTTTGTCGATCCTGGGCTGCCTTCAGTCTCTCCTTTATGATGGCTACCTTTTTTATCGTCTCCTGGACGAGTTCAGGTCCTGTGATAGCCTTTTCTCCCACTTCATCCCAATACAGCGGCGATCGACATTTCCGTCCATATAGGGCCTCATATGGTGCCATTCCTATGCTGCTGTGGTAGCTATTGTTGTAGGAGAACTCAATTAGAGGCAGATGTTCGCTCCAATTACTACCAAAGTCTAACGTGCATGTCCGCAACATGTCTCCTAGTGTCTGGATGGTTCTCTCAGTTTGGCCATCGGTCTGTGGATGATAAGCCGTACTGAGGGTGACCTTACTTCCCATTGCTTCTTGGAAGCTCTTCCAGAAACGAGATACGAACCTTGGGTCCCTATCTGACTGAATGCTGGTTGGAATCCCATGCAGTCTGACGATATTGTCCATGTACAACGAAGCGAGCATATCCAAGTCGTAGTTCATACGGACAGGCAGAAAGTGCATGGACTTCGTCATCCTATCCACGATTACCCATATTCCATCATAGCCTAGTCTCGTCTTCGGCAGACCTACTACAAAGTACATGGATATGTTTTCCCACTTCCATTCTGGAATTTCCAGTGGTTTCAATAATCCTCCAGGTCTTTGATGTTCTGCTTTGACTTGTTGACATACGTGGCATCTAGCAACAAAATCAGCAACATCTCTTTTCATCCCATTCCACCAGAAGTGTTCTTTCAAATCTCTATACATCTTGGTACATCCTGGGTGTTTTGAGAACTTCGATTTATGTGATTCAGACATCACTTCCTGGCGGAGGTTATCGACGTCAGGTATACATAGTCGTCTGTTCATCCAAATAATTCCATCTTGGTCTGCTCGGAAATGGGTCATTTTGCCTTCCTTGATCTGATCTTTCAGCCTTATTAAGCTGTGGTCTTGATCCTGCTTTAGCTTGAACAATTCTCTAAGGCACGGTTGGGCTGAGATCGATGATAGTATCACCCTGTTCATATTCTTCCGAATCAACGCATCGGCTACCTTATTTTCCTTTCCTGGATGGTAGTTGATTGTAAAGTCGTAGTCTTTCAAAATCTCGAGCCATCGTCTTAGTCTCAGATTCAACTCTTTCTGAGTGAATATATACTTGAGACTCTGATGGTCGGTGAATACTTCACACTTTGCCCCGTAAAGATAGTGTCGCCAAATCTTTAGGGCAAAAACTACCGCAGCTAGATCTAGATCATGGGTTGGGTAGTTGTGTTCATGCGTCTTCAGTTGTCTGAGGCATAAGCAATTACTCTGCCATCTTGCACGAGTACACACCCTAGTCCTCCTTTAGATGCATCACTATAGATGGTAAAGCTTTTGTCCCTTTCGGGTAGCGTTAGAACAGGTGGAGATGCAAGCTTTGTCTTCAGAGTTTCGAAGCTTGTCTTACATTCTTCGTTCCAGTTGAACTTGGAGTTCTTCTGGGTGAGTCTAGTGAGTGGTAAGGCTATTGATGAGAATCCTTATACGAACTTACGATAATATCCAGCCAGTCCCAAGAAGCTTCGAACTTCTGTCACTATCTTTGGTATAGGCCAGTCCATGATAGCTTCTACCTTCTCTGGGTCCACTGATACGCCTGCCTCATAAATTATATGGCCTAGGAATGCCACCCTCTTCAGCCAGAATTCGCACTTCTTGAACTTGGCGTACAATTGTTTCTCCCTCAGAGTTTGAAGGGTGATTCGAAGATGCTCCTTGTGTTCTTATTCACTTTGTGAGTACACAAGTATATCGTCTATGAAAACCACCGTAAATTTGTCGAGGAACGGTTTGAATACACGGTTCATGAGATCCATGAAGGCCGCTGGTGCATTGGTTAGACCAAATGGCATCACCGTGAATTCTTAATGGCCATACCTTGTTCTAAATGCAGTTTTAGGAACATCCTCAGCCTTGATCTTTAGTTGGTGATAACTATCAGGCCTCGTGCTCACAACAGGTAAAAACATACAAACACATGCGGAAGCTTAACAAAAGCGGGTAAAATGTTCGCGTTTAGGCCTGACGGTTTAAAACGATATAATTTAAAATAAGCAATACTCAAAATATATCAGTTCATAAAACAACCAACAATAAAGCATACACAAATCAAAACATGTATCAGACTCCACTACGGGGTACAACGACGAAGCGCAGGGCATCCCCCTGGCTAACTGATACATATATATATAAGTATGCTATATGCAACTGGGACGCGCCAGCCACCTCCTGGGGCACCACCAGCGGGGTTAAAACCACGACCACCTGTAGAACCTGGGTTTCTTGAAAATAACACAAACAAGGAAACAAACCAAGCCCCAGAGGGACATGGGGTCAAACCCCAGTACGGAGAGCAATAGATAAAGCTAAAAGAATGCATAAGATAAAATTCAGATGCTATGCATGAGACACCGGATAAAAACGGAAGGCTCAACCAACAAGGGAGCTAAGGAACTCAAGCACAGCTCCAAGAATCTGCAACAACAGTGGCCACAAGGTGTGTTCACAGTGTGGTAATGAGTCACTCGCCGTGATACAACACCCGAATACCAGATGCATCAAACAACTCAACCTGCCGTTGCCTCGCCCATGAACTGTGGTAGTTAACCACTCGACGCATGGTGGCTAACGATCCTAGCAGGGAGATGAGAGTGCGGTATTGCCGCTCGCCCTCGTATCCTGGTAAGAATCAACAACAGCAATACAAGATACGAACAATGGCTGAAATAACAATATGAATGCAATATGGGAAATGCGTGTATGCATAACAAGGCAGCTAAGCGATCAACAGAAATCACGTATGCACACAGCAACATCCACCTCAATACACAACAGCCATCTAGCATTCATTCTCACGCCAATTCCCAGCAATATCAAGCTCAAATCCGTACCTTATACTTTTGGGCAACAATTACCAGAAAACAAGGCCTGAGAATACTGATTCCAACCTGTAGAACATACTCAAGATACAGGGAATCATCAACCCAAAACTCACAGCCAACGCATAAAGCTCACGGCTGGGAGCCACGCTCAACCAACTCAAATACTATCAAAACAACTCACTGGAAGCTAATTATCAACTAGAAACGAGATCTCAAAGCTTAAACTCAAAAGCTACCTGCGCGCACAAACACACTGCCGAAGATAGCAGTATCGCGATTCCTCTCCAGCGAACGCTAGCCTCCAAGAGTGATAGGGAACAATAGAGCTTCGCAAGAGGAGTCCAACGCTACCTCACTTGTCCAAAACGAAGGCCGGAATCGACGAGAATTCACCGGAGAAGCTCACGGTAAACAGTGCTTAGGGTTCTAAGCGAAGAACACAATCGGGGAAAATATTCTAAGTATGGGATTCTAATGCATGAAATCGAAGACCAAGTCTTCCTTATATCTCTCAAAAGCTGGTTAAAACATCCACCGACGAAACCAGCAGGCACCAACAACAAATACAACCAGCAGAAGCAACAAAACCAGCTGCTGAAATCCCAAATCACGTTAAACAAAACAACGTCGTAGGGCACTACCTATGACTGGTTCTCAACCAAAAGCTGGACAACCAGACGACTGGTTTAAACATTGCGGGAAATCTCCAAAAGCTGGTACCAGCCACAACATAAAAAAAAATGCAGCGTTGCAACTAAACAAAACGGCGTCGGACAACTGACGTCATCTAGTCGCTTGCTGCTGGATCGCTAGCTCTTGCGCAATACCAGCAGCAAGCTACAGGAACCCAGACGCAAGCTACAGTAGCGCACAAATCCCTCGCAGCTGGACAACCAGTCGCAACCTCCAAACGACGACGTTTTCTTCTCGCGCTACAGTGATGTTGACCCGCGTTGACATCCGCTTCGACTGGACCAGCAGGAACACACGCGACCAGATCTCACACTAGCGCTACACCAAAACGACGCCTCTCCAACTTATCCGAACGACACCGTATCCAACACAATACAAATACACTAAACCAGCGACTGGTATTTCAAGCGTTACCAGCTCTCTCTTGACACAAATGAAACCAGTTTTCACTTAAAACGACGGCGTTTAGGATTCTCGCGCCAAATCACGCTACTGCTGGATTTATCACCAACCAGCTTTCACCACAAAAACCTCAAAAACACGAAAATTCTCAGAATGGTCTAAAATGTGATTTACGACCCAAAAATGCAACCCAAGCATTCAAAATGAAATCTGAATCACCAGAAATCACTAAAACCCGATTAATTCAACAATTAATCCTTAATACAATCCAGGTCTCACAATAACCCGACCTTAAATCTAACTTGGAGAAGGTTGTAGCTCCCTTGAGTTGATCAAAGAGATCGTCAATTCTTGGAAGATGATATTTGTTCTTGATTGTGATCTTGTTCAACTCTCTGTACTCGATACACAATCTCATAGTTCCATCCTTCTTCTTGACGAATAACACTGGAGCTCCCCAAGGTGACACACTAGGTCTGATCTGCTTTTTGTCTAGCTGTTCTTGTAGTTGATCCTTGAGCTCCTTGAGTTCCGCAGGTGCCATCCGGTAAGGTGCCTTGGATATTGGGGCCGTCCCTGGCACTAGGTTGATTTTGAACTCAATTTCTCTGTCAGGCACTTTTCCAGGTAAGTCATCTGGAAATACATCTACGAACTCTTGCACCACTGGGATGTCTTATATTTTGAGTTCGTCTCCTTCTTTTACTTCATGGATCATTGCCAAGAAAACTTCTGCTCCTGACTTCATGGAAGTCCATGCTTGGGCAGCAGAAAGTAGGGACTTTCGCTCCTTGTTCTTCCCATAGTATATCAGCTCTTCCTGGTCAAGGGTTTGGAGTTACACACTCTTATCTCGGCAATCTACCAATGCATGGTTCTTAGATAGCCAATCCATCCCTAAGATGGCATCAAACTCGACCATGTTGAGTATCAGGTTTGCAGAGAATGAACGGTCGTTTATGGACATCTCGCAGTCTCGATGGATCTTATGTGTTTCAATGGTAGCGTTGGTAGGAGTTGCTACTCTATAGGGTTCACATAGAATTTCAGGCTCTAAACCTAACTTCTTAGCAAATCTCCTAGATATGAATGAATGGGTAGCACCAAAGTCAAACAACACATAAGCAGACAGCTTGTTGATAAAAATGGTACCTGCCACCACGTCGCTGGAATCTTCAGCTTCTTCCTGTGCCATTGCAAATACACGAGCATTGGGTTTATCCTACCTAGGCTTTGGCTTGTTCTGAGCCGCATTGCTTGATCCAGCATTCGGGCCTTGGTATTCCGGACAATCCACAATTCTGTGGCCCAACTTTCCACACTTAAAGCATGCACCACTCTGCCTGCGACAATATCCACTATTACGGTGGCCACAAGAGGTGAAATTTGGCAACATTTGGTTGTTCGGTGCAGACGCTGATCCATGGTTGTTGAGGTTTGGACGCTTGGTATTAGGCCCACCGTGTAAAGTCTGAGCATTGAGGGGGCTTTTGTTCTTGTTGTCAGCTTCCCGCCCCTTTATGTCAGTCTCTGCTCGGATTGCAGCTCCCATTAAGTCCTCAAAGCTTGTGGCTTGATAGAATGAAAGGGCTGACTGGATAGGGATATTTAGACCCTTCTTATATCGGTGCATCTTTAGAGTATTATCTGCCATGATCGTTGGGAAATAGGTGCCCAATGAATTGAACTTGGAGGTATACTCTACTACCGACATATCTGCAGTCTGAGTGAAGGTCTCAAACTCGATGAGCCGTTGTATTCTGACTTACATGGGAAAGTATTGTTTCAAGAATGCTTCCTGAAACCTTCGCCACGTGATTTGTCCATTTGCAGTCATGGTTGGCTCGACTGCTTCCCACCATTTTCCAGCTTTACCGTCGAGGATTGGTGTTACGACATTTACCTTGACAGCGTCTGGGACTTCCAGTAGTCGAAGCTATGTTTCAATATTCTTCATCCAAGTCTGGGAAAATTCGGCGTCAGGTCTCCCATCGAAAGTGGGGGTTCTTGCGAAGGAACTCGTAGTAGTACTTAGTCCCACGAGGTGGAGGAGTAGGAGGAGGAGCTTGGTTGTTGTTGTTGGGGTTAACCAACCCTTGGAGTGTTGTGGCAACTATAGTATCTATTGCCATCAGGTCTTCTCTACTAAGATCAGTTCTTGAATTCGAGGATCATTCGCCTCCATTGTTACTATCGCTTCTTCGGTTGCCCGTCATATTCTGCCATAGGAAAACTTACTAAGAATGGATGTGTATCAAAGCGAAACAATCGAGAATACTATAACGAAGGGGTAAGAAAATTTTTGGAAGAAGAATGAATTGAATACAAGGATTATTCGAAAGATAACATATTCTATTCATCCACAATCTCTCCCTCGCCTACAGGGATTTCCTCAATCTCTTCTTCTTCCGGGTCTTCTTCCGGTTCATCCTCCCATTCATCATCGAATGGATCAGGGGCACCGTTAGCTTCTTGCAGACCTTGGATTGTTTGGAGTAGGCTATCTTTCTTCTCTACCAAGGCCTCGATGATTAGGTGTTGCGCTTGGAGTGAATCTTCGGCCTCTTGGATACGAGCCTGCCACTTATAATGACATTCCAGATGGCTCTCTCTAGTATGTCGTTTCTTTGCCTTCATTCTTTCAATTTTCTTTGACATACATAGGCCTATTTCCGTGAGCCCGGCAATGGTCTTGTGCGAGGCTTCTAGTACTACTTGGGTACTCTCATGTTCTTTCTTTATAGTAGCTAACCCTCGTCTCTCGGTTGCTAGTTGAACTCTAAGACGCCTAATCATGTGGATTTGGTTGTCAAGGGAAATCTGCTTCATGCGAAGGGCAGTAGCAGCATGAGTACGGGGAGCAGATGGGGCCATTTCCTAAAATCGAAGATATTTCCAAAAATAGAAAGTTGTGAGGTTATTCCATAAACTGAAAGTACTAACCATAGGAATTACAGAACAGTTGATGGAACTGAAATCGAAGTCCTGTACAAAAAGTTATTGAATTTTCAAATCTTTCAAAAAAATGGCAAAACACGATTTTGAAGGCCTAAACGTAGGAATTCGGCCCAAAAGAGCCTTAGGTCACATTTAATTGAGTATTGCTCGTTGGGCCGTTTCGAAGGGGGTAGCACTGGTCTCATGCCAAAATCTAAAAATTCGTCCTGGACGTTGCAAAAATTCAGATTTAATTTTCCAGCCTGATTATGAACCTGGTGAGCTCTGATATCACTAAAATTTCACGCCCCGAGACCGAGACTCATGACATCGGTAATATTAAACAATTATAAAATTGTAAAACATTAAGCCTCATAGTATATCTCAAAAACTAGTCCATTATATAATCAAATAAGCGTCTTTACAACTGAAAATCGGAGAAATTGCGAAAGCGAAAAATAAAAAAAATTAACAAAAAAACTGAATCTTCACCAGCCCCATAACAGCTCCTGTTCTTCTTCTTCAACCTGTTCTTCGTTCTTATCTGGTGGGAGAAATAAGGGGTGAGTGTTTGGGGAAACACTCTGCAAGTGGGGCATACCATTCGAGCATACAAAATATACATATACATATACTGAATAACAGATCTCAGAACAGAGCATATACAGAACAGAGCAAAACATAACAGGTAGCAGAGCGTATCACAGAACAGGTAGCACTGATGATTACTTCATTTCTATGATTTATTGATCAGTCTCAATTTTTACTCCTCTAAGGGGTCGAGGCCATATAATTACATCACGTAACTCAGAGTCGGAATATTCTGTAGACCCATATTACGACAGAAATATCAGTTCTAAAACAGAGCATAATACATATCATGATTTGACACGAAACAGAATTTGATACGGAAAAATTGCTCGAACATTAATTCAAAACAGAGCTTAGTATGAATAATATAATATTTGAAATGAATTATATAACAAAAGCCCACTTACTGTAATCGGAAGTTTGAATTTGGTAAATAATGTCTGGTATCTGAAGACTGGTGTGTAGCACTTTGACGTGGGAGTTTGCTGATATTTTACTGAAGAATTTTTTAGTTGAGTGAGGAAAACGTGCTGCCACAACTGGGTATTTATAGGAGCAGGAGCAGGGTAGTCAAAGGTCAATCATTAATGCCTTAAATTCCTGATTTCATGGCCATTAAAATGGCTGTTACAAGAGCAAAGGTTTAGGCATTGATTTGGGTGAGTTAATTGTCCATTAATCCCTCTAATTTGGCAGTTACAATAGTGAAATTTGCTCTGTACGCGTGAAGAAGTTTACTGGAATTCGCGGGCAAAATCTGAGTTTTCGTCGCCAAAATCTGAATTTTCGTTGGTCAAAGCTGAGTTGACCGTCCAAAGCTGAGTTGACAGTCATAACTGAGTTGACTGATGACTGTACAGAATCTGTGTTGACTGCTGACTGCTGGCTGCTGACTGTACATATCTCAGCTGACTGCTGACTGTACAGATCTTAGCTGACTGTTGATTGCTGACTGCTGATTGTACAGATCTTAGCTGACTGCTGATTTCTGACTGTACAGATCTTAGCTGACTGCCTTGTCCAGAATGTGAGTTGATTGAGCAGGATCTGAGTTGACTGACCAGGAGCTGAGTTGACCGACCAGAAGCTGAGTTGACCGACCAGAAGCTGAGTTGATCGACCAAAAGCTGTTTTTTTTTGGCTCTATTTCCGGGAGCTGAATTTTCGGGTTTTCACAATAGCAGGCCTTGTTCAACTCTCGAAAATCCACGCACATTCGCCACTTTCCTGCAGCCTTCGGTACCAATACTATAAGATAACCAAGTAGGAAGTGTACCTCCCTTACGTGTCCGGATTGTAGCAGATCCCCGGCCTGGCTCCTGATTACTGCATCCTTCTCAGGGCCGAAGTGCCTCACCTTCTGAATTACTGGCCGAGAGCTCGAGGAGACGTTCAACTTGTGCTCCATGACTTCCCGCCTGGCCACTTTCAGGTCGAAAAGGGACCAGGCGAACACATCCTTGTTCTTCTCTAGACATTGGATCAGCTGGGCCCGGACACCTCCTGAGAGAGTTTTGGAAATCTTCACAGTCCCCGTAGGGGGAGCGAGAATTACTTCTTCTTCCTCGTACTCGGTCGTTAACAGGAATTCCTCCTCTACCATGTTTACATTCCTATCCTCCCGAGCCTTCGGATGATCATGGGCCCGGGCCTTAGACGTCTTCTTCTCAACCCTTACTTCCTCCACGTAACACTAATCGCCACCTTCCAATCTCCCAGTACTTCGCCTACCGCATCTCCCACCTGAAATTTGATCTTTTGGTGCATGGACGAGGCCACGGTCATGAAAGCGGCCATACCCAGGATGACGTTATAGGAAGAGGGTGCATTTACCACCATGAACTCGACGACTCTAGTCTTCCTCTTTTTTCTTGATCCAAGCGAAAGAGGCAGCTGAATGACCCCCACTGGTTGCAAATAGTGACCCGTGAATCCGAATAGTGGGGTTTGTACATGCTCCATGCGGTATTCGCCGAGGTCCATCTGGTCCACAGCTCCCTTAAAAAACACATTAACTGAGCTTTCTAAGTCGACAAAGATATGAGCCACTTCGTAATTTGAAATGAAAGCCCATATGACAAGAGTGTCGTTATGCGTCTCGACCTTCGTCGGCAAGTCCTCGGGACAAAATGAAAGGGTGGGCCCCGAGCGCTTCTTCTTTACCGCCATGGCTTCCATCCGAAGATACCTTGCCTTCCTCATCGGATTAGATTCCCCATCAGTGGGTCCTCCTGATATCATTTGGATGAAGTCCCGTGGCTGAGGTGATTGCTTCCCCCTCAAGGATGGTTCTGATCCTGTTTTCGAGGTGTTCTCTCTCTACCATAAGCCCTCTTGTTTGTCGCCAACTTTCTCCTCCTCGGGGCCTCTTCTCCGATCGAGGCGGTCCATCCCCTACTAGCGTCGCTCTTAAGTCGGGATTATTCTGGACAATGTGCTCCAACTCGTGGTCCAAGTATCGGCACTCCGAGGTAGTGTGACCGTAATCTCTTTGAAAATCACAAAACTTGTCGGACTTAGGATTTATCGAGGCCCCATCGCTCCCCCGAGGTTGCTGTGCTACCCTCATTTCGTCGCAAATTTCTAGGGCTCGAACCTTACTTAATTTCAAGGGGTTTGAGCGGCAAACTATCCCAGTAGCGAAGGAGGTTCCTGCCTAGATGGCCTTGGCGAGGGCCTTTTTGCCCGAATTTCTCTACCCGACCGAGATGGTCCTTTCTGTTCACTCCTCCTCATGGATTGTATCTCCTCTACATTGACGTAATTCTCTACTTTAGTGAGGAGCTCATCGAATGTCTTCGAGGGCTTTTTGACCAGGGACCTGAAGAAATCACCCTCTCGTAACCCTTGGATGAATGCCTCGATCAACAGTTTTGGTGTAGCAGACGGCACCTCGATGATGGTTCTGTTGAAGCGCCGGATATACTCCTGAAGGCTCTCTTGCTCCTTCTGTTTTACATTGAAAAGATTCAACGTCGTCATTGGCTGTTTTTTTCTAGTGGCAAATTGGTGTAGGAACGCCTGGCTGAAGTCCCGAAAGCTCTTGATACTCCCGATCGGTAAGAGGTTGAACTACTGTTGTGCTGATCTGACCAAGGTGGTCAAGAAAACTCGGCATTTGATGGGGTCCGCATATTGGTGGAGGAGAGCAGCGTTCTCGAACAGAAACAAGTGTTCCTCGAGATCTCCCATCTCATCGTACTCTCCTACGTTCGGGAACTTGAAGTGCTAGGATAGCTCGACGGCCAGTACTTCAGCTGAGCGTTGACGAAGAAAGAAGCAGTCATTTCGATGATTATAGGGTTAGGAAGTAAAGAAAATTGCGAAGGATTGCAAGAAAATGCTGTAATTGCTTGATAAATTGCTCGAATGCGCGAAAATTTGTTTTAAAGATATGGCGACACTACCTTTACGATGAAAAATTTGAATTATTTTCTGATCATAAGATTTTGAAGTATCTGTTTTCCCAGTCGGAATTGAATATGAGACAACGAATATGGCTGGATTTATTGAAATATTTTGACTGTGAAATCAAATATTATCCAGGGAATCAAATGCAGCAGCCGATGCTCTTAGTAGAAAGAGTTTTGCGTTATCTTTGTCTACTGTGGGAGTATCTAATTTAATTGAGAATTGCTGTAATTCTGAATATTTGTTTGAGACAGATAAAAAGCCGATGAGAATTTGTGCTATCAGTGCTGAACCTGAATTATTGGTTCAAATTAAAGAGGCACAGAAGAAAGATTTGAATATACAAATATCTATTGAAATGGTGAAATCTGGACACCAATCTGAGTATCGCATTAGCAATGAGGATGTATTGTATGTGAACAACAGACTTGTTGTCCCAGAATCTAGGGAATTGAAAAATCAAATTTTGAGGGAAGCCCATCGAAGTAAATTCAGCATTCACCCTGGTGGCAGGAAAATGTATAATGATTTGAAGAAACACTACTGGTGGAAACAAATGAAGTCTGATGTGGCTGAATTTGTTTCAAAGTGTTTGAATTGCCAGCAGGTGAAAGCGGAAAGAAAGAAACCCGCTGGTTTATTACAGATTCTATCAGTTCTTGAATGGAAATAGGATCACATTTCCATGGAATTTGTAACGAAATTACCAAAATCATCCCGAGGTTGTGATGCAATTTGGGTGATTATCGATAGGTTGACAAAATCTGCGTGTTTTATTCCCTATCGAATGACCTATCGACATGATCAAATGGCAGACCTTTATGTTCGAGAAGTGGTAAGACTTCATGGAATACCAAAAATCGATTGTCTCTGATAGAGATCCCAGATTTACTTCACATTTTTGGAGTAGTTTGCAACAGGCTCTGGGTACAAAATTGCATCTAAGCACCTCTTATCATCCTCAAACCGATGGACAATCCAAAAGAACAATTCAGACTCTTGAGGATATGCTTAGAGCAGTAGTACTAGACTTTAGTATTTCGTGGCAAGATTCATTACCACTGGTGGAATTTTCATACAACAACAGCTACCAAACCAGTATAGAAATGGCTCCGTTTGAAGCGTTATATGGAAGGAAGTGTCGTTCACCATTATATTGGGATGATGTATCAGAAGTACCTGAGTTGGGACCAGATTTGATCAGGGAAATGACTGAGAAAGTGAAATTAATTCAACAGAGAATGAAAACAGCGCAACACAGACAAGCGAGGTATGCAAATGTCAGACGTAGGCCTTTATGTTTTGAAACAGGGGACAGAGTATTCTTGAAAATCTCTCCTTTCAAGGGTACAATCAGATTCGAAAAGCATGGAAAATTGTCTCCGAGATTTATTGGCCCCTATGAACTTCTTGAAAAGTAGGCGATCTTGCTTATCTATTGGCATTACCTCCATCGCTTTCTGGTATACATGATGTTTTTCATGTATCTATGCTGAGAAAGTATATGCCTGATGCTTCTCATAGTATTCTTGCTGAAGAAGCTGAGTTGGATGAAACGCTGAGTTATTTTGAACAACCAATTCAGATTCTTGATCGTGTAACTCTTGTTACAGACTTCAGGATTTAACTTTGTGAGTTACTGGGAACAGTTGCAAGGAAATCGAAGCAATATTTGAAGACTTTAAACAGAGAATAACGATGGTATAATTTGACAGTAGAGTCAGGGATTAGATTACTCAAGAATGAGTTTTCTTGAGTTATCCCGATGAAATCACATACATGTTTGATACTGTTCTTGATTTAGAACTTGAGTTATGTATGTGTCGATCCATCACAGGTAGTGGGTCTTTTATTATGCATGATATTGCATCAGACGACGAGATTTGAATTGATTCTAATGTCCAGGACTGAGATGACCTGATTTTTGAAGCCGGAGATGGTTTCGATAGATGAATATTCATGTCAAGATCGGATACGAATCTTTATGGCATTGAGATGAAATGGAATCAATTCTGAGAACGAAGAACTGAGAAAGATGCATTGCATTTTAGAATTATTATGCTTCGATATGTATTGAGTCTGTTATCTTTTTGTACCTGTTGATTATACTGAGATGATTCTCACCGGAGTTTATCCGGCTGTTGTTTTGTTTTGTATGTGTGCATGACAACAGGAGGAAGAAACTAGTGGGGAGTAACCAAGGGTATCGAGAGGTAACTACCTAGACGATGGGTCAGCAGCAGGAAGGCTAAACACCAGCTGATAGTCTATGTTTTTGGACAGTTGATCTTAGGTTGCTCAAATCTGGTTTTGTACATAAGAATCAAACGTACTAGTAAACTTAGATTGGAACCACCGTGAACAATAAAGTATTCTTATAAATGAATAACTTTTACGATACAAGCTGATATCTTTAAGCTTCTGCTGTTTGAAAAAAAAATCTTATATATGAACTAGATTGGATTTAATAAAATTGTTTAGTTTAAATTAATCACCCATTGATTGAGATTAGAGGATTAATTGTGAGCAGAGAGCCTCACACAACAGCTGAGCGAACAGCTGTTGAACAATTTTTTGGAGCACATTCAGCTGTTGGGATGCAGTCAATGCTCAAGATGGAGAGAATCAATGGCTGAAATTGAGTCGTGCAAATGCCTTAAATCAAGGGGACAAGATCAAGGGGACAAGATTTGTACTATTCTGGGAAATAGTACAATATACAGAGGATGGTTGCACCAATTGGGAAAAAGACAAATTGGCCTTGACAAGCGCAGAAGAGATTTGAATTTACTATCTAACGGCCATATTTGGGGGAATCCATATAAATACAAGAAGCACTGTTGAAGACAGATGATCAGTGATGATGATTTCGTGAGGATTCAAAATACATAGGGAAGAAATATTGGAGACGAAGCAGTAGACCGCCATTAGAGAAGAGCGCATAACGAGTGTCTACTGCTGAGTCTCAATCAGCTTTTGTAGAAGCATTTTCTCAGTGTGTGAGATTTATCTTTCGAGAATTGAGCGTTCACTGTAAAATCTCACACACACAGATTCACTAGCATATTTTGAGAGATGTGCGTAATTGCTTAGCGAGTGAATCACAAACCAAAATCAGATCCCGTCCATGCACGATCACGTTAAACTCTGTGTCTGTAGCCTTTCTCACATAGGCGTAAAACAAGTGAGTGACAGCCGAGGGTTGGTGGAGTCTAGGAGTTCTCGCAGCTGCTGGTTGCAGGATCGGGTCTGTACACGATGTGTAGATCAAATCTTCTAGTGGAACCTTTCGAGGAGGAAGAAGGGGAGACGTAGGACATTGATGTCCGAACTTCCATAAACAAATAGCTGTGTATTGTATTCTGTTATTCACTTTCGCATATGCACTTATTTAGCACGCACTCATACAGTTAGCACACACGCACAGTTAAACAGATTTCTGTTAGAAATCTGTTTGCATCGTTTTAAATTAGGATTCAGTTCTGGTGTTTTCCGCATGTTTTTATTACATACCAGATCTGTCTCCGGTGCTCTGTTTTATGTTCAAGAACCCGAGGTATTGCACCTCATTATAGCAGCGCAAAACTTTTAATGAACAATAGCAGTATTTATCGGTCCTAACAAGTGGTATCAGAGCAGGTTGTTCTTGAACGAGCACTCATTTTAAAACGCATGTGCCATGTTTTTAAAATGTTTTAAATGTTTTTGAGAAGCTTATATTATGAAGGCCAGATGAAAATGATTTGTTTTATATATAGAACTGTTTTCTCTTGATGAACTGCCACGGAATGCATAACCAAAATCAGATCCCGTCCAAGCACGATCACGTTAAACTCTGTGTCTGTAGCCTTTCTCACGTAGGCGTAAAACAAGTGAGTGACAGCCGAGGGTTGGTGGAGTCTAGGAGTTCTCGCAGCTGCTGGTTGCAGGATCGGGTCTGTACACGATGTGTAGGTCAAATCTTCTAGTGGAACCTTTTGAGGAGGAAGAAGGGGAGACGTAGGACATTGATGTCCGAACTTCCATAAACAAATAGCTGTGTATTGTATTCTGTTATTCACTTTCGCATATGAACTTATTTAGCACGCACTCATACAGTTAGCACACACGCACAGTTAAACAGATTTCTGTTAGAAATCTGTTTGCATCGTTTTAAATTAGGATTCAGTTCTGGTGTTTTCCGCATGTTTTTATTACATACCAGATCTGTCTCCGGTGCTCTGTTTTATGTTCAAGAACCCCAGGTATTGCACCTCATTATAGCAGCGCAAAAATTTTAATGAACAATAGCAGCATTTATCGGTCCTAACAAGTGGTATCAGAGCAGGTTGTTCTTGAACGAGCACTCATTTTAAAACGCATGTGCCATGTTTTTAAAATGTTTTAAATGTTTTTGAGAAGCTTATATTATGAAGGCCAGATGAAAATGATTTGTTTTATATATAGAACTGTTTTCTCTTGATGAACTGCTAGGAATGCGCGAGTTCCGTGCGGATGCCAAGATCCTATTTCGGTTGTGCTATAAGTTCACCTGGAGCGAGGCTCGGTGACAGCACATGGGACGAAATAGGAGAAATGAAAGAAAATCTGAGCTTTAGCTGTCACATATTCTCTCTGGTTCTTCATATGTGAGTGACTCAGTATCACATGTTTTTATTTCAAACAATATTTAAAGTGCTCTGATGATATGCGGAATTTCAGCTGGTGCTTCATTTTTTTTTAAATAATTTGAGCTTATATTATAAAAGACAGGGAGAGTGATGTCTTTGTCTTTACTAATTTGAGCTATCTGTTTATGCATCAGTTTCAGTTTTGTCTCAATCGTCGTTTTCAAATCATAGCATATTGTTGCATATGGTAGTTCCCAAAATGCTTTTTGATTTCCAAAAATTAAAATTCCTGCAGTCATGTTGTTTTTGTTGTGACGGTATAAGGAGAGCTTTGATTTAAATTTCGGGAAGACCAGCTTTCGACCTCTTTTTGATTCCCACAAAAAGGAAGAGAATTGTTAGATCATGCATTTGTTATTTAAAAGTTTTGTGTAAATAAATAAGGGAGAGATTGATGGATCTGTGTAAAAAGATCCAGATTGAGTTTTGAATTACACAAAACTTATTATTGTGTTTCTAACAACTCTACGTAGTATGCAGATAATAGCAGGTTTTATAAGAGAGTTTTGGTCAGAAGTGTTAAGAACATCGAAGAGCAGAAGAGAGAATATTGACTAGTCTGGCAGACGTATGAAGAGAAGCAATCATCTGTTGAAGTTGCTGTCAACAGATATCGTGCGAAGAGTTACTGTTGACAAGGTTGTTAAGAAGTAAAGAAGAGCTGGAATCAGCAAAGATGACGTCAGCATTTCTATTGGAAGAAGTTGTGATCAGCAAAGATGACGTCAGCATTTCTATTGGAAGAAGCTGTGATCAGCAAAGATGACGTAAGCATTTCTATTGGAAGAAGCTGTGATCAGCAAAGATGACGTCAGAAATATCAGCAGACAACTATCTGGAATCAGCAATGATGACGTCAGCAGTGAAGTCATCACAATCAGCAGTTGACAAGAGAAGTGCAAGAGATGAAGCGACGTCGTTTAACTCTTAACAGTGTAACAGCCGTAGCGCTAAACAGTATATGCAACCAGTTGTTGCAAGCTTTCAGCAGTAAGCTACAGTACATCCAGTCGCAAGCTACAGGTTATCCGGTCTCAAGCTACAGTATATCCAGTCGCAAGCTACAGTACAACCAGTCGATACTTGACGTTAGCGATAGCAAAACGATGTCATTTGGATAAATGGATACGACAGCATTTTACCTTCACACTAAGATTCAGTCGATGGTTTTTGCGATGATGATAACCAGCAGGTACATCTCATAAGGGAAACCAGCAGATAGCTACAGTGATCGAGTCGAAAGCACTTCAATACCAACGACTGATGTACCAGCTGCAAGAACAGACTTTCAAATGGTATCGTTACCACCAGCTGGATAACCAGACGCAAGCATATCATATCACCCGGTTTTAAGACCAGCGTCTGGACAACCAGTCGCAAGCACCTCTTCCCAGCTATTGCAATGAAGGTGAACCAGCTGTTGCGCGAAGTGTTGTGATGAACAAAAGACAACAGCTGAGCGAACAGCTGTTGAACAATTTGTTGGAGCACATTCAGCTGTTGGGATGCAGTCAACGCTCAAGATGGAGAGAATCAATGGCTTAACTTGAGTCGTGCAAATGCCTTAAATCAAGGGTACAAGATTTGTACTATTCTGGGAAATAGTACAATATACAGAGGATGGTTGCACCAATTGGGAAAAAGACAAATTGGCCTTGACATGCGCAGAAGAGATTTGAATTTACTGTCTAACGGCCATATTTGGGGGAAGCCATATAAATACAAGAAGCACTGTTGAAGACAGATGATCAGTGATGATGATTTCGTGAGGATTCAAAATACAGAGGGAAGAAATAGTGGAGACGAAGCAGTAGACCGCCATTAGAGAAGAGCGCATAACGAGTGTCTACTGCTGAGTCTCAATCAGCTTTTGTAGAAGCATTTTCCCAGTGTGTGAGATTTATCTTTCGAGAATTGAGCGTTCACTGTAAAATCTCACACACACAGATTCACTCGCATATTTTGAGAGATGTGCGTAATTGCTTAGCGAGTGAATCACGAGCGCAGAAGAGATTTGAATTTACTGTCTAACGGCCATATTTGGGGGAAGCCATATAAATACAAGAAGAACTGTTGAAGACAGATTATCAGTGATGATGATTTCGTGAGGATTCAAAATACAGAGGGAAGAAATATTGGAGACGAAGCAGTAGACCGCCATTAGAGAAGAGCGCATAACGAGTGTCTACTGCTGAGTCTCAATCAGCTTTTGTAGAAGCATTTTCCCAGTGTGTGAGATTTATCTTTCGAGAATTGAGCGTTCACTGTAAAATCTCACACACACAGATTCACTCGCATATTTTGAGAGATGTGCGTAATTGCTTAGCGAGTGAATCACAAACCAAAATTAGATCCCGTCCGAGCACGATCACGTTAAACTCTGTGTCTGTAGACTTTCTCACATAGGCGTAAAACAAGTGAGTGACAGCCGAGGGTTGGTGGAGTCTAGGAGTTCTCGCAGCTGCTGGTTGCAGGATCGGGTCTGTACACGATGTGTAGATCAAATCTTCTAGTGGAACCTTTCGAGGAGGAAGAAGGGGAGACGTAGGACATTGATGTCCGAACTTCCATAAACAAATAGCTGTGTATTGTATTCTGTTATTCACTTTCGCATATGAACTTATTTAGCACGCACTCATACAGTTAGCACACACGCACAGTTAAACAGATTTCTGTTAGAAATCTATTTGCATCGTTTTAAATTAGGATTCTGTTCTGGTGTTTTCCGCATGTTTTTATTACATACCAGATTTGTCTCCGGTGCTCTGTTTTATGTTCAAGAACCTGAGGTATTGCACCTCATTATAGCAGCGCAAAAATTTTAAAGAACAATAGCAGCATTTATCGGTCCTAACAAGTGGTATCAGAGCAGGTTGTTCTTGAACGAGCACTCATTTTAAAACGCATGTGCCATGTTTTTAAAATGTTTTAAATGTTTTTTAGAAGCTTATATTATGAAGGCCAGATGAAAATGATTTGTTTTATATATAGAACTGTTTTCTCTTGATGAACTGCCATGGAATGCGTATCAGCAATGATGACGTCAGCAGTGAAGTCATCACAATCAGCAGTTGACAAGAGAAGTGCAAGAGATGGAGCGACGTCGTTTAACTCTTAACAGTGTAACAGCCGTAGCGCTAAACAGTATATGCAACCAGTTGTTGCAAGCTTTCAGCAGTAAGCTACAGTACATCCAGTCGCAAGCTACAGGTTATCCAGTCTCAAGCTACAGTATATCCAGTCGCAAGCTACAGTACAAGCAGTCGATACTTGACGTTAGCGATAGCAAAACGATGTCATTTGGATAAATGGATACGACAGCATTTTACCTTCACACTAAGATTCAGTCGATGGTTTTTGCGATGATGATAACCAGCAGGTACATCTCATAAGGGAAACCAGCAGATAGCTACAGTGATCGAGTCGAAAGCACTTCAATACCAACGACTGATGTACCAGCTGCAAGCACAAACTTTCAAATGGTATCGTTACCACCAGCTGGATAACCAGACGCAAGCATATCATATCACCCGGTTTTAAGACCAGCGTATGGACAACCAGTCGCAAGCACCTCTTCCCAGCTATTGCAATGAAGGTGAACCAGCTGTTTCGCGAAGTGTTGTGACGAACAAAAGACAACAGCTGAGCGAACAGCTGTTGAACAATTTGTTGGAGCACATTCAGCTGTTGGGATGCAGTCAACGCTCAAGATGGAGAGAATCAATGGCTTAAATTGAGTCGTGCAAATGACTTAAATCAAGGGTACAAGATTTGTACTATTCTGGGAAATAGTACAATATACAGAGGATGGTTGCACCAATTGGGAAAAACACAAATTGGCCTTGACAAGCGCAGAAGAGATTTGAATTTACTGTCTAACGGCCATATTTGGGGGAAGCCATATAAATACAAGAAGAACTGTTGAAGACAGATTATCAGTGATGATGATTTCGTGAGGATTCAAAATCAGAGGGAAGAAATATTTGGAGACGAAGCAGTAGACCGCCATTAGAGAAGAGCGCATAACGAGTGTCTACTGCTGAGTCTCAATCAGCTATTAGAAGCTTATATTATGAAGGCCAGATGAAAATGATTTGTTTTATATATAGAACTGTTTTCTCTTGATGAACTGCCATGGAATGCGCGAGTTCCGTGTGGATGCCAAGATCCTATTTCGGTTGGGCTATAAGTTCACCTGGAGCGAGGCTCGGTGACAGCACATGGGACGAAATAGGAGAAATGAAAGAAAATCTGAGCTTTAGCTGTCACATTTTCTCTCTGGTTCTTCATATGTGAGTGACTCATATCACATGTTTTTATTTGAAACAATATTTAAAGTGCTCTGATGATATGCGGAATTTCAGCCTGGTGCTTCATTTTTTTTAAATAATTTGAGCTTATATTATAAAAGACAGGGAGAGTGATGTCTTTGTCTTTACTAATTTGAGCTATCTGTTTATGCATCAGTTTCAGTTTTGTCTCAATCGTCGTTTTCAAATCATAGCATATTGTTGCATATGGTAGTTCCCAAAATGCTTTTCGATTTCCAAAAATTAAAATTCCTGCTGTCATGTTGTTTTTGTTGTGACGGTATAAGGAGAGCTTTGATTTAAATTTCGGGAAGACCAGCTTTCGACCTCTTTTATGATTCCCACAAAAAGGAAGAATTGTTAAATCATGCATTTGTTATTTAAAAGTTTTGTGTATATAAATAAGGGAGAGATTGATGGATCTGTGTAAAAAGATCAATATTGAGTTTTGAATTACACAAAACTTATTATTGTGTTTCTAACAACTCTACGTAGTATGCAGATAATAGCAGGTTTTATAAGAGAGTTTTGGTCAGAAGTGTTAAGAACATCGAAGAGCAGAAGAGAGAATATTGACTAGTCTGGCAGACGTATGAAGAGAAGCAATCATCTGTTGAAGTTGCTGTCAACAGATACCGTGCGAAGAGTTACTGTTGACAAGGTTGTTAAGAAGTAAAGAAGAGCTGGAATCAGCAAAGATGACGTCAGCATTTCTATTGGAAGAAGTTGTGATCAGCAAAGATGATGTCAGCATTTCTATTGGAAGAAGCTGTGATCAGCAAAGATGACGTAAGCATTTCTATTGGAAGAAGCTGTGATCAGCAAAGATGACGTCAGAAATATCAGCAGACAACTATCTGGAATAAGCAATGATGACGTCAGCAGTGAAGTCATCACAATCAGCAGTTGACAAGAGAAGTGCAAGAGATGGAGCGACGTCGTTTAACTCTTAACAGTGTAACAGCCGTAGCGCTAAACAGTAGATGCAACCAGTTGTTGCAAGCTTTCAGCAGTAAGCTACAGTACATCCAGTCGCAAGCTACAAGTTATCCAGTCTCAAGCTACAGTATATCCAGTCGCAAGCTACAGTACAACCAGTCGATACTTGACGTTAGCGATAGCAAAACGATGTCATTTGGATAAATGGATACGACAACATTTTACCTTCACACTAAGATTCAGTCGATGGTTTTTGCGATGATGATAACCAGCAGGTACATCTCATAAGGGAAACCAGCAGATAGCTACAGTGATCGAGTCGAAAGCACTTCAATACCAACGACTGATGTAGCAGCTGCAAGCACAGACTTTCAAATGGTATCGTTACCACCAGCTGGATAACCAGACGCAAGCATATCATATCACCCGGTTTTAAGACCAGCGTCTGGACAACCAGTCGCAA
This sequence comes from Dorcoceras hygrometricum, assembly GCA_001598015.1. Lineage (NCBI taxonomy): Eukaryota > Viridiplantae > Streptophyta > Magnoliopsida > Lamiales > Gesneriaceae > Dorcoceras > Dorcoceras hygrometricum. The sequence continues at coordinate 778,254 of KV008068.1, forward strand.
GCACCTCTACCCAGCTATTGCAATGAAGGTGAACCAGCTGTTGCGCGAAGTGTTGTGACGAACAAAAGACAACAGCTGAGCGAACAGCTGTTGAACAATTTGTTGGAGCACATTCGGCTGTTGGGATGCAGTCAACGCTCAAGATGGAGAGAATCAATGGCTTAAATTGAGTCGTGCAAATGCCTTAAATCAAGGGTACAAGATTTGTACTATTCTGGGAAATAGTACAATATACAGAGGATGGTTGCACCAATTGGGAAAAAGACAAATTGGCCTTGACAAGCGCAGAAGAGATTTGAATTTACTGTCTAACGGCCATATTTGGGGGAAGCCATATAAATACAAGAAGCACTGTTGAAGACAGATGATCAGTGATGATGATTTCGTGAGGATTCAAAATACAGAGGGAAGAAATATTGGAGACGAAGCAGTAGACCGCCATTAGAGAAGAGCGCATAACGAGTGTCTACTGCTGAGTCTCAATCAGCTTTTGTAGAAGCATTTTCCCAGTGTGTGAGATTTATCTTTCGATAATTGAGCGTTCACTGTAAAATCTCACATACACAGATTCACTCGCATATTTTGAAAGATGTGCGTAATTGCTTAGCGAGTGAATCACAAACCAAAATCAGATACCGTCCAAGCACGATCACGTTAAACTCTGTGTCTGTAGCCTTTCTCACATAGGATTTAAACAAGTGAGTGACAGCCGAGGGCTGGTGAAGTCTAGGAGTTCTCGCAGGTGCTGGTTGCGGGATCGGGTCTGTACACGATGTGTAGATCAAATCTTCTAGTGGAACCTTTCGAGGAGGAAGAAGGGGAGACGTAGGACATTGATGTCCAAACTTCCATAAACAAATAGTTGTGTATTGTATTCTTTTATTCACTTCAGCATATGCACTTATTTATCACGCACGCATACAGTTAGCACACAAGCACAGTTAAACAGATTTCTAACAGAAATCTGTTTGCATCGTTTTAAAATTAGGATTCAGTTCTGGTGTTTTCCGCATGTTTTTATTACATACCAGATCTATCTTCGATGCTCTGTTTTATTTTCAAGAACCCGAGGAATTGCACCTCATTATAGCAGCGCAAAGTTTTTAATGAACAATAGCAGCGCTGTTAAGTTATTTATCGGTCCTAACAGAATATGTTAATTTATTTTCGCTTCCGCAACTTTGATTTCTTTTGCAGTTGTAAAGACGATTTTTTTATTATGTAAAAGACTGGTTTGAGCTATACTATGAGGTTTTAATGTTTTACAATTTTATAATTGTTTAATATTAACGATGTCATGAGTCTCGGTCTCGGGGCGTGACATGCTTTCTCCATTGGACCATCACCAAAGGGATAATCTTATTCCTCAATTGCTTCTCCTTCCTAACCAGAATCCGTACTGGATATTCAACATAGCTCAGGGTCTGATCTAGCTCCACTTCATCAGTTCTTAGCACATGGGACGGATTAGCTTATTTCCTCAACATAGACAAATGAAATACATCATGTATCGCTGCTAACTCAGCAGGTAACTGCAATCTGTACGCCAAAGATCCAATCCTCTCAACAATATCAAAGGGACCAATGAATCTAGGAGCTAACTTACCCTTAAATCTGAATCTCATCACGCTCTTGAAAGTAGAAACCTTCACAAATACTCTATCTCCAACCTGAAATTCCAAAGGCCTCCTCTTATTTTCATAGCTGGCTTGATGATCTTGTGCAGCCTTCATTCTACCTCGAATCCACTCAACCTGATCTCTCATATGCTGCACAAACTCAGGTGTAGATAGCTGTTTCTCACCAACTTCTTCCCAACAAATTGGTGATCTACACTTCCGACCATACAAAGCTTCAAATGGGGCCATCTCGATAGTCACTTGGTAGCTATTATTATAAGAAAACTCTACCAGAGACAGAGAATCCTGCCAGCTACCACTGAAATCCATCACTATTGCTCGCAGCATATCCTCCAAAATCTATATGGTCCTCTCGGATTGGCCATCTGTCTGAGGGTGATAAGTTGTACTCATAGCCAATCTCGAACCCATCGCTGCTTGCAAGCTCTTCCAAAATCGGGAAGTAAATCTTGGATCCCTATCAGACACTATCGAAACTGGAACTCCATGCAATATTACCACATGGTCAATGTACAGTCTAGCCATATTCTTCATAGAATACCTCACATCATAGGGAATGAAATGGGCAGACTTCGAAAGTCTATCAATCACCACCCAAATCGCATCACATCCCCTATTCGATCGAGGTAAGTGAGTCACAAAATCCAGGGCGATGTGCTCCCAATTCCATTGAGGCACTTCTAAACTTCTGTAGCAATCCACCAGGTCTCATCCTCTCAGCTTAGACTTGTTGGCAGTTCAGAAATCGAGCTACAAATCCAGAGATGTCATTCCTCATACCTTCCCACCAGTAGTGAGACTTCAAGGCATGATACATCTTCTTCTCGCCCGGATGCACACTGTAACGACTACAATGGGCCTCATTCAAGATGGTTTCCTTCAGATCAATCAAATACGAGCCAACCAGTCTACCACGAAATCTCAAGCATCCATCAAAAGCAACAGTAAAATCCTCTGACTGACCATTCTAGGCTTTAATCTTCAACTCATGAATATACGGGTCAGTCCTCTGCACTGCTCTAATGTCTGCAATCACCTGTGGTTCAACCTAAAGAGAAGAAACCACGAAGTACCGATCCTTTGGTTGAAAACGCCATCCCGAAGTCCCCAAATGCTCATGGACTTTGGATATACTCAACGACGTCAACATCGCAGGCTGGACTTTTCTACTCAAAGAATCTGCCACTAAGTTCATCTGCCCAGGCTGATACTGAATCTCACAGTCAAAATCCTTCAGCAACTCCATCCAACGACGTTGCCTTATATTCAGATCTGACTGAGTGAAGATATATTTCAAACTCTTGTGGTCTGTGTATACCACAAACTGCTCACCGTACAAGTAATGACGCCAAATCTTCAAGGCAAAGACGATAGCAGCCAACTCCAGATCATGAACGAGGTATCTCGTCTCATGGGGTTTCAACTGTCGAGACGCATAAGCTATCACTCGCTCGTTCTGCATAGATACACAACCCAGACCATTCAGAGAAGCATTGGAACAAACAACAAAACCTCCAGAACCCGAAGGTAAAGCCAACACAGGAGCAGTAGTCAACTTCTCCTTAAGCATTTGGAAACTCGACTCACATTCATCTGTCCACAGAAATCTCCTATCATTCTGGGTCAATTGCGTCATCAGCTTGGCTATCGAAGAAAAACCCTCCATGAAACGTCTATAATAGCCAGCCAAACCCAAGAAACTACGGATCTCTGAAACATTCCTAGGTCGTTCCCAGTTAAAAACTTCTTAGACCTTACTAGGATCCACCGGAATACCCTCTGTAGATATGACATGACCCAAAAAGATTACCTTATCCAGCCAGAATTCACACTTGCTGAACTTCGCGTAGAGCTGTGAGTCTCTCAGTTTCTGCAACACCAAACTCAAGTGTTCCTTATGCTCTCTGAAGTTCCTTGAATACACCAGGATATCATCTATGAAGACAATCACAAAGCGATCGATGTTCTCACTAAAGACGCGATTCATCAGATCCATGAAGGCAGCAGGATCATTCTTCAATCCAAAAGGCATCACCATAAACTCATAATGCTTGTATCTAGTTCTGAAAGCCGTCTTCTACACCATGGAAACAATCTACAGTCGTCTATACACCGACAACACATCCATACCCAAGATACAATCAAAATATCTAATCTCCAAGGCAATCAGGTTAGTCACCAACACATTCTCATCAAATCTAATCACACAATACAAAACCACTTCACGGGACATCAACCACTCACCATCAGGAGTAGATACGAACACAACATCACACAGTGGGTAACACTCAACCCACACTCATGCACAAACAAATTAGATATGAAGGAGTGTGATGCTCCTGTATCAAACAAAATTTGTGCAGGAAAGTCAAAGATAGCACAAGTACCTGCAATAACTCCTCCAGGCATATCATTAGCTTGCTCTCTCGTCAAGGCATTCACCTGAGCCTACTGCGGTCCCGAAAACTGAGGTCTAGAAGATCCTCTGAACCTAGACGGTTCTCGTGGTTGGAATCCTGATCGTTGGGACTGAGCAAAAGGTTGCGGTCTTTGCGAAGAACCACCAGCTGAACCTTGCTAAGACTGATTCGAAGGTTGTCCTCCCGGCAAAGGACAAACTCTAGCGAAATGTCCAGGTTGCCCACACCTATGACAAGGACTGTGAACTCCACGGCACTGCAAAGTCATATGGCGACCTCCGCACTGACCACACAACACACCTCCGGAGCCACTACCACCAGAGCTAACATAACCGGAGGAACACGAATTCGACCGTATCTTGAACTGCTTCCCTCAAGGCTTAAACCTCTGGCGATTCGACTGCTGCGAAGTCTGAGGAGGCTGAAACAATGGCATCGCTTCGGGCACAGGTTGAAAAGTGCGTCCAGCTGTCGGCTGAACCTGATTCTGCCTTCCAAAAGACACTCCTCAATGTCCACCACCCTATCCACTACCTCGGCATAAGTCGTAGGAGAACCAGCTAACACCATACCGAACAAATCAGGCATCAAACCTCTCAGAAACTTGTTCCTCTTCGTCCTCTCCTAGTTAGCAACGTGGGGAACATACGACAGAAGCGAAAAAATTGTCTAGCATACTCAACTACCCTCATGTTCCCTTGCTTCAGATTATCGAACTCCCGCTCACGGTTATTATAGTAGGACTCAGGGGTATACTCCTGTCGAAAAGCTGCACAGAAGCTCTCCCAAGAAATCAAAGCACCACTCTCTCTCATGACTCGGGAAGTACCTTTCCACTAGTGTTGAGCATGATCCCTCAACCGCAAGACAACCAACTTCAGTCTCTTCTCCTGGGTGTACTCCATCGTGTCAAAAAATTCCTCCATATGTTCCAACCAGCCTTCATCCATCAAACCACTCTCGGCGCCAGTGAACGTAGGGGGATTCATCCTCTGGAACCTAGCCAGAACTAGCTCCATCTCGCCAATCTGTCTAGTCACATCTTCCACCTCTGTCTGTCTAGCATGACGACACAAAGGTACACTCTGCTGCTCAACATCCTCATCACTCTCGGGAACCCTAGACTCCTCACCAGTCTGCCTAGATAATCTACTTCTCCTCGGCGGCATATATCAAAACTCAAGGTAAGAACCAACAGATATAACACAGAGGCAGATATCAACATCACAGAAATCACAGAGTCAATCACAAGCAAAAGCTCAAACTCTGTGCCTAGACTCGAGTGTTATGGAAAATAAATCGAGCTTATCCCAGTTTAAGCTCTGATACCAAAATGTCAGGCCCGGTGCGCTAAATCATAGATTAATTACTCAATTAAACATGATAACACGAAAGCATTAAAACAGGGCTAAAAATTTTTTGTTTTGGGCCTCATCCAAAATATCATCTCAAAATACATTCATAGTCAAAATAGGATTTTAACTCAAAATCCAACACGTCAATAACGAAAAATACAGGTAAGATACAATTAAAGATCCCCAAATACATAATTCACACAGGGCATCCCCTGGTTCAATACATAATACATATAACTGGGACTCAAAACGGGGATCTACCATCTGACGCTCCACTCGGTTCAGCTGGATTACCTGAAGAACCTGCAAAGGCCAACACAGACCAACGTAGCCCATAACAGAGAAAAGAAAACAAGGTCAAACCTCAGTACGAAAAGCGCTCATAAAATTCATAAAACATGCAATATTTCAAGACATGGTATGCATGAAGGTACCAAAGAACATCGGTAATCAAGGCACAGCGACCTCCACCGGCAATCCAAGTATCAATGGAGCCTCAACATCATGCACAACCAATTAGCCGGTGATAATCATCAATCTGTGATATTCAGGTTCGACAATTCAGCCGACCATCACAGTCCAGTGATATTCAGGCACGGCAGCTCGATTGGCCACCACAATCAAATATAGCGTTGGACCTTTCAGGCGCGACAACACAGCCGGTCGATCATAACGCTTAATCAATTCAGTGTCAAAGGGAATTAGGCTCAATATGTATGCGTGAATGCAAAATAACATCAGCTCACGAACAAGCATAGACAAACGTAAACAGAACAGATATTCATATCACAGCAAGTCAAATCTGTTCACGTCAACACTCATTCACAACATTCACATCATACTGGAAATATTCTCATGTTTATGCCAAAGCTGTTTAAATAAGCTCAAATCCGTAACTCAAAATAGTTTTTACCTCGACAAATTTCACTTAAACTCAGAATATCCCGCTCAATCCTTCTGCCTTACCAGCTCACGGAGAAACACAACAGGAACTGCTCGAAAGCTCAAATATTTCAAGATGTATCACAAATCAGCTGAAATCTAAGCTCATTCAGCTTAAGGACTACTGTCGAGAAACTCAACCCAATCTCCACTACACTACGTAGGACCAACCAGCTCAAATCGAAACTTAGAACGAGAAGAAATGACTTACTCGAAAGCTCTAAAGGAAAGGAAGAACTATCTGCTGGAAAATCTCAACAGTGCTCGAATACTGCAACCACTTCGCGCTCCCTCAACACGTCGAATCAGTCTCCAAACTGGTATCAATCAAAAGATCTTAAGGAGACGAGCTCAGCGCCACCAATCTTGCTCCAAACGGCGACGTAAGTCGATGGCAATCGACGGAAAAAGGGTTCGAATAAACAGTAAGGGTTTCGAAGGGTCACAGGAAGATGATAAGAAATGTCGGGTCTCGAATTTCTCTAAGTGTTGGTCAACACTTATATATATCCTCCAGTCAACGCTACAGTACCACCGACCTTATCAGATCTGAGTACTCACTCAGCTTTGACTCCAAATCTGATTCCTCTCGCTACACCAGATCTGACTTCCACCAAACGACGTCGCACTAGAGTCCAGTTCTCATCAAATCTGATGCTCGCTAAACAACATCATATCAATCATACTTTGCAAATGCCAAATCTGTTCTATGCCAAACGACATCGCATCATTTATACTCAACCCGCGCATACCCGGGTAATCCAAAACGACATCGTTTGGCTTCCCACTCAAGGCAACTCGATCAAACACACGAGGGATAGATCTGGACACCCAGATCTTACTCAAATCTGAAAATAACGAACCGGTCTACTCAAACCGAAAATCAAACCGATTCTCCCAGTGCCTCTAATTCACTCGCGTGGGGTATTTACCAAATCTGAACTCCAGCGATTCACGATATACCAAATCTGTCCAGCGCTACTCTCTCCCTTACTCACGATACACTCTCGATACACTTCTAAACCAAATCCAAAGCTCATATACTCACCGAGTCCAATGCTGATCTCACCAACAGCTTTGACCAATATTCCTAGGTTGAATACCCGATAATTCATAAGGTATATTTCTCCGATTAAATCCTCATACCAATCAAATCTTCTCAAACACCTTACGAGATTAAATCATGTTATTTCCTCAAATTTGTTCATAACACGCCACTAATCAAACCTGTTAATTACAGTCCTCACAGCTCGCTTAAGTTATGTTTACTTTCCTAATCTGAGTTGACCAAATAACCCAGAACTGATTTTCTATTCTGAGCTGATTTACGTTTGAAATATTTGTGGTACTCTAAGCTTAACTGATTCAGCTTAAGTCCTCTCTAGGCTACTACTGTAAACTCAAGTTTAATCTTTCATTCAATTAACATTGATTCGAAGGTATAACTCTTATCTGTTCTAAGTTATACCCAATTGCAAGAAATAGTTCATCCTCTTAGAGCGCTTCTATTCATTATTATATATTCATTATTATATATCTATAGCCTGAGTTGATTTGAGTTTATTCCTTGATTGAACTCAGTAGTATTCCCAGTAGCTCTTTCAAGTTATTAGTAGTTTTCGAAGAAGCGAACCACCATAGTTTAAGTGATCTTATTCAAGTCAGATAAAGGTATTTCAAGAAGAGTTTTAAGAATAGTATGTACAAATGTTTTAATGATATATGGCAAGGTTACGAAGGAGGAATGAAAGAAGTTTCCAGGTCATATTTCGTAAAGTTTAAAGGAATTATATTTCAAATTTTGAAATGAATTATGGCAAAGATAACAGACGATTAGCCCAGGGAGGGTGAGAATGTTGTTGACGAACCAGTGTGCCCCTCCACATAGTAAAGATTGGGATTTATTCTGTAGAGCCTGTTTGGAGACGATAGCTTGATCAAGCGACCATGACCTAAGGAAAGCTTCTAATCCATAATCATAGAGAAAATAAGAACAGAAAACATGGTTGTTTTTACGACAAGCGTTACGAGAAAATTTTATGTTAAAGATTACTTCCTTTATTTATCATTAAATACGTTTCGAGTATGCTTATATTTGCCTTCGTTGCATGGTAGTGTTATTCCCCAAATTTTACTTGTTGAGCCTCTAGGCTCACTAGTTTTCTTGAGTGCAGGAAAAAATGTTTAATCAGGAGAGGTGGGTGCGAGATGGATCAGATCGGGGGTGTTTATCGGGAAAAATCGTTTCCGTGCTAGTTTATATCATATCATTTTGTAGCATTCAGTTTAGACGGAACCTCTTTTGGTGGTTATGTAATAAATTACTTTGCTTCTAGTCAAATGAAAGCTAAATGACATTATTTGTATAAATACTACAAATTATTTGATTCTGTAGTTATATTATATGAACTCTGATCTGCTTTAGTTGCGATCTGAAAGTTTTTTCCAAGGTTGCAATTCAGTCCGAGAATCTTTTGATAAATTAAAGTTAGTAAATTCGATTTATTCCATATTTTTGGATCGGGGTGCCACAACTTGGTATCAGAGCATGGTCCTTGAAATAAAAACTTTTTCGGTTTGAGACAGTTCTCGTAAACAACCTCGCCTAGACTATGAGTTTTATTTTATGTCATAGCATAAAGTATTATTTTATGATAGTTTTGGTGGATTTGGGCTGTAAACCCGAATTATGTCAGGAAGAGGAAGAGAAGCAAGAGGAACGATGGGAGAATATGACATCTCAGATAGTAGTAAACGCGTTTTAGCAGGTATGACTCAATTGTTAGAACATTTTGTAGGGCATGCAAGTTAAGGTAATGGCCAATCATCCGGTAGGATGTCTAGACAAGAGGACCCTCAAGATCCGTTAGAGACCTCACGAGTTTACCGGGGAAACTGATCCACTAGCAGCAGAAAGCTGGGTCAAATCTTTATAAGTTATTTTTGATTATCTGCAATTATCTGATCAGGATAGACCTAGGTGTGCTATCTATTTGCTGAGAGGAGATGCTATGATTTGGTGGATGGATTACGATCGAATTTGAAACATGATGTCAGGTTAGCCGAGCCAAAGGATTTCAGGGCAGCAGTTGATACGGTCCTTCGAGCTGAGCAATATTAGAAAGAAATTGATGAGGAACGTTAACAAAAACGTCAAGCTTTCCAACTTAAGGATCAGAGACAAGCTAAATGTCCCAACAATACTCAACAGAGGTTTCAGAAACAACGATCTCAAAAACCTCAACAATTCAATGCAGTATCCAGGATAGATAATAAACCAGTTTGCCCAATATGTCAAAGGAATAACTCAGGATAGTGCCGTGCTGTAGAACTTATGCTACAAATGTGGCGCTCCCGGTCACATTGCTAAGGATTGCCAAACACCAAAACAACTGGTAACCAGTAGAGCCTATGTGATGACAACAGATTGGGCGAAACCAGACTCCACTGTAGTAACAGGTAAGATTATTTTAGCCAATATGCCTACTATAGCTTTGATAGACTCAGGAGCAACCTATTCATTTATATCAGAGACATTTGCTAGGAAATTATCTGTCCAACCTGAGCTATTTTCGGTAGGATATTGAGAAGAACTTTTAGCGAATAACATATTTTGCAATATAGATCTTAAACTCAGGGGCATATAGTATTTGCTGATCTGATAGTATTGTCAATGCTGAGTTTGATTTGATATTATGAATACATTGGTTAAGTAAATATAGAGTAATCATAGATTTAAGCTGAGAACTGTAGAAAACCTCCAAGGAAATACATTTTTGTTCGAAGCTGATACTAGTTAGAAAATTCCAAGATTTATTTCAGCTCTGAAAGCTCATAGATTTTTGAGGAAGGGATACCAAGGATTTTTGGTTAGTGCCCTGTCAGTATAGAGAATGAGAAACCCAAGATGATGGAGGTAGAAGTAGTAAACCAATTCCCAGAAATTTTCCCCGACGACACATCTGGTTTGCCACAAGATCGAGATCTGGAGTTTACGATAGACTTGATGCTGATGCAACTCCTATATCTAAGCCACCGTATAGGCTTGCGCGTTCGGAAATGAAAGAACTGAAATAACAAATTCAAGATCTTCTGGAAAAAAGACTTCATTCGACCCAGTACTTCATCATGGGGAGCCCTCGTGCTATCTGTCAAAAAGAAGAATGGAAGCATGCGGTTTGTATCAATAATAGGGAGTCAAATAAGTTGACCATTAAGAATAAGTATCATCTCCCAAGGATTGAAGATCTGTTTGAGTGCGGCAGTGTTTTCCACGATTGACCTTCGATCTGGATATCATCAGCTAAGGATCAAAGAAGCAGACGTCTACAAAACTACATTTAGAACACGGTATGGTCACCATGAATTCATAGTTATGATTTTTGGATTAACGAATGCACCTTCAGCATTTATGGATTTAATGAATAGAGTGTTCCAACCTTTCTTAGATCAATTGTAAGAGTATTCATAGATGACTTACTCATCTATTCAAAGAATAGAGAAGAAAACTTAGAACTGTGTTGCAAACTTTTAGGAATAAACAACTTTTTGCTAAGATTAGTAAATGAGTTTTGGATTGAGAATGTAACATTTCTTGGTCATGTAATTTCTAAGAGTGGTTTCGCGGTAGACCCAGCAAAAGTAGAAGTTGTTCGAGAGTGGCATGTGCCTAAAAGTGTTATAAAGATCCGAAGTTTCTTAGGACTAGTAGGTTATTACCGACGTTTTATTAAGGGATTTTTGAAGACAGATGTTCCTTTAACCTCATTAACTAGGAATCATGCTAAGTATGATTGGAACCAACAGTGTCAAGTAAGTATAGGTTAAAAAAACCGTTGGTAGAAGCCCCTGTGCTGACTCTACCCTCAGAACAAGGAAACTATGTTATTTTCACTGATGCATCTAAGACGAGTTTGGGTGATGTTTTGATGCAAGATAAAAAGGTAATTGCTTATGCCTCTAGAGAGTTGAAGACTCATGAGAAGAATTATCCGACGCATGATCTAGAGTTGGCAGCATTAGTATTTGCATTGAAGATATGGAGATATTATCTTCATGGAGAGAATTGCAAAATCTTTACAGATCACAAAATCTTTAAGTATTTCTTTACCGAGAATTTAATATGAGACAAAGAAGATGGCTAGAACTCGTGAAAGATTACGATTGTACGATTAACTATCACTCAGGTAAAGCTAACGTAGTTGGAAATGCCTTGAGTAGAAAATCGGTAGGATTAGCTAAATTATCAGTTCAGAGGCCATTAGCTAAAGAAATTGAGAATTTCGAGATGGAAGTGATTACCCATGAGTGTTGTCAGGCCTCATGCACACATCAGAGTAAAACCACGCAAACACAAACATAAGCTACTAAAAGTGGCTAAAATTTTTTGCTTTTGGCCTGACTTAAAGATAACATAATTTAAAATACAAGATACTCAAAATAATCCCAATTATAAATCCACAACAACACAAATATTCAAATACAACAAATGCCCAACGGCTGAATACAACACAAATACTAAAAGACTATCAGCTATATATAGACCTAAGCATCACCCGGGACATCCCACCCGAGGTGATAGCAGTGCATATAAATACTATATATAACTGGGACACATTAAACACCTCCTGGGGCACCACCAGCCGATCATAACCTCGACCAGCTGCAAACCCTAGATAACCTGAACAACAGCCGATCATAACCTCGACCAGCTGCAAACCCTAGATAACCTGAACAACAGACAGGCAAACAAACACAACAGCCCCAGAGGGACCTCGGGGTTAAACCCCAATACGGAAAGCAACTATAAAACAGCAATGAATAGCAAAAGATATATGCTAATGCTATGCATGAAAGACAATGCAACAGCCGAAGGCTCCAACCAAGAAAGGGAGCCAAGGAATTCAACAACTGACAACAGATTCTGCGAAGAATGGTTAGTTGCCACTGGTGTGTGTACAAGCACACGGGAATTACCCGCTCATCTTTACACCACACCTGAATACCAGATGCATCAATAACTCAACCTGCTCTTGCCCAACCCATGAACTGTGGTAGTTAACCACTTGGCGCATGAGGGATAACAGACCAGCAGGGAGATGAGAGTGCGGTATTGCCGCTCGCCCTAGCATCCTGGTAAGAAAACAGAGAAACAACAAAGCACGGCTACAACAGCTGAAAGGGAAATGATCATGCGTATGCAATGCAACAGCTGAAAAGCATATAAAACAACAAGCAATGCACACACAGCAATCAAACATAATATCCATGCCAATTACAACCGTAATATAAGCTCAAAATCCGTACCTCACCAGCTTCTGAGCTATAATTACCACACAGCTGCTACAATCAAATCCGAGCAACACAGATCTGTCACCTGCTATATCAACACAAGCCACTGCTCAAAAACAAAATGTAAAATAACAGAAGCTGGGAGCTACAACTCCACCAGCGCTTATCTACCTTCCTAACTCAGCGGAAAACTCTAACAAAGCTTAAAGATAGCATTTTTACTTACCCCAACGAAATTACTGGCACGGCAGGGAACGCTTACGCTAGCAAACTACACAAGGGAGGTGTCTTAGCGATCCTGCGATCCTCTTCCAGCTCTTCCAAAGCCTTCTAAAGACGTATAGAACGAAGCGCCTTAGTGAGGGGAGTCCAACGCTACCACTCTCACTCTCGTCGGAGTTGTCTACCACCGGAAATTAGGACGGATAAGGTTACTATGAACAGTAACTAGGGTTCGCGACAAGATTTGCTATCGGGAAATATTTCTAAGTATGGGATCTGTTAAACAATCGAAGAGCAAGTCTTCTTTTAAATACACTACTCAAACAGCAGATAGAAACAGGAACATATCCACCGACAGAATCAGTTGTCACAACTAATATTCTCAATCAGCAGCTGAGATCTCGCATCAGCTTTTGCCTATCGTTAATATATTAACCAGCAGTTCAATCTTTCAAACAACGCTAAAGCTAAACGGCGTCGCACCAACTTAACCAAACGACGTCGCAGAGGGACACGTCACCTTGCTACCAACAGCTGATTCACCAACCAGCAGTCACAACTCATGAGATCTCTCAACAGCTGATGTCTATCATAACGAACAGCTGATACAAAATGCTCCACTCAAAACGCTGTCGTGCTAACTAATCCAAACGACATAGTTTCGCTACCCGCTACGAAACAGCTAACAAAACCAACAACTGGTTCCTGCTCACAAAACGTCGTCGCTTCAGTCCCTTAGCGCTCTCTGTTGATCATCGCAACTAACATACCAACAGCTGATCACTCGCAAAAGCTGGATACGCGCTAATACACCAACGTCTGGAATCCACGTCAGTATTGCTGCTGCTTTCTACCAACACGCAACATCTGAAATATCAACAACTGACGTGATCACTCAACGGCTGATCCCACTACTACTGTTGCTGATTCCAACACTTAGACAAATTGATGTCTACGCCAAACACATCGACCAACAGCTAGTCCAAACCCGACCAACACTTGATTGCGAAAACACAGGTCTCACATCTCCCCCCCTCTAAAACACGATTTCATCCTCGAAATCAAACTCGGGCAACAACTGAACTCACAACCAAGAGTTCAAGATAACTGAGTAAACAATTACTGAAATCTGATACAACACTCACGCAAAAAGATTCGGCCACTCACGTTGCATCTTCTCTTGCATCTCTCAGGTAGCTTCTTCCCTAACATGTTTGCTCCATTGAACCATCTCCAAGGGAATAGTTTTATTCCTCAGCTGTTTCTCTTTACGATCCAAAATTCGCAAGGAATACTCAACGTAACTCAACGTCTGATCTAGATCAACCTCGTCAGTTCTCAACACATGAGACGGATCTGACTCGTACTTACTCAACATGGAAACATGAAAGACATCATGTAGAGAAGATAAATCTGGTGGCAACAACAGCCGATACGCAAAAGGGCCAATCCTCTCAATAATTTCATACGGACCAACATAACGAGGGGCTAACTTTCCCTTGTGTCCAAAGCGCACGACACTGTGAAACGGAGAAAATTTAAGAAAAACGAGATCACCAACCTGAAACTCTATAGGTCAACGCCTCCTATTTGCATAGCTGTCTTGGCGATCCTGGGCAGCTTTCATCTGCTGTCGAATCAGATCCACATGATCCTTCATCTGCTGCACAAACTCTGGGGAAGACAGCTGCTTCTCCCCCACTTCTTCCCAACATACTGGCGATCTGCACTTTCTGCCATACAAAGCCTCGAACGATGCCATACCAATCGTCACTTGGTAGCTGTTATTATAAGAAAACTCAACTAAAGACAACGCGTCTTGCAAGGTACTACCAAAATCCATCACAACATCTCTTAACATATCCTCCAACGTCTGGATAGTTCGCTCAGATTGGCCATCTGTTTGGGGGTGATACGCTGTACTTATAGCCAATCTGGCACCCAAAGCTGATTGCAAACTCTTCCAAAACCTAGAAGTAAACCTCGGATCTCGATCCGAAACGATTGAAACAGGCCCACCGTGCAATATAACCACAAAATCCACGTACAGTTTTGCCATTTTCTTCAACATAAACGTTATACCATATGGAATGAAGTGCGCAGACTTCGACAATATGTCGATTACAACCCAAATTGCATCACAACCTCTGCTGGAACGAGGTAAATGCGTCACAAAATCCATCGCTATGTGCTCTCAAATCCATTTGGGCACTTCCAAACTCTGCAACAGACCACCAGGTCTCATCCTTTCAGCCTTCACTTGCTGACAATTTAAGCAACGAGCAACAAAACCGGCGACGTCGCCCTTCAAACCATCCCACCAGAAGTGCTGCTTCAACGCATGGTACATCTTCCGTGCACCAGGATGAACACTGTGTCTACTGCAATGCGCTTCTCTAAGGATCTCCTCCCGAAGATCTATCAAGTTGGGCACAACCAACCTACCCCAGAAACGCAAACAACCATCGGACGAAACAGAATAGTCCTCAAGCTGTCCAGCCCTGACCTTCAACTTCAACTCGTGGATGGAAGGATCTGTCCTTTGAGCCGCTCTAATGCTCGAAATGATCTGTGGCTCAACTTGGAAAGAAGAAACCACCACATACTCCTTAGCCGGGTAAAATCTCCAACCCGTAGTGCTAAGATGCTCACGGTCTTTAGAAACATACAACGATGCAAGCATATCTCCTTGAGCCTTTCTGCTCAACGCATCCGCCACTACATTAACTATCCCAGGCTGGTACTTGTCTCACAATCAAAATCCTTCAACAGCTCCATCCACCTACGCTGTCTCATATTCAAGTCAGGCTGCGAAAACAAATACTGCAAACTCTTGTGGTCCGAATACACCAAAAACTGCTCTCCATACAGATAGTGGCGCCAAATCTTCAACGCAAAGACCACATCTGCTAGCTCCAAATCATGAACTAGATAACGTGTCTTGTGCGGTTTCAACTGCCGAGAGGCATACGCAATGACTCGTCCATGCTGCATCAACACACAACCCAATCCATTGAGCGAAGCATCGAAACACACGACGTAACCACCTGAACCAGACAGCAAAGCCAACACAGGTGCAGTAGTCAACTTCTCCTTGAGCAATTGAAAAGAATTCTCACATTGCTCAGTCCAAACAAACCGCTTGTCCTTCTGAGTCAACTGAGTCATCGGCCCTAGCTATACTAGAGAAACGCTCTATAAAACGACGGTAATAGCCAGCCAGACCCAAGAAACTACGAACCTCATATACATTCCTAGGTCGCTCCCAGTTCAAAACAGCATCTACTTTCCTGGGATCCACAGAAATGCCATCCGCTGAAAATCACATGACCCAAAAACCCAACGCGATCCAGCCAGAACTCGCACTTAGAAAACTTGGCATACAGTTTCGAGTCTCTCAACGTCTGAAGAACAACTCTCAAATGCTCCTTATGCTCCAAAGGAGTCTTTGAATACACCAAGATATCGTCGATGAACACGATTAAAAACTGATCTATAAACTCGCGGAAGACCCGGTTCATCAAATCCATGAAGACTTCAGGAGCATTAGTCAATCCAAAAGGCATTACCAGAAACTCAAAATGCCCGTACCTAGTACGAAAAGCAGTTCGCGACATCTTGATCACTAACTCTCAACTGATGGTACCCTGAACGTAGATCGATCTTCGAATATACAGCAGAACCTTGCAACTGGTCAAACAAGTCGTCGATCCTCGGCAACGGGTACTTATTTTTCACGGTAACTTTGTTCAGCTGACGGAAGTCAATGCACATTCTCATTGTGGCATCCTTCTTCTTGACAAACAAAATAGGCGCTCCCCACGGCGACATGCTAGGTCTGATAAAACCTTTCTCCAGCAAATCATCCAGTTGCTCCTTGAGCTCTCTCAACTCGGCAGGCGCTAAACGATATGTGCACGCGAAATCGGAGTTGTGCCAAGCACCAACTGAATGCTAAAGTCAATCTCCCTCCTCGGAGGAAAACCAGGAATCTCCTCCGGAAACACATCAGGAAAATGACGTATCACTGGAACGTCGCTGAGCTGTACATGCGAAGAAGAAGATGCATCTAACGCGTAGATCATAAAACCCACATTCTACGCTGACAAAAAGCTGAACATCTCCATCGCTGAGACTAGCGGAATTTTCGACTGAGAGTCAGCACCGTAGAAATTACATTTCTCACCGGACTGAGGCCTAAAATGCACGATCCCATGGAAACAATCCACGAAGGCCCTATAACTTGACAACACGTCCATTCCCACTATGCAGTCGAAATCCCACAACATCAGACGAATCAAATTCGCCACTAGCACATGCTCGCCAAACCTCATAACGCCATCCAACAAAACTTCTTGGGAGAACAGGCTAGCACCGCCAGGAGTAGAAACAGACACAACATCGCATAAAGAAAAGGTATGCAGACCATGATCGATCACAAAATAATCAGCAATAAACGAATGCGATGGCCAGTGTCAAACAACACTCGTGCAGGAAAATCAAAGACAGAACAGTTACCTGCAATCACTCCGCTCTATTGCCCTCCACTTGATCCCTCATAATGGCATTCACTTGAGCATGTTGGGGTCCAGAGAAATGCTGCTGAGATGACTGTCCGAAACGCGACGGACCAGGCAATTGAAACGGCCTAAACTGCGTCTCTCCAACCCTAGGCTGCGGGAACTGAGGGGAACGACCCCTACACGATCCTCCTTGACCCTGAGGTGGGGCTGCAGCTTGCTCGATCCAGCTGATTGACACACCCTCGTGAAATGCCCATACTGACCACAGATATTACAAGAGCCCTGCACACCAACACACTAAGTCGACGAATGCTTGCCTCCACAGAAGCCACAAAACTCTGCCCTAGAACCACTGCTACTAGAGCTGCCAGAACCAGAAGAACCAGAACAAGACTTCTTCTTAAACTAATGGCCATGAGGTCGGAACCTCTGACGGCCAGACTGTTGAGCAAACTGCTGCTGCTGCTGCTGCGGGGGTTGATGAGCTGACTGCGAAGACTGGGAATACTGCGCTCCCTGAACTGTGGGACGACCACCCTAAGCACCCTGAGGCCTAGCACACGACCTCCGGTTCCGCAGACCTTCCTTGATATCAACAGCGCTATCCACAGCCTCTGCATAGCTCTTTGGTTTTCTCGACAAAACCAAAGTATACAACTCTTCGTTCAAACCCTCAATAACTCCCGACCAGCTACATGCAGGACATACGCCAACAGAGAAGAAAACCTACGTGCATACTCACGCACCGACATCGTACCTTGCTCCAAATGATCGAACTCTCTCTCACGAGCATTCACGTACGACTTCGGGACGTACTCCTGGCGAAAGGCAATGCAAAAACTATCCAAAGTAATCTCCACACCTGTCTCCTCTAGCGTCCTTGAAGCGCCACGCCACCAATGCTCCGCACTCTTCCTCAGCTGGAAGGTCACCAAACTCAACCGAAGCACATCATCATACTGGACACGATCAAACAAACCAGTGATGTGCTGCAACCACGAATCCGCATCTTCGCTAGACTCATCACCGTTAAAGATCTGGGGACTCATCCGTTGGAACCTAGCCATCACAATCTCCATGCTTTCCACACGGTTTGCTAATTTGTCGACTTCATCCTCTTCACGTCTACCACGACCACGAGAAGGGAAACTACGCTGATCCTCGTTCTGATCTCCAGACTCGTCCTGAAACTGCCCTCTACCTCTACCCCTACGTCTAGGCGGCATCTACGAAGGCACTAAACAGGATAAGAAAGCACAGAACAGAAACAACATAGAAATCACATATCACACAAACAATATGCAGCACATAACAAGCACAAGCAACACACAACATTGTGCCTAGACTCAAGTGTGATCCAAGAAATTGAGCTTATCCCAGCTTAAGCTCTGATATAAAAAATGTCAGGCCTCGTGCACACATCAGAGTAAAACCACGCAAACACAAACAGAAGCTACTAAAAAGTGGCTAAAATTTTTGCTTTTGGCCTGACTGAAATATAACATAATTTAAAATACAAGATACTCAAAATAATCCCAATTTATAAATCCACAACAACACAAATATTCAAATACAACAAATGCCCAACGGCTGAATACAACACAAATACTAAAAGACTATCAGCTATATATAGATCTAAGCATCATCCGGGACATCCCACCCGAGGTGATACCAGTGCATATAAATACTATATATAACTGGGAAACTCTAACCACCTCCTGGGACACCACCAGCTGGATCATAACCTCGACCAGCTGCAAAACCTGGAAAATCTGAACAACAGACAGGCAAACAAACACAACAGCCCCAGAGGGACCTCGGGGTTAAACCCCAGTACGGAGAGCAACTATAAAACAACAATGAATAGCAAAAGATATATGATAATTCTATGCATGAAAGACAATGCAACAGCCGAAGGCTACAACCAAGAAAGGGAGCCAAGGAATTCATCAGCTGGCAACAGATTCTGCGAAGAATGGTTAGTGGCCACTGGTGTGTGTACAAGCACACAGGAATTACCCGCTCATCTTTACACCACACCTGAATACTGTTAGAGTAGATTCCCAACTAGCCAACTAGTGGCGTGTGGGTACTTATTGACTCTTTGTATAACGATCTTTATTTATGAAATTCATATTTTTTTACGGCATTATTTATTTTCATTATTTTAGAATGTTAACAATTGTGTTGGATAAAGACCTGGAATGCACCATAGTGTATGTTAGATGTGATAGTGGATATAATGGCTATCATGAAATACAACTAATAGTCACTGTGTATTCTAAACTAGTTCCTAGTCGATTGGGCCGTCAAATTAGGATAAGGCCACCCGAGTTTTAGACTAGCTATCTGCGATGTGAAGTACCACGTTCATTGGTATGGAACATTGTGATGTTCTGAGCATGCAGATGGATAGTGACCTGGTGATCTATCGAACTACCCTCGTTCGGACTTTCCAAGTGGTTACCATTTGTCGAGTGGATAAGTCTGAGGTCTTGGTTGTACAGATTATCCCTCATTACTCGAAACGTCATTGAGACTCTATGTGATAGGTGCTTCACTTTGACCCGTTTAGCGACTTAGTTGGGGTCATAAGGTGGCGGGATTGGGTGAGGTCCCAATGCATGTAGGAGTCAATGCTTCGTTGTCGAGGATTCACCGCTCGCCTTTGTGCGTGGATATCCTATGCTATCTGAGGAGACAATGTTGGATCTGTTTTTACAGATCCTGATTAAGTTTTGAATTACACAAAACCT
>KV008068.1:838728-872482 GCA_001598015.1 Dorcoceras hygrometricum
GAGGGTAGTTCGATAGATCACCAGGTCACTATCTATCTGCTTGCTCAGAACATCACAATGTTCCCTACCAATGAAACATGGTACTTCG
This sequence comes from Dorcoceras hygrometricum, assembly GCA_001598015.1. Taxonomy (NCBI): domain Eukaryota; kingdom Viridiplantae; phylum Streptophyta; class Magnoliopsida; order Lamiales; family Gesneriaceae; genus Dorcoceras; species Dorcoceras hygrometricum. Next base: position 838,817 of record KV008068.1, read on the forward strand.
CATCGCATATACTAGTCTCGAACTCGGGCGGCCTTATCCTCGTTTTGACGGCCCCATCGACTAGGAACATGTTCAGAATACACAGCGACTATTAGATGTGTTTCATGATAGCCGTCATACCCACTATCACATCTGACATACGCTTTAGTGTAATCTAGGTCTTTACTCAACACAATTGTAAATCATTACACACATAATGAAAGTAAAGAATGCCATATAAAAGAATGCGAATATCATATATAAAGATCGTTTGTACAAGAGTCAATGAAAACCCACATGCCACAAGTTGGCTAGTGGGCATCTACTCTAACAGATAGGTCATTAGATACGGAATAAAACAACCAGATTTCGTCAATCTATCGATAATTACCCAAATAGCATCACAACCTCGGGATGATTTTGGTAACTTCGTTACAAAGTCCCTAGAAAGTTGATCCCATTTCCATTCAGGAACTGACAGACTTTGTAATAACCCAGCAGGTTTCTTCCTTTCAGCTTTCACCTATTGGAAATTCAAGCACTTCGAGACAAAATTAGTCACATCAGACTTCATTTGTTTCCACCAGTACTGTTTCTTTAGATCATTGTACATCTTTCTACCTCCAGGATGCACACTTAATCTACTTCTATGGGCTTCATTCAAAATCTGGTGTTTCAATTCTATAACATCGGGAACAACAAGTCTGTTATAGTACATCATTAGCACCTAATCGATATTCCGATTGAAGTCCAGATTTAATCATCTCAACAGATTTCTGTATACTCAAATCCTCCTTCTGTGCTTCTTTAATTCGAATCAATAATTCAGGTTCAGCTATGATGGCATAAATTCTCATTGGCTTCACAGCTGTTTCAAACAAATATCCAGAAGTACAGCAATCCTCTATTAAACTAGATACACCTATCGTAGTCAAGGACAAAGCACAAATTTGTCTCCTAAGGGCATCAACTGCTGCATTTGATTTCCCGGGATAGTATTTGATTTCGCAATCAAAATCCTTCAATAAATCCAGCCATCTTCGTTGCCTCATATTCAATTCAGACTGCGAAAACAGATACTTCAAACTCTTGTGATCGGAGAAGATCTCAAATTTCTCACCATAAAGATAATGTCGCCATATCTTTAGTGCAAACACGATGGCTGCCAATTCAAGATCATGAATTGGATATCGTATCTCATGTGGTTTCAGCTGTCTCGAGGCGTATGCAATCACGTGTCCTCGTTGCATCAAAACACACCCCAATCCGTGGTGAGAAGCATCGCAATACACCACAAAATAACCAGTACCCGAAGGAATTGTCAACACTGGTGCAAGAAGACTGTTTTCACAAGCCTCTGACCAAACAAACGGTGCATTCTTCTATGTCAGTTGAGTTATAGGCTTTGCAATACTCGAAAATTCCTGGATAAACCGTCGATAATACCCTGCAAGACCCATAAAGCTTCGAATTTCTGGTATAGATGTTGGTCTAGGCCAATTAATCACAGCCGCTATCTTACTTGGATCCACAGAAATACCATCTCCAGAAATGATATGGCCAAGAAAGATCACTTTTCGCAACCAAAATTCACATTTCGACAGTTTAGCATACAATTTCTCATCTCTTAGAGTTTGCAAAACGGTTCTGAGATGGTTCGCATGATCGTAAATTTTCTTTGAATAAATCAGAATAACATCAATAAATATGATCACAAAATCATCAAGATATTTCTGAAATACCCTGTTCATCAAACTCATAAACACTGCCGGAGCATTTGTCAATACAAACGGCATAACGATGAACTCATAGTGACCATACCTCGTTCGAAATGCAGTTTTTGATATATCCTCATCGCTTACTCTCAATTGATGATATCCGGATCTCAAATCAATCTTTGAATATACTGACGATCCCTGCAACTGATCAAATAAATCATCTATTCGCGGTAAAGGATATTTATTCTTTACCGTTGCTTTATTCAATTGCCGGTAGTAAATACATAATCTCATTGATCCATATTTCTTGCGTACAAATAATACCGGAGCTCCCCAAGGGGAAACACTTGGTCTAATGTACCCTTTGGCCAGAAGATCTTCAAGCTGCTCTTTCAATTCCTTCAATTCAATTGGTGCCATTCGGTACGGTGCTTTTGATATCGGTTGTGTACCTGGAATCAATTCAATACTGAAATCTACCTCTCGATATGAAGGTAATCCTGGAATTTTATCAGGAAAGACATAGCAAATTCACAAACTACTGGTATGTCAACCAGATTCGGGCTATTCTTCTTCACATCTACTGCAGAAATCAGGAATCCCTCTGCTCCTTTCTGTAAAAGCTTAGTCCTAGAAATCACAGAAATCAAAGGAATTCTGGCTCGTGATCCCTTACCATAAAATTTCCATTCATCAATTTTCTCGGGTCTAAATCGAACCACTTTCTGGAAACAATACACTGTTGCCTTGTACTTGGTTAACATATCTATGCAGATAATACAATCAAAATCAGACAACCCAAGCACAACACAATAAAATTTCAATCTCATGACCCTCAAACTGTAGTATACAATGCTTAACAGCTTTTACTGATAGCATACCCCTTCCCAGAGGTGAAGAGATTAATACTACCTCAGTCAATGATTCAATAGGCAACGAATGTGTCACAACAAAATGCTCAGAAATAAATGTGTGCGAAGCACCAGTATTAATTAGTACATAGGCAGGATAACCACAAAGATAGCAATTACCTGCAATAACATCAACATGGGCTGCCTGTTCTTGCTCTTCAGTCAATGCAAACACTCATGCTTGTTGTTTAGGAGGTTGACTCACTGTTTGACTTCATCGTTGTCTACCTTGTTGTTGATTCTGTGGTTGGAAAGAATGTACAGAAGATTCTTGTCTTTCTGGTGGTGGCAGTGATCTCGATGCCCCAATATTCTGTGAACTTCTAGCACCACGTTGAGGACATATTCTTGCAAAATTTCCAGGTTGATTACAAATGCGGCAAAGGCCAAACACTCCTCTACACTGTTCAGTGTTGTGTTTGCCTCCACACTTGGTATAGTAATCACCAGATTTCTGTCCATCTCCCAGTTGTTTGAATTCACTTGAACTGGAGGAGCTACTGGTACCGGAACGCTTATTGTTTTCCTTTTTATTTAAAGAAATTTTTCTTTTCACTACCACTGCTTCCAGCATCAAATCGAGGGGGTGGTGGAATCTGTGGCTTCTCCTGTGCTAATTTGGCTGCTGATGGCACAAATTGCGCTCTTCGTTGCCTTAGCAATCCAGCTTATGCTCCTTTTGCGTGATTCAATGCATCGACAAAAGTATTTGGTCGCCCTGTATTCACCAAAGTGAACACGTCGGGATTCAAGCCATTGATAAACTGATCGGCTTGCGCTTCATCACTGATAGCAACATGTGGAGCGAATTTGAGCAAGCTTGTAAATTTGGCGACATATTCTTCAATATTCAACTGACCCTGTCTCAAGTTTGCAAACTCTGCTCCTTTGTCCTTTCGATAAGAGACTGGAAAGAATCGTTGATAGAAGGTTGTTCTAAATACTGCCCAGGTAATCACAGTACCTTGATTTTCAAGTGCCTTCTTCGTCGCTATCCACCAGCTTTTACCAAGAACATGCAACTGATGTAATATCAATTTCACCCGACGATCATCGGTATAATCCAGTGCTTCAAATAACTGCTCTATATCCTCTAACCAGTTCTCACAATTTATTGCGTTTTCTGTTCCTGTCAAGGTTGGTGGTTTAAAAGACTGAAATCGTTTCAACAATGTTTCCATCAGGGTTGCAGCTGCATTCAATACATCAGTCGATGTACTACCCTGCTCTGTTCGCGGAACTGTTCCAGTCTACCGGGTAGTTGTTTTTCGAGGAGGCATATCTAAAAATCAGAGAGATTTGTTCACAATTATTCATCATATCAATAACAAATCTCAGTCCCTCCTCTGATTAGCACATATCAATGTGCTACGTCTCAAAAGATCAAGTTCTGATTCATGCTTCATTCAATACATGCTACTAATCACTTCAAAGAGCATGTAATTCTCATAACTCTTCGGCATACTCTCACCATTTATTCACAGTACTCAAGTGATATAAATTCAAAACAGTAAGACATATACCATGCAAGCATGCAATAACTCAATTGACAAGACTCAATCTACCCCACTCATCTAGTTCAATAACTTAATGGTTTAGTGGGCTCTGATACCACCTGTTGTGAGGCTATCTGCTCACAATTATTCTTCAAATCTCATCTTATGGGCGTTTAGATTAGCGTTTTAACTAAATCAACGAGTTTAAGTAGTGAAATCTGGTAAACAATTTTTTTTTTATCAATGTGCTACGTCTCAAAAGATCAAGTTCTGATTCATGCTTCATTCAATACATGCTACTAATCACTTCAAAGAGCATGTAATTCTCATAACTCTTCGGCATACTCTCACCATTTATTCACAGTACTCAAGTGATATAAATTCAAAACAGTAAGACATATACCATGCAAGCATGCAATAACTCAATTGACAAGACTCAATCTACCCCACTCATCTAGTTCAATAACTTAATGGTTTAGTGGGCTCTGATACCACCTGTTGTGAGGCTATCTGCTCACAATTATTCTTCAAATCTCATCTTATGGGCGTTTAGATTAGCGTTTAACTAAATCAACGAGTTTAAGTAGTGAAATCTGGTAACAATTTTTTTTTTAAATTAGGTCCCCAAAAGCTGGTCATTGGTAACAGAACAGAACTATGGTTGTGTTCCAAAAAAACACTGTTTATTTACAACCAGAACAAAATAGTACAACGATTATTACTTGTTATATTTATCCATACAAGATCTGACCAGTATTCATAAAACCAGATTTCATCAACCACTAATGCTAACTATTCAAGGACTATACTAGCAGCTGATCTCTAGTACTTCTTATTGGTCTTCCTTCTTCTAGGTAGCCAGCTCTCAATACCCTTGCCCCAATCAATTCAGCTATCTTCTACCTGTTGTTATGCACACATACAAAACAAGACAACAACCGGATAAACTCCGGTGAGAAACAATCTCAGTATAATTAACAGGTATACGCAATAGAATAAATAAATGTATATCAACATGTATCAATTCTAAAATGCAATGCAATGAATCTATCTCAATTCTTCGTCTCAGAACTGATTCCATTTCACATCAATGCCATCAAGATTCGTATCCGATCTTGACATGGATATCCATCTATCTAAGTTAACTCCAACTTCGAAAATAAGGTCATCTCAGTCCTGGGCATTAGAATCAATTCATATTCTCCTTGTGTTATGCAATATCATGCAAATATAAAAGATCCACTACCTGTGATGGATCGACACATAAAACTCCAGTTCTAAATCAAGAACAGTAATCAATAAGTATGTGATTTCATCGGGATAACTCAAGAAATCTCATTCTTGAGTAATCTAATCCCAGACTCTCACTGTTAAATTATACCTTTGTTACTCTTTGTTCGAATTCTTCAGATATCTCTTTCACTTTATCGTTCCTAGAAACTTCACAGAATCAACTCCTGAAGTCTGTAGCAAAAGTTACAAGGATTTTGAATTCAATCTTATTTATAACAACGATCTCTGTTTTCTGTGGAATTTCCAACGTAATCTATATGAATTCCACGTGTCACGCTTAGTATCAAAATAGGATATACTCACACCGCTTCAAAACAGATCTTTGAAACAATATATATCGTTAACCAGATTTCCTAACCGTTGTTCAAACTTCCTCATTCGTTGTTCTGGATAACCAGCTGCTGAAATACTCAGTCGCAATAATACCCAGACGTTGCGTTTCTTTAACATCAAAACGACGCCGTAATAATTAATCAAACGACGTCGCACACACCAATGACTGGTTCTAGATCTCTACTGAAAGAACTCATCAGCTGGTCACACTAAAATACTTCATCGACTGGTCCCGCTAACTAATTCAAACGGTGTCGTATTACTGTTCCTGTTTGATAAATCAAAACGACGTCGCGTTGCTCCCATGGCTGGTTAAACCAGCAGATACAACAAACCATCGACTGGTTTCAAATCCCTTGACTGGTCGCTGCTTCACAAGCCAACGACTGGTTCTCAAATCCCAAAAGCTGGACAACCAGACGTTGCATCAAAACGCTGCATTCCAACTAATTCAAAAGACATCGCATAGCTGATGTCATCAAATCCGGTCGCTAACTCTCTCGCAAAACCAGCTACAAGCTACAGTAAAGTTGACTGACGTTGACGTCTGGATTCCGTTTCAATAGCGCTACTACTGGTCTTCGTTAAAAAGACAACGTATTATACCTGTGTTAGCAACGACTGGAAAGATTCTACCATCTTTCTCCAAAACGACCACGTTTCATCATATGGTTGCGATAACTAACGCAACGCACCAGATTTCACCAAAACGGCAACGCTTCACTTCTAAACAGTTGGAAACAGATTCCTCCCAAAATTCACTAATTCAACTTCGAATCTCAACCAGATTTCACCTGGAAGAAGTTCAATTCGAAGCATAACCATTCCAGAAGAAATCCGAGAATCCTCAACCATACTTCATCAAAATCTAACGTCCGGAAATTTCAAATTTACTTAATCACTACATAATAATCTCGGGCATTACATTTCTCCCCCTCTAAAATCTGAGTTCGTCCTCGAACTCATCAGCATTCTCTATATGCGCATAAAAACTAATGAGATGACAGAGTCTGAATAAGAGCTAACCTCATTGGAAAAGATAGGGGAATCGTTGTTTCATATCTTCCTCAACTTCCCATGTAGCTTCTTCAACTCCATGTCGATTCTATTGAATCTTCACCAATGGAATAATCTTAGTTCGGAGTTGTTTTTCTTTTCGATCAAGAATCTGTATCGGCTGTTCGAAATAGATCAAAGTTTCATCGAGTTCAGCTTCTTCAGCAGGAATAACATGAGATACATCAGGCAGATATTTTCTTAGCATAGATACATGAAAGACATCATGTATACCAGCAAGAGGTGGAGTTAATGCCAGTCGATAAGCGAGATCGCCTATTTTCTCAAGAATTTCATAAGGACCAATGAATCTCGGAGACAATTTCCCTCGTTTACCAAATCTGATTGTACCTCTGAAAGGAGATATTTTCAAAAATAATTTGTCCCCTGTTTCAAAATTCAAAGGCCTACGTCTGGTATTTGCATATCTGGCCTGTCTATGTTGCGCCGTTCTCATTTTCTGCTGAATCAACTTCACTTTATCAGTCATTTCTCTAATTAAATATGGTCTCAATTTAGATACCTCTGATACATCATCCCAATATAATGGTGAACGACCTTTCCTTCCATATAACGCTTCAAACGGAGCCATTTCGATACTGGTTTGATAGTTGTTGTTGTATGAAAATTTCACCAGTGGTAATGAATCATGCCATGTAATACCAAAGTCCAGTACTACTGCTCTAAGCATATCCTCAAGAGTTTGAATGGTTCTTTCAGATTGCCCATCGGTTTGAGGATGATATGCAGTGCTCAAATGCAATTTTGTACCTAGAGCTTGTTGCAGACTATTCCAAAAGTGTGAAGTAAATCGTGGATCTCTATCAGAGACAATTGATTTTGGCACACCATGAAGTCTGACTACTTCTTTATGTAGAGATCTGCCATTTGATCATGTCGATAGGTCATTAGATACGGAATAAAACAACCAGATTTCGTCAATCTATCGATAATTACCCAAATAGCATCACAACCTCGGGATGATTTTGGTAACTTCGTTACAAAGTCCATAGAAATGTGATCCCATTTCCATTCAGGAACTGACAGACTTTGTAATAACCCAGCAGGTTTCTTCCTTTCAGCTTTCACCTGTTGGAAATTCAAGAACTTCGAGACAAAATTAGTCACATCAGACTTCATTTGTTTCCACCAGTACTGTTTCTTTAGATCATTGTACATCTTTCTACCTCCAGGATGCACACTGAATCTACTTCTATGGGCTTCATTCAAAATCTGGTGTTTCAATTCTATAACATCGGGAACAACAAGTCGGGATGATTTTGGTAACTTCGTTACAAAGTCCATAGAAATGTGATCCCATTTCCATTCAGGAACTGACAGACTTTGTAATAACCCAGCAGGTTTCTTCCTTTCAGCTTTCACCTGTTGGAAATTCAAGAACTTCGAGACAAAATTAGTCACATCAGACTTCATTTGTTTCCACCAGTACTGTTTCTTTAGATCATTGTACATCTTTCTACCTCCAGGATGCACACTGAATCTACTTCTATGGGCTTCATTCAAAATCTGGTGTTTCAATTCTATAACATCGGGAACAACAAGTCTGTTATGCACCTATAGTACATCATTAGCACCTAATCGATATTCCGATTGAAGTCCAGATTTAATCATCTCAACAGATTTCTGTATACTCAAATCCTCCTTCTGTGCTTCTTTAATTCGAATCAATAATTCAGGTTCAGCTATGATGGCATAAATTCTCATTGGCATCACATCTGTTTCAAACAAATATCCAGAAGTACAGCAATCCTCTATTAAACTAGATACACCTATCGTAGTCAAGGACAAAGCACAAATTTGTCTCCTAAGGGCATCAACTGCTGCATTGGATTTCCCGGGATAGTATTTGATTTCGCAATCAAAATCCTTCAATAAATCCAGCCATCTTCGTTGCCTCATATTCAATTCAGACTGCGAAAACAGATACTTCAAACTCTTGTGATCAGAGAAGATCTCAAATTTCTCACCATAAAGATAATGTCGCCATATCTTTAGTGCAAACACGATGGCTTCCAATTCAAGATCATGAATTGGATATCGTATCTCATGTGGTTTCAGCTGTCTCGAGGCGTATGCAATCACGTGTCCTCGTTGCATCAAAACACACCCCAATCCTTGGTGAGAATCATCGCAATACACCACAAAATCACCAGTACCCGAAGGAATTGTCAACACTGGTGCGGTAGTTAACCTCTTCTTCAATTCAAGAAAACTGTTTTCACAAGCCTCTGACCAAACAAATGGTGCATTCTTCTGTGTCAGTTGAGTTATAGGCTTTGCAATACTGGAAAAATCCTGGATAAACCGTCGATAATACCCTGCAAGACCCATAAAGCTTCGAATTTCTAGTATAGATGTTGGTCTAGGCCAATTAATCACAGCCGCTATCTTACTTGGATCCACAGAAATACCATCTCCAGAAATGATATGGCCAAGAAAGATCACTTTTCGCAACCAAAATTCACATTTCGACAGTTTAGCATAAAATTTCTCATCTCTTAGAGTTTGAAAAACGGTTCTGAGATGGTTCGCATGATCGTAAATGTTCTTTGAATAAATCAGAATAAGATCAATAAATATGATCACAAAATCATCAAGATATTTCTGAAATACCCTGTTCATCAAACTCATAAACACTGTCGGAGCATTTGTCAATCCAAACGGCATAACGATGAACTCATAGTGACCATACCTCGTTCGAAAAATGCAGTTTTTGATATATCCTCATCGCTTACTCTCAATTGATGATATCCGGATCTCAAATCAATCTTTGAATATACTGACGAACCCTGCAACTGATCAAATAAATCATCTATTCGCGGTAAATGAAATTTATTCTTTACCGTTGCTTTATTCAATTGCCGGTAGTCAATACATAATCTCATTGATCCATATTTCTTGCGTACAAATAATACCGGAGCGCCCCAAGGGGAAACACTTGGTCTAATGTACCCTTTGGCCAGAAGATCTTCAAGCTGCTCTTTCAATTTCTTCAATTCAATTGGTGCCATTCGGTATCGTGCTTTTGATATCGGTTGTGTACCTGGCATCAATTCAATACTGAAATCTACCTCTCGATATGGAGGTAATCCTGGAATATTATCAGGAAAGACATCAGCAAATTCACAAACTACTGGTATGTCAACCAGATTCGGGCTATTCTTCTTCACATCTACTGCAGAAATCAGGAATCCCTCTGCTCCTTTCTGTAAAAGCTTAGTCCTAGAAATCACAGAAATCAAAGGAATTCTGGCTCGTGATCCCTTACCATAAAATTTCCATTCATCAATTTTCTCGGGTCTAAATCGAACCACTTTCTGGAAACAATCCACTATTGCCCTGTACTTGGTTAACATATCTATGCCGATAATACAATCAAAATCAGACAACCCAAGCACAACACAATCAATTTCAATCTCATGACCCTCAAACTATAGTATACAATGCTTAACAGCTTTTAATGATAGCATACCCCTTCCCAGAGGTGAAGAGATTAATACTACATCAGTCAATGATTCAATAGGCAACGAATGTGTCACAACAAAATGCTCATAAATAAATGTGTGTGAAGCACCAGTATCAATTAGTACATAGGCAGGATAACCACAAAGATAGCAATTACCTGCAATAACATCAACAGGGGCTGCATGTGCTTGCTCTTCAGTCAATGCAAAAACTCGTGCTTGTTGTTTAGGATGTTTACTCACTGTTTGACTTCCCCCTTGTCTACCCTGTTGTTGATTCTATGGTTGGAAAGAATGTACAGAAGATTCTTGTCTTTCTGGTGGTGGCTGTGATCTCGATGCCCCAATATTCTTTGAACTTCCAGCACCACGTTGAGGAAAGATTCTTGCCAAATTTCTAGGTTGATTACAAATGCGGCAAAGGCCAAACACTCCTCTACACTGTTCAGTGTTGTGTTTGCCTCCACACTTGGTACAGTAATCACCAGATTTCTGTCCATCTCCCAGTTGTTTGAATTCACTTGAACTGGAGGAGCTACTGGTATCGGAACGCTTAAATTGTTTTCCTTTTCCTTTAAAGAAATTTTTCTTTTCACTACCACTGCTTCCAGCATCAAATCGAGGGGGTGGTGGAATCTTTGGCTTCTCCTGTGCTAATTTGGCTGCTTATGGCACAAATTGCGCTATTCGTTGCCTTAGCAATCCAGCTTCTGCTCCTTTTGCGTGATTCAATGCATCGACAAAAGTATTTGGTCGCCCTGTATTCAACAAAGTGAACACGTCGGGATTCAAGCCATTGATAAACTGATCGGCTTGCGCTTCATCACTGATAGCAACATGTGGAGAGAATTTGAGCAAGCTTGTAAATTTGGCGACATATTCTTCAATATTCAACTGCCACTGTCTCAAGTTTGCAAACTCTGCTCCTTTGTCCTTTCGATAAGAGACAGGAAAGAATCGTTGATAGAAGGCTGTTCTAAATACTGCCCAGGTAATCACAGTACCTTGATTTTCAAGTGCCTTCTTCGTCGCTATCCACCAGCTTTTACCAAGACCATGCAACTGATGTACTATCAATTTCACCCTACCATCATTGGTATAATCCAGCGCTTCAAATAACTGCTCTATATCCTCTAACCAGTTCTCACAATCTATTGTGTTTTCTGTTCCTGTCAAGGTTGGTGGTTTAAAAGACTGAAATCGTTTCAACAATGTTTCCATCGGGGTTGCAGCTGCATTCACTACATCAGTCGATGTACAACCCTGCTCTGTTCGCGGAACTGTTCCAGTCTGTCGGGTAGTTGTTTTTCGAGGAGGCATATCTAAAAATCAGAGAGATTTGTTCACTATTCTTCATCATATCAATAACAAATCTCAGTCCCTCCTCTGATTAGCACATATCAATGTGCTACGTCTCAAAAGATCAAGTTCTGATTCATGCTTCATTCAATACATGCTACTAATCACTTCAAAAAACATGTAATTCTCATAACTCTTCGGCATACTCTCACCATTTATTCACAGTACTCAAGTGATATAAATTCAAAACAGTAAGACATATACCATGCAAGCATGCAATAACTCAATTGACAAGACTCAATCTACCCCACTCATCTAGTTCAATAACTTAATGGTTTAATGGGCTCTGATACCACCTGTTGTGAGGCTCTCTGCTCACAATTATTCTTCTAATCTCATCTTATGGGCGTTTAGATTAGCGTTTAACTAAATCAACGAGTTTAAGTAGGGAAATCTGGTAAAAAAATTTTTTTTTAAATTAGGTCCCCAAAAGCTGGTCATTGGTAACAGAACAGAACTATGGTTGTGTTCCAAAAAAACACTGTTTATTTACAACCAGAACAAAACAGTACAACGATTATTACATGTTATATTTATCCATACAAGATCTGACCAGTATTCATAAAACCAGATTTCATCAACCAGTAACGCTAACTATTCAAGGACTATACTAGCAGCAGATCTCTAGTACTTCTTATTGGTCGTCCTTCTTCTAGGTAGCCAGCTCTCACTACCCTTGCCCCAATCAATTCAGCTCTCTTCTACCTGTTGTTATGCACACATACAAAACAAGACAACATCCGGATAAACTCCGGTGAGAAACAATCTCAGTATAATCAACAAGTATATGCAATAGAATAAATAAATGTATATCAACATGTATCAATTCTAAAATGCAATGCAATGAATCTATCTCAATTATTCGTCTCAGAACTGATTCCATTTCACATCAATGCCATCAAGATTCGTATCCGATATTGACATGGATATCCATCTATGGAAGTTTACTCCAACTTCGAAAATCAGGTCATCTCAGCCATGGGCATTAGAATCATTCATATTCTCCTTGTGTTATGCAATATCATGCAAATATAAAAGATCCACTACCTGTGATGGATCGACACATAAAACTCCAGTTCTAAATCAAGAACAGTAATCAACAAGTATGTGATTTCATCGGGATAACTCAAGAAATCTCATTCTTGAGTAATCTAATCCCTGACTCTCACTGTTAAATTATACCTTTGTTACTCTCTGTTCGAATTCTTCAGATATATCTTTCACTTTATCGTTCCTAGTAACTTCAAAGAATCAACTCCTGAAGTCTGTACCAAAAGTTACAAGGATTTCGAATTCAATCTTATTTATAACAACGATCTCTGTTTTCTGTGGAATTTCCAACGTAATCTGTATGAAATTCACGTGTCCTGCTGAGTATAAAAATAGGATATACTCACACCGCTTTGAAACAGATCTTTGCAACAATATATATCGTTAACCAGATTTCCTAACCGTTGTTCAAACTTCGTCATTCGTTGTTCTGGATAACCAGCTGCTGAAATACTCAGTTGCAATAATACCCAGACGTTGCATTTCTTTAACATAAAAACGACGCCGTAATAATTAATCCAAACGACGTCACACACACCAACGACTGGTTATAGATCTCTACTGAAAGAACTCATCAGCTGGTCACACTAAAATACTTCATCGACTGGTCCCGCTAACTAATTCAAACGGTGTCGTATTACTGTTCCTGTTTCATAAATTAAAACTACGTCGCGTTGCTCCCATGACTGGTTAAACCAGCAGATACAACAAACCATCGACTGGTTTCAAATCCCTTGACTGGTCGCTGCTTCACAAGCCAACGACTGGCTCTCAAATCCCAAAAGCTGGACAACCAGACGTTGCATCAAAACGCTGCGTTCCAACTAATTCAAACGACGTCGCATAGCTGACATCATCAAATCCGGTCGCTAACTCTCTCGCAAAACCACCTGCAAGCTATAGTAAAGTTGACTAGAGTCGACGTCTGGATTCCGCTACAATAGCGCTACTACTGGTCTTCGTTAAAACGACAACGTATTATACCTGTGTTAGCAACGACTGGTAAGATTCTACTAGCTTTCTCCAAAACGACCACGTTTCATCATATGGTTGCGATAACTTACGCAACGCACCAGATTTCACCAAAACGGCAACGCTTCACTTCTAAACACTTGGAAATAGATTCCTCCCAAAATTCACTAATTCAACTTCGAATCTCAACCAGATTTCACCTGGAAGAAGTTCAATTCAAAGCATAACCATTCCAGAAGAAATCCGAGAATCCTCAACCAGAATTCAACAAAATCTAACGTCCGGAAATTTCAAATTTACTTAATCACTACATAATAATCTCGGGCATTACAATTCGAGAGAGTCGCCTCTGCAGACAACATTGCTAATCCACTTACGAAGCCCTTTCCAGGACCGTTTTTCGAAAAACATCGCGAAACAATGGGACTGCGTCTGTTGAGTAGTTGGCTTTAGGGCAAGTCGGAGATTGTTAGAGTAGATGTCCAAATAGCCAACTAGTGGCGTGTGGGTACTTATTGACACTTTGTATAACGATCTTTATTTATGAAATTCGTATTCTTTTATGGCATTCTTTATTTTCATTATTTTATAATGTTAACAATTGTGTTGGATAAATACCTAGAATGCTCCATAGTGTATGTTAGATGTGATAGTGGATATAATGGCTATCATGAAAGACATCTAATAGTCACTGTGTATTCTAAACTCGTTCCTAGTCGATTGGGCTGTCAAAATGAGGATAAGGCCGCCCGAGCTTTAGAATAGCATCTGCGATGTGAAGTACCACGTTTCATTGGTAGGGAACATTGTGATGTTCGGAGCATGCATATGGATAGTGACCTGGTGATCTATCGAATTACCCTCGGTCGGACTTTCCAAATGGTTACCATTTGTCGAGTGGATTAAGTCCGAGGTCTTGGTTGTACAGATTAGCCCTCATTACTCGAAACGTCATTGAGACTCTACGTGATAGGTGCCTCACTTTGACCCGTTACCGACTCAGTTGGGGTCATCAGGTGACGGGATTGGGTGAGGTCCCGATGCACGTAGGAGTCGATGCTTCGTTGTCGAGGATTCACTGCTCGCCTTTGTGCGTGGATATCCTATGCTATCTAAGGAGATAATAGTGTGATAAATCTCTGGCCAGAGTATTGGATGTGTTTTAGGTAAATGGGTTTACCTAGTAACACACGTGATGTCACTATTTGATCTCCGAGATGTATGCATTGTTATTGGATCTCTAGCGATTCTCGATTTACCAATGGTCGTTGATCTGATCGGGATATATTTGTTTAAAGACCGTACTGTACGCTAACCATGACCGACTGGTTCTTGCAGGCACTATCAGTGATACCTAGGGGATCATGGGGCGATGTTGCTAGGCGCTTTACCATGATCCGATGGGCTAGTCCGAAAATGTGGTTTCGGAGTCACATATGTTGTGGGCCCAAGGCTAGCTGTATCCATGAACCATTGAGGGTCACACAAGTACTGGTTTCTCGATTCCCGCATGGAAATTAAGCTCAATTTGTTGAGCATAGGAGGAGGAAGGATGGAAGTGCGACTTCCTAAAATTGAACAGGGGTCAAAATGAAATTTCCCTAAAGTTTGGACTAGTTTGACTATCCTTGAAACTTGCAGGGGACAAACTGCTATTTTGGACTAGGTGGTCCGAAAAATTATTTTCGCATCATAATACTCAGTTTTGTAAACTGTGTAGATCGGTCCGATCTGATCGTCGATCGGGATTATGATGGAGCCACGGTGATGGACTTGAAACGAATGTTCACCCTGGGCCTGGGCCCGACCCAAGCCTATTGGACCGGTTCAAGCCCATCACAAGTCTTTATATAGATGACCTAGGGTTTGCATGACACACTCTACCCTAACCCTAGATTACACATGCCTCCCTCTCCTCTCCATCTCCCTCTCGGCCGCCGCCCCACTTACGCGCCGCAGCCCGCCGCCGGGCGCCGCAGCCTGTCGTCTTCGTCGGACTTGTTCTGACCGTCGCGACGAGGAGATTCCGTCCATGAAATATTCGTCACGTTTTCTAGTACAGACTGACGAAGGGATCGTGATTTCAGTCGTGGACCGGATTAGGAGAACGACGACCGCCTACCGTTGAAGTGCCGATTTCCTCGTGAAATTGGTCGGAGCCAGGCGCCTAGACGCCAGCAAGGTACCAATCTAAAACACCCTATGGATGGTTTATTTGCTGCATCCATTATTTATTGACCGTTCCCGGTGCAAAATTTTGAAATCTTCCACTGCGCCCCGGGAGCGGAATCCGGATCCGCCGCTGCGCCAACAAATACCAGATGCATCAATAACTCAACCTGATGTTGCCCAACCCATGAACTGTGGTAGTTAACCACTCGGCGCATGAGGGCTAACAGACCAGCAGGGAGATGAGAGTGTGGTATTGCCGCTCGCCCTCGCATCCTGGTAAGAAAACAGAGCAACAACAAAGCACGGCTACAACAGCTGAAAGGGAAATGATCATGCGTATGAAATGCAACAGTTGAACAGCATATACAACAACAAGAAATGCACACACAGCAATCAAACATAATATCCATGCCAATTCCAGCCGTAATATAAGCTCCATATCCGTACCTCACCAGCTTCTGAGCTCGAAGTACCACACACAGCTGCTACAATGAAGTTCAAGCAACACAGATCTGTCACCCCAACGAAACTACTGGCACGACAGGGAACGCTTACGCTAGCAAACTACACAAGGGAGGTGTCTTAGTGATCCTGCGATCCTCTTCCAGCTCTTCCAAAGCATTCTAAAGAGGTATAGAACGAAGCGCCTTAGTGAGAGGAGTCCAAAGCTACCACTCTCACTCTCGTCGGAGTTGTCTACCACCGGAAATTAGGACGGATAAGGTTACTGTGAACAGTAACTAGGGTTCGCGACAAGATTTGCTATCGGGAAATATTTCTAAGTATGGGATCTGTTAAACAATCGAAGACCAAGTCTTCTTTTAAATACACTACTCAAGCAGCAGATAGAAACAGGAACAGATCCACCAACAGAATCAGTTGTCACAACTAATATTCTCAATCAGCAGCTGAGATCTCGCATCAGCTTTTGGCTATCGTTAATATATTAACCAGCAGTTGACTCTTTCAAACAATGCTAAAGCTAAACTACGTCGTACCAACTTAACCAAACGACGTCGCAGAGGGACACGTCACCTTACTACCAACAGCTGATTCACCAACCAGCAGTCACAACGAATGAGATCTCTCAACAGCTGATGTTTATCATAACCAACAGCTGATACAAAACTCTCCACTCAAAACGGTTTCGTGCCAACTAATCCAAACGACGTAGTTTCGCTACCCGCTACGAAACACGCTAACAAAACCAACAACTGGTTCCTGCTCACAAAATGTCGTCGCTTCAGTCCCTTAGCGCTCTCTGCTGATCATCGCAACTAACATACCAACATCTGATCACTCGCAACAGTTGGATACGCGCTAATACACCAACATCTGGAATCCACATCAGTATTGCTGCTGATTTCTACCAACACGCAACATCTGAAATATCTGACGCTATCACTCAACGGCTGATCCCACTACTACTGCTGCTGATTCCAACACTTAGACAAAATTGATGTCTACGCCAAACACATCGACCAACAGCTGGTCCAAACCCGACCAACACCTGATTGTGAAAACACAGGTCTCAAAAGTGTGCTGCAAAGTTAGCTGTGCTTACTATTTAATCTATCTTACGGGATGTATTAGAGAATGCCAATCAAGATATGAACAATTAATCAAGTGTAAAAAACAAGACAAAGTGAGAGGTGGGATTTTTTATACGATAGTAGAGGGAACTGTGAGATACCAAGACAGATTTGGGTACCGCAAACTGACATCATACGAACTGAGGTCATGAATGAAGCCCACAATACACCTTATTCCGTTCATCTAGGAAGTACAAAGATGTATAAGGATTTGAAAAAGCTGTATTGGTGGCCAGGGATGAAGCGTGACATCTCCAGATTTGTTTTCGAATGTTTGACATGTCAACAAGTTAAAGCAGAGTTCCAACAACCAGCAGGGATGTTGAAACCTCTCCCTATACCAGAATGGAAGTAGGAAAACATTGCTATGGACTTCGTAATTGGTCTACCAAGAACTTCATGGATTTAACTCGATTTGGGTAATAGTTGATCAACTCACCAAGAGGGCTCACTTTTTATCCGTCAAGACGACCTACATATGAATAAGTATGCCGACCTGTACATCAAGTAAATAGTAAGACTTCATGGAATTCCAGTATCAATTGTATCAGACAGGGATCTTAGATTCACTTTTATGTTCTGAAAAAGCTTACATCGAGTCATGGGAACAAATTTAACATTCAGAAAGATTTCATCCCCAAACTGATGGCCAATCAGGGAGAGTGATTCAAACGTTAGAAGAATTTCTTCGTGATTGTACAATAGACTTTGTAGAAATATGTGATTACAAGTTACCCTTGGTGGAATTCACGTATAACAAAAGCTACCAGGCTTCAATATAGATGGCTCCTTACGAAGAACTTTATGGAAGAAAGCGTCGAGCACCAATTAATTGGGATGATGTAGGTGAAAGAGTGGATATAGGACCAGACATTGTTGAACAAACTACTGAATCCATTAGTAATATGAGCGATCAGATGAGAACAACACAGAGTAGAAATAAGAGCTATGCTGATAGTCATCGCCGCGAGCTGAATTTTGAAGTAGGTGATCATGTGTTCCTTAAGATAGCACCAACGAAAGGAGTAATGAGATTTGGAAGAAACGGCAAGCTAAGTCCAAGATTCATTGGTCCATTCGAGATATTCAAAAAAATAGGGACATTAGCTTATCGAGTGACACTATCTAGTGGCACTACTCCCTAACTTATCAGTAGTGCACAACGTATTTCACTTATCAGCTCTTCGCAAATACATTCATAACCCCTCGCATTTGTTGAGATGCGAGCAGCTGCAGGTCGCACCAAATCTGAGTTATGAACAGGAACCCATGAAGATTATTCTTCGAGAAAATAGAAGGCGGAGGAATCGAAGCATCCCTATGACCAAAGTGCAATGGGCGAATCACTCAGAACGGGAAATATTTAAGGGGTAGAGTGTAACGCCCGGAAATTCATATAGCCAGCAAGTTAAATTTAAATTGTATCGAAGGGTTAAAGTGTTATTTTGTACCCTTTATGAAACACCCAACTCTCATTTTTATAATAAATAAATGTTGGGACTTTTTTTTCCATTGTAAATGTAAATCCCTTGCAATATAAATAAGCATTAAAATTTGTAGAAAATTTAAAAGCATGAAATAATTTCTCGGAATTTCATAAATACGCAGAATGATGTAATCGAAATTTAAAGTTTTAAAAGCAGAAACTCTAAACAAATATCTTATCATCAAATATTGTATTCCATCTCAAGCATATCTAAATATATTCTTTCAAACTTTTTGTGGAGCACGAAAGGTAGCTGGGTTGAGTGCCACGCTGGAGTTCCCTCCGCTCAAGGGTTCAATCCCTCGATCTCAGCCACTGCATCGTCTGCACCAATCAAACGTAGTGAGTCTAAAGACTTAACAAATACAAATTTTAAAATTACGAGTACTAAATAATACAATCACATGCAGTAAAATATTTATACTCAAATAATTTTTCTTAGACATTAAATGCATAAAAATTTTCCTTGAAATTCATGCATATGAAATAAAATCGCTAAAATAAACATTTTGGTGAACTGCGTTTCCCGACTGTGGACCTTCTAACTCAAGCCGCTTAATCAAGCTATATCAAACTTAGTAATAGGCTGTAAAGACATCTCAATACTTTTCTCAAATCCAGTCCCGTCAAATGTAAGGCACCCTGTACTTTTCCAAAGTCAATTAAGCATCAATTTGATATGGCCACACAGTAATTTTTCGGCCCCATATCCATAATAAATAACCACAGCCAAGTCCCATCATTCCAAATATTTTTCCTCATACTTACCTCAATAGTTTTCTGAAGCCTCAAATCTTTTCATATTTTCCTCAACATAAAATTTTCATAAAATAATAATAATTCAAAAAAAATTGGATTAAATTGATTAACATCATAAAATAGGCTTACAATTATCAAATTAATCATGTCATGACAGTAGGATGCCCCTAGGACTCAAAACCCGAAATGACAATTTTATGCCCTGACGAGACGCAGTTTGAGCGTCTAAGCCGTAAAAATTCCATTTCTCAATAAAAACACTCTCTGTTTGTACTTAAGTGACCCTAACTTGACGTAATAACTACTGGAACAAACCATACAACCAGCCCAATGTCCGCAAGCTCACCGTTCATGCATAGGCAGCGAACCAGCATAGTCACGGAGCAGCCAACAAACCCCACCACTTTTCTCAACCCAAGGACACGACCAGACCCTCACTCAATCCCTTAGTGACCCATAGACTCAATACTAGCCATCCTAGACCACACCATGGCCACACGATGAAACCCTAGCCGCCAAACTCGCACCATCATCCATCCCATGCATAGTTAACTTTGGCGATAGCTGCAATGGATCGACCGTCAGCAAATGAGAGGGGGTTCAGCACGTACTTTCTAAGCATAGAGATGTGGAAGACGTTATGTACTGCTGCCAAACTGTGTTGTAATGCGACTCGTTATGGCAAAGTCTCCACTCTGTTGATGATCTCGAATGGTCTTATAAATATGTGTGCTAGCTTCCCTTTCTTTCCAAATCTCATCACGCCCTTCATAGGAGCAACCTTCACAAAAAAAACGTGATCTCCGACTGCGAAATCCAACTCTCTTCTCCTCGAATCTTCATAAATCTTTTGCGGGCTCTAGGTAGTCCTCATCCTCCTCGAATCGTTTTGTAGGCTCTGATCAGTTCTCGGCCGACCCACATTAAAATCCATAGAAATGTTCTCCCAATTCCACTCGAGAATAGGGAGAGTTCTCATGATCCCAGATGGCCTCTGATGTTTTGCTTTAACCTGCTGCAAGTCAAACCCTCAGATACAAAATAGTTGGTATCTCGCTTCATTATCGGCCACCAATACAGCTTACACAGATCCCTGTGCATCTTTGTACTCCCTGGGTGAACAGAATAAGGTGATGCATGAGCATATTTCATAATCACTCTCTATGCGCATCACCTGCAGGAACCCAAAATCGACCTCCAAACTTCACAATCCCGTTGCTCACTGTATAGAGTCCTCTGACCTTGCCTCATCTCTCAGTATCCACTTCTGTAACTGCTCATCACAGGCCTGACTACTGTGGATGCGATCCAGTATATTAGATTGTATAGGAACGGAATTCAGTCAAAGTGCTCTCCCCGCAGTATAAACCTCTAGCCAAAAATATGAATATCTCGTTGTATTGGCTCTGTAAATGTCAAATGAGCTAAAAATACGGTCTTATTACTCAATACATCGGCCACGAAGTTAGGTTTCCCTGGATGGTAGCTAATATCGCAGTCGTAATCCTTCACCAACTCTGACCATATTCTTTGTCTCATGTTCAGCTCCTTCTGCATGAAGAAGTACTTCAGGCTCTTGTGATCGATGAATATCTTTCACTTCTCTCCATAAAGATAATGCATTCAAATATTGAGTGCAGAAAAAACTGCTGCCAGCTCGAGGTCATGAGTAAGGTAGTTCTTCTCAAGTGTTTTCAGTTGTCTGGAGGCATAGGCAATTCCTCGATCATTCTACATCAATACTGCGCCTTGGCCTAGCATAGATGCATCGGTGTAGATCTCATAGTTACCATGCCTTGATGGCATAGGTAAGATCGGCGCTGAGATGAGATCTTGCTTCAAGGTGTCGAAACTGTGCTACTTCGGGCTCCGTACATACTTGGAATTATTCTTTGTCAGCGTAGTGAAGGGCACCGCAATGGAGGACAAGCCCTTGATGAACTTTCGATAATATCCTGCCAATTCTAGAAAACTACGGATCTCGGATGCATTCTTTGGTACTGCCCACTCTCTAACTGCCTCCACCTTCGATGGGTTGACTTCCACCCCTCTGCTAGAAATAATGTGTAACGCCTAGAAATTCATGACTATATAGAAATGAGTGCATGACTAGGGAGAAAATAATTTTAGATGATTACATGCCATTTTATGTGATTTAATTATGATTTTTATGTTGCATGGTATGCATGTCATGTTTTCAGCCTGTTTGAGTTACATACGCTTGGACGAGACTAGGGACGACCGAGATGAAAATAACTTGAGATTTTTTTAAGTTATTAGATTTTTAATAAATTTATTGTTTTTAAGCAACAATTTCTGAAAATTGGGGGTTTTATGATTATTTTAGAGGGGAACCCGTTTTTCGCCTATACGGGCTATTTTAATAGATTTTAATTTGTTTTAAAGTTTGATGAACATTTTATTTCGAAAATTTGGGATTTTAAAACTTGAGTTAGAGTTTTAATTATCTTATCAAATTAAGGGAGGGGCAAACATGTAAAAAATTTATTTTCCTTTCTTAATTAAACTTTAGGGGTCAAACTTGTCACCCTCACTTTTTCATAACTCAAAAATCTTTCAAACCTAGCCACCTCCATCTCTTGTAGCCGTCCCCTCTTCCCTCAAGAACAGCCCCATCGAAATTTGCAAAACTTTGGTGATTCAAAGACGGTCGTGCCCCGATCTCGCGTCCTCTACGTCGGTAACTCGCAGATCTTCATTTTCGCAAAGCCAGACATGTAATACCTATTCCATTTCTCACCATTTAAATCATAGTATACTGGTTTTTTAAAGTATGTGCATGATTTGTATGTGAATTTATTAGATCTACGTTTAATGTTTTAGAGCCATGCATGACTCATGGGCGATTCAGGGGGCTTGGGTTTGGTCCAAGGGTTGTCCAGGTAGTTATTCCTTCAAGTTAGGATCACGTAGGTCCAAACGGGAAGCGATTTGGTTAAGGAATGAATTAGTTACGAATTTTATGATCAGCATGTGTCCTGGCTTGTCGTCTGTGCGCGACAGTAGAGTTGTTGGGGTCAGGTACGTCAATAAATGTGGTCTGTGTGGTCAAGGTTGATTTCAGGAGATAACCCATTGAGTTAGAGTCACGTAGGTCCAAACAGCCAGTGATTTGATTGAGGAACGAATTAGTTATGAATTTTGTGGCTAGCACATGTCCTGGTTGCAGTCTGCACACGAGCAGTAGGCTTGCGGGCGTTGGGTTGGTCACGTACTGAATATGTTTTGCATTTTGTTTGTTCCAGGGACTAGTATATTGAGTTAGAGTCATGTGGTGCAAAAAAGGGAGTGATTTGGTTAAGAAATAGATTCTAATGATTTTTACCATTTTGTCGCTCGAAATGAGCCTTGTCGGGTCAATTTTGTGAAAATTGAGATTTCGAGTCTTTGGGGCTGCCAAAATTCGTGGACGACTTTATTTGATGTTGTAAGTTTAATATGTTTTCAAATATTTTAAATATGGTCCGAGTTATTTTCATTCTGGACCGGTTATTTTAATTTTAAAGATGATGGTCCAATTTTATGTTTTTGGTCAAATATTTTAAAATCTATTATTTTGGTCAAAATGTTAATTAATTTGGACCTTATCCCCTATTTTAAGTTTTTAAAATCAAAATTGAGGTCCTTGGATATTTAATTAAGTCAAAATTGATAATGTGAGTTTTGATTTAGTCAAATTTGACCCTTAGTTTTATTTTAAAGTCAAAATTGATCAATTTATCTTAAAGTCAAAATTGGTCAAGTTATTCTAAGTCAAAATTGATTTTGAAATTAGTCAAAATTGACCTTAAGATTTTATGTCAAAATTGGATTTTAATTATGGTCAAAATTGGTCATGATATTTTGAATTAAGTCAAAATTGGAATGTGTTAGAAATTTTAAGGGGAATTCTTATAATTCTTGGGCTAAGTCAATTGTAATGTTAAGTCTATAAGTAGTGGGCCAGACATCTGAACTAGTCCTTGATCGAAGTAGAAAATATAGAATCCCGTGAATATACATTTAAGTATATATGTAGTATCCTATGTACGTAAATGTTTTAAAGCAAAGAATTAAATATACATTGACGGGATAATATTTTAAATTTGCGTGTTTTATGAAATGCACGCATCACGAATGTTTTATGAAAGGTTATGGGCATGTTTTAAAAGAAAAATCGAGGGATTGAAGTGATTTGTGGCAAGTTTACGATGAGGGGATTCGTGATACTGGACCCGTTGAACTTCTGTTCATGTATTATGAGCTTATGGATCCATGTGTTTACGACATGGTGATGTGGCAAGCATAGAGGTGTGAGGGATCCCGAGGTCAGTTCGGGTGAACCGCACCGCCACATACGTTGGTTTTTAGATTGATCAATCGAACATGGTCCACATACGAGCAAGGTTTTAAGATCATTCATGCATTCATGTTATTTTATTACTAGTTTGTGCCTGCATGCAACTTTATTAGTATGTACTTTGTTATTTTAAAAGATAGAGCATGCTGAGCCTCTAGGCTCACTAGTTTTAAATGGTGCAGGTGATGACCCTACAGTGTATGTCCCGACTGGCGGTGAGGACCTTTGAGCGCCCGCTGCAGCAGTACCCCGTGGCCGCATTGATGTTTTGTTTTAGTCATGATACGCTTTTCAAATGTTGGTTTCAACTTGTTTATTTTCAATACTTTTACGCAGTATGATTTTTACAGTATTGATGATTTAACGATTCGACATAATTATTTGATTTATGTTTTGAAGTGATGGTTTAGAAAATGTTTTAAAAGGGAACGAGACCCACTTTCAGTTTATGTATTTTGCAAATGTTGTTAGGATCGATTTTACCTTCTATATATTTGTTATTTTGACAATAATTATGAACTTAGAGAGTGTAACAGATCGAATGATAAGATACAGGATTCAGCAAGGCATTGAAGTCGGGTTGCGATAACCAAATTTTGTTCCAGCTGGTTGTTGAAACCATCTTGATACAAAGCAAGCCCTCAACATGCTGATTCCAGCTGATTGCTGAAACCATCTCGACACACGACCGAACGATCTGGTTATCTTATATTGAGCTGCAATAGCTCAGTGTTCTTGAATACTTGTGCACCGAGATACAGATTGAGTAATGAATATAAATCATGCGGAAGTAACTCAAACTGCACTCTAATTTCGAAAGCTTGATTAAATAGTTTTATGCGTTCGAGTAATATATGCAGTGCATGAATATGAAAGTACTGAAATCAGTAAAGAAAGAGACGCTGATTTGTTTATGAAAGTTCGGAGCTCAATCTCTTACGTCTCCCCTTCTTCCGCAATGGGAAGGATCCTCTAGAAGACTTTGATTACAACGACCCTTGCTGCAACCCATTCCTACGACCCACAGCCTCAAGAACTCCTAGCCACACCACTGGACAGCAGCCCACAAGCTGTGTGTGACTAACTCACTTTTTTTACTGTCTCAGTGAGAAAGGCCACATGGACTTGTTTAACGTCTTTGTCCAAAGACTACACACGCTTCTTTAACGTCTTAGTGCGAAAGATAACTAAACTTGTTTAACGTCTCTGTCCAAAGACTACAATGGAGAGTATTGAATCACATTCACTCTAATCTTTTTCGCTCAACTCAAAGTGAATGTGTATGTGTGAGATTTACAGTGTAAGAACAGTCTCTCAGTGATTAAATCTCTCACACCCTGGGAAGTGCTCCTAGATCGAGCTTTTTTTTCATTGTCTTCCCAGGTTCTATGTTGTGCGTTTCTTGATTTTAGTTTGGACTTTGCACAACTTTACTCTCTCTGTTTTGTGCTTACTTCTTCTGTTTCAATGCGCCTGTATATAAAGCCTCTTCCTGGGTTTATCCGTTGGACACAAAGTTGTAGCCGTTCTGAAAAGTATTCTGACGCATATGTACTTTGTGTCCTTTGGCTTTTAATGCGTTGCAGGCTTTTTTTGACTTGAGCCCTTTTCATCGGCGATTCTGTAGCCTTTGCTAACTTCGAGCTCTGTTTGCTTGTGCCTGATGCAAACAATACGAAACAAAACAGTTTGAACTAATTAATTTGGTCTTCGTTTGATTGTTCAAACTGTTTGGTTTGACCAGATTCATTTGTCTGGTTCAGGCCTCTCAGCTTGTTTCTCTGTTGAGCTGGTTGCTTCCACGGCTCCTACAGACCTCTCTCCTTCTCCTCACCATCTTCTTTGTTGTCATCTTCAAGCTGATCTTCTTTTGGATCATCTTCTATATCTGCGCCTCTTTTTGTCTGCATATGAGCTTGTTATGTTCTTTTCTACTCTTGAGCTGCTTCGAGGCTCCAGCTTTGCTCCATTCCCAGCTGATCACCAACCAGCTGGTTGATATATGTGTGAGATCAAGCTTCTCACAGATATCATAAGGCCAGCTGGTTTGTCTGCTCCCGGCTGGTCCTCTTATCTTCAAGCTAGTTTGTCCATAACCATCTGGGCTCTATTCTTCTCGTCACGAGCCCCAGTTTTGCTTGCTTGTCCTCTTGATCCATTCAGACACCTCATCCAAATCATCCGCAAAAAAACTGTTAAGCAGTTCTGATTCAGTCTACCCAAGGACTGAAATCCCTCTGATGAACTGCTTATTGTCATGTTCAATGATCAAGCGTGCACTTGATCACTGCTCTTGTATACGGCTTCGCACTCAATCACTGCTCTTGTACACCACACTTGATCTGCGCTTGTTCATCATTCTGCTCTTCAATCTGCGCTTGATCTTCGTGCTGCTTCTGCATCAAGCTGGTGATCCAGCTTGATTTTCCCTGCACTTCTGGAAGTAAACTTTACTGTACCAGCTTGGGCGTCCCCTTCCTGTTCCAGCTAGATATCTTCTACCAGTCCAGCTCAGGCGTCCTTTCGCTGTTCCAATTTTGGATATCTTTGAGTCTACTCCGGTCTTAGCAAGCTGCGCATGTCATGTAGAGCATTAGTACAATAGAAGCAGATTTTGTGTGAATCAAAACTTAGATTCTGATCTCTAAAACATATCCAATAATCTCCCCCTTTTTTATTTACACAAAATCTGAAATAACATATGCACATATGTTTATGTGTGAAAATATTTCTCCCCGTTTTTGTGGGAATCAAAAAGAGTTCGAAATCTAGTCTCTCCCTTAATATATAAAGCAAAACTCCCCCTTAGCAAGTCATGGGGTAATTTTATTTTTGAAATAAATCATTATGCTCGGGAGACATTTTTATAAAAGCGTTGTGTATGCATGAGATTTTGAAAAATCTACGCTACTCAAAAGTTTTCATCGATTAGGACCAGAGGAGCAATAGATTATTCAATTTACATAATGTGACACCCGAACCCACGGGAATCACGAATTGGGTTAAATAAAAAATTTTGAATAAAAAGAAGAGCTGAAAGACAATTTGATATAAGCTGTATTTCCTATAACTTAAAAACGAAACTTTGAAACACAAATACAAACACAAAAGCTGACAGACATCTATACACTTTCGCGCCAACTACTGAAAAACGTTTTTGCGGAAAACATATCCTATTATATATATTGCAATTGCGAGTTACAACATCTGAAATTCTGTTTGAATATGCAACTGTTGTAATTGATCTAATACAGATGCCTAACATACAATTCAACATCAGCTATGACACGAAAAACGCTGGCCATTGATAAACACAACACCCAGCAGCTGCTATAAGTTTTCACCTCCTGTTCGCTCCTCAGCTGTCATACCTGCACCATTTTAAAAGCTAATGTGCCTAGTGACTCAACAAGTAAAATCTGAGTAATAACAAATTCATTTAACGCAGGAAGACATCTGAACATACATAAATTGAGTTAAAGGAATCATCAATACATAAACGTTTCATAAACATTTATGTCTTTCATAAACTTGGAGACATGGGATAATAGCCCAGATCTCATCATCAATATAATTTTCGTTTGATTTATGGCTTAGAATCTCTACTTAGGTCCGCGTTGCACTTTTATCAAAATTACTTCCGATATCAGTTTCACCATATAGCTCATATGAAAGGGCAGCCGACATCTGGACGACTACTCACCCTTCTCCTTGTGACCGTCTGTTATCTATGCCATAAACCTTAAAATAACTTTTGTTCCTTTAACATTCTTTCTTTCGTTGAAATCTCTTTAAACATCATCGGGTTCCATCATTTAAAACTCTCGCTTCCCATTTTCAAAACTTACTGAGTATCGCACAACTATTGCAAACAGCTGCAGGAATATTTGGGAATACTTAAAACAGACGTAGTAGATGAAACGATGTCGTTGAAGTAGGAAACAGACATGATGACGTAAGAATATCTGCTAACATGAACAGTAACTATCTGTTGACAGCTACAACTTAAGGAAATGACGTCGTTAGTTTGAACCAATCGTAACATTAATCGCTAACAACGCGACTTGGGAATAAGTGTAAAACGATGTCGTTTTCTTTAAGAAGCTGATGTAGGAACATCTGTTATCAGACGTGACTTTGAATAACTGAAACGAAAACTGATGTAACAGCTGATGAACAAACTAACAGCTGATGACCCAAACTAACAGCTGATGAACAAACTAACAGCTGATGGACAAACTAACAGCTGATGAACAAATTAACAGCTGATGGACAAACTAACAGCTGATGAACAAATTAACAGATGATGGACATACTAACAGCTGATGACTCAACAATACAACGGCTGTTTACGAAAACTGATGCAACAGCTGATGAACAATAAAACCAACAGCTGATAGAAGAAATTCTCGAAACCAAAAGCTGACTTTAAACTTGGTGTTGCAACTTCAAAACAACAGCTACGCTATCAGCGGTTATCTATCAAACCAGACTTTATACTGATTCGATTAACAACATCCGATTACATAGCGTCAAATTCTGATATTACAAACCACTGAAAAGAAGAACATTCATAAACATACTTGAATCAAACTCGAATCCTCAGTAACCATATTTTCTGGAAAACACTTAGACGCATAAAAACATCATTTGAACCCAATATTTCTTTCCTTGATCATGCTAAATCATTTTAAACATGAACTTCAACATAACTTAAACATACAGGGAAGCAGATCCATAAACTGAATAAAATCAATATAAGCTTTAAATGATGTAGCAAGATCAGCTTTTACATACCTAAACAAAGCTTTGCAACCGTGGTTAATTTCGGAAGAATCTTCTCCCTGAGCAATACACGAACTTCTTTGGAAAATATTTTAAAGAACAATAAAGATTTTCTTTGCAAATGATAATGATCTTGCTTTCAAAACAGCTATTTATATGGACAGGATTAGAGGCAAGGTGCTATATTTACAAAGCATGACACACTTCAACCAAGTTGTACAAATATTTGTAAAATTCCCTTCATATCATTTAAATTTGTAAAACACCAAACCTTTTTCAAAAGAAATCATTTGTCCTCCTTAAAGATATTTTCAATAAATTTAAACCTGTTCATGTATCTCTCTTGGAGTCATCTGCTGGAACCAGCCGCGAAGTATCTTATTTTTCTGAAATCAATGAAATCAGCAAATACATAACATTTAAAATTGCCATTTTGGCCCATGAAATTAATAAAATGCATAAATGTGGTCCTATGGATTTTGTGGCGTTACACATAATCTCTTCCATTTTCCCTAAGGCTTAGCCTGGCTCCGCCTTAGAGATCTTGGCATCCACAGACCTCGTGCAATCTGTCAGCTCGTCGGAAGAGATGTTGCCGCTATTTCCTTTCGAGAAATCGCTCTGCAGTTCAATAGACCTTCCTCCCGCTATCCATATGAAATGAACTTTTGAAGACTTTAAAACATTTTGCTGCATAAATGTGGTCCTATGGATTTGTGGCGTTACACATAATCTCTTCCATTTTCCCTAAGGCTTAGCCTGGCTCCGCCTTAGAGATCTTGGCATCCACAGACCTCGTGCAATCTGTCAGCTCGTCGGAAGAGATGTTGCCGCTATTTCCTTTCGAGAAATCGCTCTGCAGTTCAATAGACCTTCCTCCCGCTATCCATATGAAATGAACTTTTGAAGACTTTAAAACATTTTGCAGCATAGATAGACTTTCGAATTATTAGAGCAGACAGATTTTAAAACCATTCAAAAATATTTTTCAAAGACAATGCACTATTCAAGAACAACCTGCTCTGATATCACTTGTTAGGATCGATTTTACCCTCTATACATTTGTTGTTTTGACAATAATCAGTACTTAGAGGGTGTAACCAGGTCGAATGATAAGATGCAGGATTCAACAAGGCATTGAAGCCGGGTTGCGATAACCAAACTGGTTCCATCTGGTTGTTGAAACCAGCGTGATACAAAGCAAGAGCTCAACATGCTGATTCCAGCTGAATGCTGAAACCATCTCGACACACGACCGAACGATCTGGTTATCTTATATTGAGCTGCAATAGCTCAGTTTTCTTGAATACTTGTGCACCGAGATACAGATTGAGTAATGAATATAAATCATGCGGAAGTAACTCAAACTGCACTCTAAATTCGAAAGCTCGATTAAACAGTTTTATGCGTTCGAGTAATATGCAGTGCGTGAATATGAAAGTACTGAAATCAGTAAAGAAAGATACGCTGATTTGTTTATGGAAGTTCGAAACTCAATATCCTACGTCTTCCATTCTTCCGCAACGGGAAGGATCCACTAGAAGACTTTGATTACAACGACCCTCGCTGCAACCCATTCCTACGACCCACAGCCGTAAGAACTCCTAGCCACACCACTGCACACCAGCACACAATCTGCTAACTCACTTTTTTTACCGCCTCAGTGAGAAAGGCCAC
This sequence comes from Dorcoceras hygrometricum, assembly GCA_001598015.1. Lineage (NCBI taxonomy): Eukaryota > Viridiplantae > Streptophyta > Magnoliopsida > Lamiales > Gesneriaceae > Dorcoceras > Dorcoceras hygrometricum. The sequence goes on from KV008068.1 coordinate 869,300, forward strand.
ATGGACTTGTTTAACGTCTTTGTTCAAAGACTACACACGCTTCTTTAACGTCTCAGTGCGAAAGATAACTAAACTTATTTAACATCTCTGTCCAAAGACTACAATGGAGAGTATTGAATCACATTCACTCTAATATTTTTCGCTCAACTCAAAGTGAATGTGTATGTGTGAGATTTACAGTGTAAGAACAGTCTCTCAGTGATTAAATCTCTCACACCCTGGGAAGTGCTCCTAGATCGAGATGGTTTTTCATTGTCTTCATAGGTTCTATGTTGTGCGTTTCTTGATTTTTTGTTTGGACTTTGCACAACTTTACTCTATCTGTTTTGTGCTTACATCTTCTGTTTCAATGCGCCTGTATATAAAGACTCTGCCTGGGTTTATCCGTTGGACACAAAGTTGAAGCAGTTCTGAAAAGTCTTCTGACGCATATGTACTTTGTGTCCTTTGGTTTTTAATGCGTTGCAGGAATTTTTTGACTTGAGCCCTTTTCATCGCCGATTCGGCAGCCTTCGCTAAGTTCGACCTCTGTTTTCTTGTGTCTGATGTAAACAAGACGAAACAAATCAGTTTGAACCAATTAATTTGGTCTTCGTTTTATTGTTCAAACTGTTTTGTTTGACCAGATTGATTTGTCTGGTTCAGGCTTCTCATCTTGTTTCTCTGTTGAGCTCGTTGCTTCCACGACTCCTACAGACCTCTCTCCTTCTCCTCACCAGCTTCTTTGTTCTCGTCTTCAAGCTGATCTTCCTTTGGAGCATCTTTTATATCTGCGCCTCTTTTTGTCTGCAGCTGCTCTTGTTCTGTTCTTTTCTACTCTTGAGCTGCTTCGAGGCTCCAGCTTTGCTCCATTCCCAGCTGATCACCAACCAGCTGGTTGATATATCTGTGAGATCAAGCTTCTCACAGATATCATAAGGCCAGCTGGTTTGTCTGCTCCCGGCTGGTCCTATTATCTTCAAGCTGATTTGTCCTTAACCAGTTGGGCTCTATTCTTCTCGTCACGAGCCCCAGTTTTGCTTGCTTGTCCTTTTGATCCATTCAGACACCTCATCTAAATCATCCGCAAGAAAACTGTTAAGCAGTTCTGATTAAGTCTACCCAAGGACTGAAATCCCTCTGATGAACTGCTTATTGTCATGTTCAATTGTGAGGATTGAGAATTTGGATTAGTGATTAATTGAATTGATTTGGGAATTAATCACGAAGATTTCGAAGTTCCTACTGATTTTGAGCGTTGCGTTTATTTAGGGAATTTCGATCGTAGCAATTTTGATGCAAGCTGTTAGTAGTACGCTATTTGTAGCGGAGTCAACGCAGGTCAACCTTACTGTAGCTCGCTGCTGGTCGAATTGGAATCAGCAAAGGAGATGTAAGCGTGACGCATTAAGATCTGCTGGTTTTAGCTTGAGTTGAAGATTGCTGCTGGCAGATGTTGCGCTTAGCGTGAGATTAAGCGAGGAAGTGACACGCGTTAGTCAACGTTTTGGAGTGTTGACTGTCGAATTCAGCAGTTGCGCTTGTGAACAGTGATCAGCTGATGGTTTGTGGAATCAGTCGCGAGAGCTGTCGATAGATATGATGACGTAGGCGTGACGTATTCCTTGCTGCTGGTAGTAGATTGTGTCGTGATGGTTGCTGCTGATCAGCAGGCGCGCAATTACGAATGTTGAGAAGCGGCGTCGTTTGAATTAGTTGAAACGCTGCGTTTTGAGCCTTTCGTTGGAGAGATCAGCTGTTGGTAGCAATGTTTACGTAACCAAAGTGACGTCGTTTGGATTAGTAGAAGCGTCGTCGTTTTGAGTGATTTCTCGCGACCAGCAGATGAATTGTTTTGGAAAGAGAGCTGTTGCCAGCAGATGGTCGTTTTGCTTGCGAGAGCTGTTGTCAGCTGGAGAATTGCTACGGCGTCGTCTTGATAATTTGGAACGGTGTCGTTTTGAAGTGCTTCCTCGCGAATGCTTATTGTTTGCTCCTGCTGATTTTATTGAAGGGAAAGAGTTGGTACCTGCTGATCGTTACCTGCTGGTTTTGTCGGCTGCTTTGAGTTGGATTCCCCTTGCTTAGCTCTTTCGTTTGCTACCCTTTTGAGACGATAGTATTGCGCTGGAAGTGGAAACACGAAGCTGCTGGACTTCGAAGCTTGTGAGAAAGGTCTGTGCGTGCGTTCTTATGCTAGCGTGAGCTTTTGGGTGATCATTTCTTGTAGTTTGAGCTCGGTTTTTAGTAGTTAATGCCTGCGTAGAAGTATAGGATCGAAGTATGCTTCTGGCCGTAGGATTAGCATGATTTTGTATCAGAATTGAGCTAAGATATTAGCTATGTTGTAACAGATTTCAGCTTCCAGGATGTTTCCTGCTGCGTGATTTGAGCCAGGAGGAATCTGTTAGGTAATTCGTGTTGGGGATCCGGATCCGCCCCCCGGCGAGGCAGCGGAAGAATAATAGAAAAAGGCCGGGAGACGATCAATACGAAAAAGTAGAATTCAAAATTCAACATTCATAGGGCGTTCTAAACGATACCTTGTTGGCACTTGTGCCTGGCTCCAACCGGTATTACAAGAATCCGGCTCTTCTCGGTAGATTGCGGTAGATTATCGCCAATCCGGTCCACGACCAGAACCGAGACTCCTTCGTCAGGCTGCACTAGAAGCGCTGACGAGATCAGCACGAATGGATTCCCCTCGTCGAGTTGGCCGGAAACGAATTTCCGGCGACAACGGGCGGCGGCGGCGGCGGCGCACGGCGGGCGGCAGCGGCGGCGCGTTTGAGAGGAGAGAGGCGGTGTGTATAATGCTTTAGGGTTACGGTTTAAGTTATGAGAGTTGGTTAATTATGAAGTCCCTCATGTCTAATTAAATAGACTAACAATAGACTTGGACCGGCCCATCGGGCCCGGGTCCAGATGACGATATCCATTGCTGCGACTTCATCGTAAACCCGATCGCCGATCAGATCGGACCGATCGACTCAGTTTCCAAAACTGAATGTTATGATGTGAAAAACAATTTTTCAGATCATCTAACCCTAAATTGCAAAATGACCGTTTTGCCCCTCAACAGCGGGAAACCCCGGTTTGACCCCTGTTGACTTTTAGGAAGTCGCACTTCCCGAAATCCTCTTCTCGTGCTCAACACATAGAGCTGAGTATCCATGCGGGAATCTCGAATCTAGTACTTGTGTG
>KV008068.1:893448-1029635 GCA_001598015.1 Dorcoceras hygrometricum
TTATTTTGTTCTACCAGCATTCTTAATAATTGAGTGATGTTAGCATTGTTATCACTCTCTGTTTCTTCTAGAGGAATACTGCTTCTAGTTCTTCCTCTTCTTCTTCCTGACATTCTATATTCTATAGCCCATAATCCACCACATGCATAAATCAGAACATGCTAAATAATTTTAAAGACAATGCTCTGAAAATAAACTCACAACTTTAGAAGAACAGACGATGAACTTTGATCCAGCTGATGGTGCATGTGTTTATCTCAGGAACGTTGCTCTGATACCATGTTGTGACACCCAAACCCAACGGGGTCACGAGAAATGGGGTAAACAAAAATTTTCGAATAAAAGAAGGGCTAAAAGATAATTTGTTATAAGCTGCATCTCTTATAACTCCAAGAAAAACGAAACTCAAGAACAAATTCTAAATTCAGCAGACACTCAATTACGCGCGCACTACTGCTAAAGACTTTTGCGGAAACAGGGTATTTCATATAACTTTGCAATTGCGGTTTACAACAGCTGTTATTTGAGATAAATATACAACCATTGCTACTGAATATATACAGCATATCCTAACCAAAACAATATAACTATGACACGGATGGGCCATTCGAGTTCTTCTGGATCAGTGAGCTCTGGTTCTGGCAGTGGTTCTGGTAGCGGTTCGGGAGGCGGATTCTGTAGTCAGTGCGGAGGGAGGCATGAGACTTCGCAGTGTCGAGGAGTTCGAGGACTCTGCCATCTTTGTGGTCAGCCGGGACATTTTGCTAGAGCGTGTCCTTCGATTGGAGGGCGGTCTACTGGACAGTCGCAGCAGGGTTCCGCTGGTGGTTCCTCTCAGCTACAGCAGCCTTTTTCTCAGTCCCAGCGACCTAGTTTTCAGCCTCGTGAGCAGTCGCGTTTTGGAGGATCTTCCCGACCCCCGTTTCAGATTCCCCAGCAGGCGCAGGCGAATGCCTTGACAGGAGAGCAGGCTGAGGAGACTCCGGGCATGGTGATTAGAGGTACATGCTCTATTTATGATTATCCTGCGAGAGTTTTGTTTGACACTGGTGCATCACACTCCTTCATTTCTGAAATGTTTGTGTTTGAGCGTGGGTTGAGTTCTTCCCCACTGTGTGATGTTGTTTTTGTGTCTACTCCTGCTGGTGTGAACTTGTGGTCCCGTGAGGTAGTAGTAGATTGCCTGATTAGGTTTGATGAGCATGTTTTGGTGACAAATTTGATTGTGTTGGGGATTAGAGATTTCGACTGTATTTTGGGAATGGATGTGTTATCTAGCTATAAGGCTACCGTTGATTGCTTCCATGGTGTGGTGAGATTTCGCCCTGATACGGGTGAGAGGTGGGATTTCTACGACACGGATTCGAGGTCGAAGATTCCCCTAGTGTCCGCTATGGAGATGTTTAGCCTGCTATTGCTAGGTAATGCAGGATTCTTGATCTATGCGCTCGATAGTTCCCAGGAGCAGCGATTAGAGTTGCGCGACATCCCCGTTGTTCGAGAGTTTCCCGACGTGTTTCCAGATGAGCTTCCTGGATTCCCTCCTCGACGTGAGATCGACTTCAGTATTGAGTTGGTGCCTGGTACCGCCCCGATTTCTAGAGCTCCTTACCGGTTGGCGCCCGCAGAGTTGAAAGAGTTGAAGGAACAGTTGAGTGATCTCTTAGAGAAAGGCTTCATCAGACCGAGCATGTCGCCTTGGGGAGCTCCGATTCTGTTTGTGAAGAAGAAATATGGCACTATGAGGATGTGCGTGGACTTCAGACAGTTGAATAAGGCCACGGTGAAGAACAAGTATCCTCTGCCGAGGATTGATGACTTGTTCGATCAGCTGCAGGGATCAGTTGTTTACTCGAAGATTGACTTGCGCTCTGGTTATCACCAGTTGCGAATTAGAGACGCTGATGTGGCAAAGACAGCCTTCCGGACTCGATATGGGCATTTTGAGTTTCTTGTCATGCCGTTTGGATTGACGAATGCCCCTGCTGTCTTTATGGACTTGATGAATCGCGTCTTCAGCGAGTATATCGATCGGTTCATTATCATCTTCATAGATGACATCTTGGTGTACTCGAGGAGCAAGAGAGAGCACAAGGAGCATATGAGACTTGTATTACAGAGATTGAGAGACTCGCAGCTCTATGCCAAATTCAGTAATTGCGAGTTTTGGCTCGACAGGATTATCTTTTTGGGTCACGTGATTTCGGCACAAGGAATTTCGGTAGATCCGAGCAAGGTCGAAGCAGTGCTTAACTGGGAGAGACCTCGGAACGTTTCAGAGATCCGTAGTTTCTTGGGATTGGCCGGCTACTATAGGCGTTTCATTGAGAAGTTTTCTTCGATCGCCAGGCCTATGACGTAGTTGACTCAGAAAGATAAGAGATTTGTATGGACTGATGAGTGTGAGTACAGTTTTCAGACGCTGAAGGAGAAGTTGACTACTGCTCCTGTTTTGGCCCTACCGTCTGGCTCCGGAGGATTTGTTGTGTGCTCCGATGCTTCTCTGAGTGGTTTAGGGTGTGTTTTGATGCAGAACCGGTACGTGACTGCATATGCGTCTCGACAGCTGAAGCCTCACGAGACGAGGTACCCGGTTCATGATTTGGAGTTGGCTGCGATAGTGTTTGCCTTGAAGATTTGGCGGAATTATCTCTATGGTGAAGAATTTGTGGTGTACACCGACCACAAGAGCCTGAAATATATCTTCACGCAGTCGGATTTGAACATGAGGCAGCGACGCTTGATGGAATTGCTTAAGGACTTCGATTGTGAGATTCAGTATCAGCCTGGGCGTGTGAACTTAGTAGCCGACGCTTTAAGTAGAAAGACCCAGCCTGATATGTTAGCATCCTTGAGTATTTCGAAAGTTCATGAGGAGTTGAGTACTTCTGGTTGGCGATTCCAGCCGGGTGATCAGTATTTCTTCGTTTCGTCCCTTCAGGTGGAACCGCAGATTGTGATGAACATCAGGGAGGCGCAGAGGACCGACCCCTATATCCATGAGCTGAGGATTAAGGCGTAGTCAGGTCAGTCTAATGATTTCTCTGTTGCTTCTGATGGATGTTTGAGATTCAGAGGGAGATTAGTAGTTCTGAACCTGATTGATCTGAAGGAGACCCTCATGAATGAAGCACATTGTAGCCGGTACAGTGTGCATCCAGGCGAGCGAAAGATGTACCATGCCTTGAAGTCTAACTACTGGTGGACAGGTATGAAGAGTGACATTTCTGCTTTTGTTGCTAGATGTCTGAATTGCCAGCAGGTCAAGGCTGAGAGGATGAGACCTGGTGGTTTGCTACAGAGTTTGTAGGTGCCCCAATGAAATTGGGAGCACATCGCCATGGATTTTGTGACCCATCTACCTCGATCGAGTAGGGGATGTGATGCGATTTGGGTTGTGATTGACAGACTTTCGAAGTCAGCCCATTTCATTCCCTATGATGTGAGGTGTTCAATGAAAAAGATGGCGAAATTGTACATCGACCATGTGGTTAGATTGCATGGGGTTCCGGTTTCGATAGTGTCTGACAGAGATCCGAGGTTCACTTCTCGTTTTTGGAAGAGTCTGCAAGCAGCAATGGGTTCGAGATTTGCGATGAGCACAGCCTATCACCCACAGACAGACGGACAGTCTGAGCGGACTATCCAGACTTTAGAGGATATGTTACGAGCGGTAGTGATGGATTTCAGCGGTGGCTGGCAGGATTCGCTTTCCTTGGTGGAGTTTTCGTATAACAACAGCTACCAAGCCACTATTGGAATGGCTCCGTTTGAAGCTTTATATGGTCGAAAGTGCAGATCCCCGATCTGTTGGGAAGAAGTCGGCGAGAGACAGCTTTCTACACCGGAGTTTGTTCAGCACATGAAAGACCAAATTGATTTGATCCGGAGTATAATGAAGGCTGCCCAAGATTGTTTCTAGAGTTATGCGAATAGAAGACGTCGACCGTTAGAGTTTGAGGTGGGCGATCGTGTGTTTCTCAAAATTTCTCCTTTCAAGAGCGTGATGTGATTCCGATTTAAAGGCAAATTGGCTCCCAGATTCGTTGGTCCCTTTGAGATTATTGAGCGGATTGGACAGTTGGCTTATAGACTGAGGCTGCCCGAGGAGTTAGCCGCGATGCATGACGTGTTTCATGTGTCAATGTTGAGAAAATATGAGCCTGATCCATCCCATGTTTTGAGAACTGACGAAGTTGAGCTGGATTCTGCCTTGAGTTATGTCGAATATCCGGTGCAGATCTTGGATAGGAAGGAGAAAAAGCTGAGGAACAAAATAATTCCGTTGGTGATGGTCCAATGGAGCAAGCATGGCCGAGAAGAAGCAACCTGGGAAGTTGAGGAGAAGATGAGGCAGGACTGGCCTCACCTATTTGAGCATTGATCGTGTAGAATTTCCAGGTAAATTTCTGGTTTTGCTTCGAATTTTGATGAGTTGTTAGTGATGATTTGCATGTTTGATGTGTTCTTCCCTGTGTTTGCCTTTGATTTCGAGGACGAAATCTCTTAAGTTGGGGAGAATGTGAGGATTGAGAATTTGGATTAGTGATTAATTGAATTGATTTGGGAATTAATCACGAAGATTTCGAAGTTCCTGCTGATTTTGAGCGTTGCGTTTATTTTGGGAATTTCGATCGTAGCAATTTTGATGCAAGCTGTTAGCAGTACGCTATTTGTAGCGGAGTCAACGCAGGTCAACCTTACTGTAGCTCGCTGCTGGTCGAATTGGAATCAGCAGAGGAGATGTAATCGTGACGCATTAAGATCTGCTGGTTTTAGCTTGAGTTGAAGATTGCTGCTGGCAGATGTTGCGCTTAGCGTGAGATTAAGCGAGGAAGTGACACGCGTTAGTCAATGTTTTGGAGTGTTGACTATCGAATTCAGCAGTTGCGCTTGTGAACAGTGATCAGCTGATGGTTTGTGGAATCAGTCGCGAGAGATGTCGATAGATATGATGACGTAGGCGTGACGTATTTCTTGCTGCTGGTAGTAGATTGTGTCGTGATGGTTGCTGCTGATCAGCAGGCGCGCAATTACGAATGTTGAGAAGCGGCGTCGTTTGAATTAGTTGAAACGCTGTGTTTTGAGCCTTTCGTTGGAGAGATCAGCTGTTGGTAGCAATGTTTACGTAACCAAAGTGACGTCGTTTGGATTAGTAGAAGCGTCGTCGTTTTGAGTGATTTCTCGCGACTAGCAGATGAATTGTTTTGGAAAGAGAGCCGTTGCCAGCAGATGGTCGTTTTGCTTGCAAGAGCTGTTGTCAGCTGGAGAATTGCTACGGCGTCGTCTTGATAAGTTGGAACGGTGTCGTTTTGAAGTGCTTCTTCGCGAATGCTTATTGTTTGCTCCTGCTGATTTTATTGAAGGGAAAGAGTTGGTACCTGCTGATCGTTACCTGCTGGTTTTGTCGGCTGCTTTGATAATCAGCAGACGTTGGAATTGAGAGATTATAAATAGAAGTGTTGTTCGACACTTAGAATTATTTTTGAACCAGCCATTTCTTATCTTCTTCTCCAAACCCTCGTCGAGCTACTGTTCACCGTGATTTTTCCACCGTCGTTTCCCGTCGCATCCAGCCTCTGTTTTTGGAGATCTTAGTGGCGTTGGATTCCCCTTGCTTAGCTCTTTCGTTTTCACCCTTTTGAGACAATAGTCTTGCGCTGGAAGTGGAAACACGAAGCTGCTGGACTTCGAAGCTTGTGAGAAAGGTCTGTGCGTGCGTTCTTCTGCTAGCGTGAGCTTTTGGGTGAGCATTTCTTGTAGTTTGAGCTCGGTTTTTAGTAGTTAATGCCTGCGTAGAAGTATAGGATCGAAGTATGCTTCTGGCCGTAGGATTAGCGTGATTTTGTAGCAGAATTGAGCTAAGATATTAGCCATGTTGTAACAGATTTCAGCTTCCAGGAAGTTTCCTGCTGCGTGATTTGAGCCAGGAGTATGATATGTATTGAACCGGGGGATGCCCCGTGTTATCATGTATTGGGGATTTATATTTGGTTGATATACTTGTTGTGTTGGAGTTTGAGTCAACTCGTATTTTGTTATCGCTATTTTGAATGTATGATTTGAAGTTCAGGCCCATTGTATTTCGAAAAAATTTTTAAGCCTTGATTTTAAGCTTCCGTGTTTATGCGCTTATTATGTGTTAATTGTTAGTAATTAGCACGGGGCCTGACATCAATGATCAAGCGTGCACTTGATCGCTGCTCTTGTATACGGCTTCGCACTCAATCACTGATCTTGTACACCACACTTGATCTACGCTTGTTCATCATTCTGATCTTCAATCTGCGCTTGATCTTCGTGCTGCTTCTGCATCAAGCTGGTGAGCCAGCTTGATGTTCCCTGTACTTCTGGAAGTAAACTTTACTGTACCAGCTTGGGCATTCCCTTACTGTTCCAGCTAGATATCTTCGACCAGTCCAGCTTAGGCGTCCCTTCACTATTCCAGTTTTGGATATCTTTGCGTCTACTCTAGTCTTAGCAAGCTGCGCATGTCATGTAGAGCATTAGTACAATAGAAGCAGATTTTGTGTAAATCAAAACATAGATTCTTATCTGTAAAACAGATCCAACAATCTCCCTCTTTTTGATTTACACAAAATCTGAATAAACATATGCACGTATGTTTATGTGTGAAAATATTTCTCCCCCTTTTTGTGGGAATCAAATAGAGTTCGAAATCTATTCTCTGCCTTAATATATAAAGCAAAACTCCCACTTAGCAAGTCATGGGGTAATTTTATTTTTGAAATAAATCATTATGCTCGGGAGACAGTTTTGTCAAAACCGTTGTGTATGCATGAGATTTTGAAAAATCTACGCTACTCAAAAGTTTTCATCGATTAGGACCAGAGGAGCAAAAGAGGATTCAATTTACATAATATCTTCCATTTTTCCTAAGGCTTAGCCTTGCTCCGCCTTAGAGATCTTGGCATCCACAGACCTCGCGCAATCTGTCAGCTCGTCGGAAGAGATGTTGCCGCTCTTTCCTTTCAAGAAATCGCTCTGCAGTTCAATAGACATTCCTACCCCTATCCATATGCAATGAATTTTTGAAGACTTTAAAACATTTTTCAGCATAGATAGACTTTCAAATGATCAGAGGAGACAGATTTTAAAACCATTTAAAAATAATTTTCAAAGACAATGCACTATTCAAGAACAACCTGCTCTGATACCACTTGTTAGGATCGATTTTACCCTCTATACATTTGTTGTTTTGACAATAATCAGTACTTATAGGGTATAACCAGATCGAATGATAAGATGCAGGATTCAACAAGGCAATGAAGCCGGGTTGCGATAACCAAACTGGTTCCAGCTGGTTGTTGAAACCAGCGTGATACAAAGCAAGAGCTCAACATGCTGATTCCAGCTGAATGCTGAAACCATCTCGACCCACGACCGAACGATCTGGTAATCTTATATTGAGCTGTAATAGCTCAGTGTTCTTGAATACTTGTTCACCAAGATACAGATTGAGTAATGAATATAAATCATGCGGAAGTAACTCAAACTGCACTCTAAATTCGAAAGCTCTATTAAACAGTTTTATGCGTTCGAGTAATATGCAGTGCGTGAATATGAAAGTACTGAAATCAGTAAAGAAAGATACGCTAATTTGTTTATGGAAGTTAGAAGCTCAATCTCCACGTCTCCCCTTCTTCCGCAATGGGAAGGATCCACTAGAAGACTTTGATTACAACGACCCTCGCTGCAACCCATTCCTACGACCCACAGCCGTAAAAACTCCTAGCCACACCACTGCACACCAGCCCGCAAGTTGCGTGTGACTAACTCACTTTTTTTACCGCATCAGTGAGAAAGGCCACATGGGCTTGTTTAACGTCTTTGTCCAAAGACTACACATGCTTCTTTAACGTCTCAGTGCGAAAGATAACTAGACTTGTTTAACGTCTCTGTCCAAAGACTACAATGGAGAGTATTAAATAACATTCACTCTAATCTTTTTCGCTCAACTCTTGAGTCTAAGTGAATGTGTGTATGTAAGATTTACAGTTTAAAGATGGTCTCTCAATGATTAAATCTCTCACACCCTGGGAAGTGCTCCTAGATCGAGATGGTTTTTCATTGTCTTCCCAGGTTCTATGTTGTGCGTTTCTTGATTTTTTGTTTGGACTTTGCACAACTTTACTCTATCTGTTTTGTGCTTACATCTTCTGTTTCAATGCGCCTGTATATAAAGACTCTGCCTGGGTTTATCCGTTGGACACAAAGTTGTAGCCGTTCTTAAAAGTCTTCTGACGCATATGTACTTTGTGTCCTTTGGATTTTAATGCGTTGCAGGCTTTTTTGGACTTGCGCCCTTTTCATCGGCGATTCTGCAGCCTTTGCTAACTTCAAGCTCTGTTTGCTTGTGCCTGATGTAAACAAGACGAAACAAATCAGTTTGAACCAATTAATTTGGTCTTCGTTTGATTGTTCAAACTATTTTGTTTGACCAGATTGATTTTTCTGGTTCAGGCTTCTCAGCTTGTTTCTCTGTTGAGCTGGTTGCTTCCACAACTCCTACAGACCTCTCTCCTTCTCCTCACCAGCTTCTTTGTTCTCATCTTCAAGCTGATATTACTTTGGAGCATCTTTTATATCTGCGCCACTTTTTGTCTGCAGCTGGGCTTGTTCTGTTCTTTTCTACTCTTGAGCTGCTTCGAGACTCCATCTTTGCTCCATTCCCAGCTGATCACCAACCAGCTGGTTGATATATCTGTGAGATCAAGCTTCTCACAGATATCATAAGGCCAGCTGGTTTGTCTGCTCCCGTCTGGTCCTCTTATCTTCAAGCTGATTTGTCCTTAACCAGCTGGGCTCTATTCTTCTCGTCACGAGCCCCAGTTTTGCATGTTTGTCCTCTTGATCCATTGAGACACCTCATCCAAATCATCCTCAAGCAAACTGTTAAGCAGTTCTGATTAAGTCTACCCAAGTACTGAAATCCCTCTGATGAACTGCTTATTGTCATGTTCAATGATCAAGCGTGCACTTGATCACTGCTCTTGTATACGGCTTCGCACTCAATAACTGCCCTTTTACAACACACTTGATCTAAGCTTGTTCATCATTCTGCTCGTCAATCTGCGCTTGATCTTCGTGCTGCTTCTGCATCAAGCTGGTGAGCCAGCTTGATATTCCCTGCACTTCTGGAAGTAAACTTTACTGTACCAGCTTGTGCGTCCCCTTACTGTTCCAGCTAGATATCTTCGACCAGTCCAGCTCAGGCGTCTCTTCACTGTTCCAGTTTTGGATATCTTTGCGTCTACTCCAGTCTTAGCAAGCTGCGCATGTCATTTAGAGCATTAGTACAATAGAAGCAGATTTTGTGTGAATCAAAACATAGATTCTTATCTGTAAAACAGATCCAACAATTTCCCCCTTTTTGATTTACACAAAATCTGAATAAACATATGCACGTATGTTTATCTGTGAAAATATTTCTCCCCTTTTTGTGGGAATCAAAAAGAGTTCGAAATCTATTCTCTCCCTTAATATGTAAAGCAAAACTCCCCCTTAGCAAGTCATGGGGTAATTTTATTTTTGAAATAAATCATTATGCTCGGGAGACAGTTTTGTCAAAAGCGTTGTGTATGCATGAGATTTTGAAAAATCTACGCTACTCAAAAGTTTTCATCGATTAGGACCAGAGGAGCAATAGAGGATTCAATTTACATAATCTCTTCCATTTTTCCTAAGGCTTAGCCTTGCTCCGCCTTAGAGATCTTGGCATCCACAGACCTCGCGCAATCTGTCAGCTCATCGGAAGAGATGTTGCCGCTGTTTCCTTTCGAGAAATCTCTCTGCAGTTCAATAGAAATTCCTCCCCCAATCCATAAGCAATGAATTTTGAAGACTTTATAACATTTTGCAGCATATATAGACTTTCGAATGATCAGAGCAGACAGATTTTAAAACCATTTAAAAATATTTTTCAAAGACAATGCACTATTCAAGAACAACCTGCTCTGATACCACTTGTTAGGATCGATTTTACCCTCTATACATTTGTTGTTTTGACAATAATCAGTACTTAGAGGGTGTAACCAGATCGAATGATAAGATGCAGGATTCAACAAGGCACTGAATCCGGGTTGCGATAACCAAACTGGTTCCAGCTGGTTGTTGAAACCAGCGTGATACAAAGCAAGAGCTCAACATACTGATTCCAGCTGAATGCTGAAACCATCTCGACACACGACCGAACGATCTGGTTATCTTATATTGAGCTGTAATAGCTTAGTGTTCTTGAATACTTGTGCACCGAGATGCAGATTGAGTAATGAATATAAATCATGCGCAAGTAACTCAAACTGCACTCTAAATTTGAAAGCTCGATTAAACAGTTTTATGTGTTCGAGTAATATGCAGTGCGTGAATATGAAAGTACTGAAATCAGTAAAGAAAGATACGCTGATTTGTTTATGGAAGTTCGAAGCTCAATCTCCTACGTCTCCCCTTCTTCCGCAATGGGAAGGATCCACTAGAAGACTTTGATTACAACGACCCTCGCTGCAACCCATTCCTACGACCCACGGCCGTAAGAACTCCTAGCCACACCACTGCACACCAGCCCGCAAGCTGCGTGTGACTAACTCACTTTTTTTACCGCCTCAGTGAGAAAGGCCACATGGACTTGTTTAACGTCTTTGTCCAAATACTACACACGCTTCTTTAACGTCTCAGTGCGAAAGATAACTAGACTTGTTTAACGTCTCTGTCCAAATACTACAATGGAGAGTATTGAATAACATTCGCTCTAATATTTTTCGCTCAACTCTTGAGTCTAAGTGAATGTGTGTGTGAGATTTACAGTGTAAGCACTGTCTCTCAATGATTAAATCTCTCACACCCTAGGAAGTTCTCCTAGATCGAGATGGTTTCTCATTGTCTTCCCAGGTTCTATGTTGTGCGTTTCTTGATTTTTTGTTTGGACTTTGCACAACTTTACTCTCTCTGTTTTGTGCTTACATCTTCTGTTTCAATGCGCCTGTATATAAAGAATCTGCCTGGGTTTATCCGTTGGACACAAAGTTGTAGCCGTTCTGAAGAGTCTTCTGACGCATATGTACTTTGTGTCCTTTGGCTTTTAATGTGTTGCAGGCTTTTTTTGACTTGAGCCCTTTTCATCGGCGATTCTGCAGCCTTTGCTAACTTCGAGCTATGTTTGCTTGTGCCTGATGTAAACAAGACGAAACAAATCAGTTTGAACCAATTAATTTGGTCTTCGTTTTATTGTTCAAACTGTTTTGTTTGACCAGATTGATTTGTCTGGTTCAGGCTTCTCAGCTTGTTTCTCTGTTGAGCTGGTTGCTTCCATGACTCCTACAGACCTCTCTCCTTCTCCTCACCGGCTTCTTTGTTCTCATCTTCAAGCTGATCTTCCTTTGGAGCATCTTTTATATCTGCGCCTCTTTTTGTCTTCAGCTGAGCTTTTTCTGTTCTTTTCTACTCTTGAGCTGCTTCGAGACTCCATCTTTGCTCCATTCCCAGCTGATCACCAACTAGCTGGCTACGTCTTGAGCTGCTTCGAGTACTCCATCTTTGCTCCATTCCCAGCTGATCACCAACTAGCTGGTTGATATATCTGTGAGATCAAGCTTCTCATAGATATCATAAGGCCAGCTGGTTTGTCTGCTCCCGGCTGGTCCTCTTATCTTCAAGCCGATTTGTCCTTAACCAGATGGGCTCTATTCTTCTCGTCACGAGCCCCAGTTTTGCTTGCTTGTCCTCTTGATCAATTCAGACACCTCATCCAAATCATCCGCAAGCAAACTGTTAAGCAGTTCTGATTAAGTCTACCCAAGGACTGAAATCCCTCTGATGAACTGCTTATTGTCATGCTCAATGATCAAGCGTGCACTTGATCACTGCTCTTGTATACGGCTTCACAGTCAATCACTGCTCTTGTACACCACACATGATCTACGCTTGTTCATAATTCTGCTCTTCAATCTGCACTTGATCTTCGTGTTGCTTCCGCATCAAGCTGGTGAGCCAGCTTGATGTTCCCTGCACTTCTGGAAGTAAACTTTACTGTACCAGCTTGGGCGTCCCCTTACTGTTCCAGCTAGATATCTTCGACCATCCAGCTCAGGCGTCCCTTCACTGTTCCAATTTTGGATATCTTTGCGTCTACTCCAGTCTTAGCAAGCTGCGCATGTCATGTAGAGTATTAGTACAATAGAAGCAGATTTAGTGTGAATCAAAACTTAGATTCTGATCTGTAAAACAGATACAACAATCTCCCCCTTTTTGATTTACACAAAATCTGAATAAACATATGCACGTATGTTTATGTGTAAAACAGATCCAACAATCCCCCCCTTTTTGTGAGAATCAAAAAAAGTTCGAAATCTAGTCACTCCCTTAATATATAAAGAAAAACTCCCCCTTAGCAAGTCATTGGGTAATTTTATTTTTGAAATAAATCATTATTCTTGATTGACAGTTTTGTCAAAAGCGTTGTGTATGCATGAGATTTTGAAAAATCTACGCTACTCAAAAGTTTATCATCGATTAGGACCAGAGGAGCAATTGAGGATTCAATTTACATATCTCTTCCATTTTCCCTAAGGCTTAGCCTTGCTCTGCCTTAGAGATCTTGGCATCCACATACCTCGCGCAATCTGTCAGCTCGTCGGAAGAGATGTTGCCGCTCTTTCCTTTCGAGAAATCGCTCTGTAGTTCAATAGACATTCCTCTCCCTATCTATATGCAATGAATTTTTGAAGACTTTAAAACATTTTGCAGCATATATAGACTTTCGAATGATCAGAGCAGACATATTTTAAAACCATTTAAAAATATTTTTCGAAGACAATGCACTATTCAAGAACAATCTGCTCTTATACCACTTGTTAGGATCGATTTTACCCTCTATATATTTGTTATTTTGACAATAATCAGTACTTAGAGGGTGTAACCAGATCGAATGATAAGACGCAGGATTCAACAAGGCATTGAAGCCGGGTTGCGATAACCAAACTGTTTCCAGCTGGTTGTTGAAACCAGCTTGATACAAAGAAGCGCTCAACATGCTGATTCCAGCTGAATGCTGAAACCATCTCGACACACGACCGAACAATCTAGTTTCTGCATCCAACGTAGTAAGATATATCCAGATCTTGTTGCTTTGTTCAATTAATCTACTTTATATATTTCATTTCTCGTCTAATTTTCATCACCAAAACTTCTGAAATTTATCCTAACAATTTCCTCCTTTTTGGTGATGACAAAACTTTGATCGTAAAAAGATATTTCTATATACCATTAACCAATTTACAACGAAAGCTCTAAATAATTTTGTCCAAAAAACTCACTCTCCTTGCTTCAAAACCAGTTACTCCTTTTGAATATGTTTCTATCGTCACCAGGTCTATATCTTTCTGGATTTAGTCCTCTTCCTCCTCTTGGGCTTGGTCCTGTACCACGTGTACTACTCTGTCCACAACTCGATCCTTTCCATCCTGGTCTGCTTGATCCATCCCCCGGTC
The DNA here is from genome assembly GCA_001598015.1 of Dorcoceras hygrometricum. Classification (NCBI taxonomy): domain Eukaryota; kingdom Viridiplantae; phylum Streptophyta; class Magnoliopsida; order Lamiales; family Gesneriaceae; genus Dorcoceras; species Dorcoceras hygrometricum. The sequence goes on from KV008068.1 coordinate 906,954, forward strand.
AATTCTGCCACCTTCCCCCCTTTTTGGCATCACCAAGCTGCTTGAAATGATCAACCAATTCTGCAAGCTGCAACTTAACCATATCAAGTTCAATGGTAAATTAGTATTGGTGCGCAGCAAGCTGGTGAAGAAGACTAGTTTCCACGAACTTTAGCAGTCCCTAAAACTCGAAATCTTAATTTTCACAAAAATGACCCGACGAGGCTCACTTCGAGCGACAAAATGGTTAAAATAATTAAGAATCTATTTCTTAACCAAATCACTCCCTGTTTCGACCCACATCACTCTAACTCAATATACTAGTCATTAAAAAAAATGAGACTCGAAAACGATTAAGTAATCAACCAAACCAACTCCCGCAAACCCACTACCCACGCTCAGACTTCAACCAGGACACGTGCTAGCCATAAAATTCATAACTAATTCGTTGCTCGACCAAATAGCTTATCGTTTGAACAAACGTGACCCTAACTCAATGGGCTATCTTTTGCATTCAAACTTGACCACACAGACCATATTGAACGACGTACAAGACCCCAAAAACTCTACTCTCGCATAGACGATAAGCCATGACACGTGCTGATCTTAAAATTCATAACTAATTCATTCCTTAACCAAATCGCTTCCCTTTTGGACCTACGTGATCCTAACTCGATGGATTAAATACCTGGACCACAATTGGACCAAAACATTGCCCCATGAACCGACTATTACCGAAGCATCATAAGAAACGAATCAAGTACGTTTTGAAAACTATGAAACATGCATGAATATCAAACATTATGCATAGATCTGAATAAATCACATACAATTCATGAATTAAACTTTAAAAACAGTTTATTCTGGCTTAAATGGTGAGAAAAAAATAGATATTATATGCCTGGTTTGGTTGGAGTAGAGATCTGCGAGTTACCGACGTTGTAGACGCGAGATCGGGGCACCACCGGCTTTGGATCACCAAAACTCACCAAGGAATTGAGAATTTCAAAATTTTGAGTGTGAGGGGAAGGGAGGGGACGGCTAGTGTGATTTGGAGGCTAGGTTAAGTGTTTAATTTTGAGTTATGAAAAAGAAAGAGTGCTAATAAAAGGGGAGAAAATGACATGCTTGACCCTCTATTTAATTGAAAAGAAATCAAAATCTTTATCTTGGCTTTGAAATATCAAATTTCGAATCCATGCCCCCTCAAAATTTAAAATATCCTAAAATCCAATAAAACAGCCCGTATAGGCGAAAAATGGGTTCCCCTCCAAATTAATTATAAAAAACTCCAATTTTCATAATTTTCTTAACATAAAATAATTTCATTCTTTAAAATCCAATAAATTAAAAATCTCAAATTATTTTCAATCCGGTCGGCCCTAATCTCGTCCACGCGTCTGTACTCAAACAGGCTGAAAAATAATACATGCACACCATGCAGCATAAAATTATAAATAAATCATAAAAGATGGCATGTAATCATCTAAAAATATTTTCTCCCTAATCATGCACCCATTTCTACGTAATATGGATTTCGGGACGTTACAATCTCCCCCCTATATAAATTTCGTCCCCAAAATTAAGTTACGTACCGATAGCACGTCTGGGAGGCATACATGCACACCAAAATCTTATCATGTAAATCTAAGTGCATGACTAAGTGTCTAATTCTTAAACTCCTAAGGCCAAAACTTATGCATGACTAAAACATGCAGCATGCAATCATAAACATAAATAATAAAACAGTAAAACTCAAAGACTGGTAGTGCGACTTCCGAGCTCCACGCAGCAGGCCAGTACCCCACCAGAACCACCGTTACGTACCGATAGCACGTCTGGGAGGCATACATGCACACCAAAATACTTATCATGTAAATCTAAGTGCATGACTAAGTGTCTAATTCTTAAACTCCTAAGGCCAAAACTTATGCATGACTAAAACATGCAGCATGCAATCATAAACATAAATAATAAAACAGTAAAACTCAAAGACTGGTAGTGCGACTTCCGAGCTCCACGCAGCAGGCCAGTACCCCACCAGAACCACCGCTCTGATACCAACTGAAACCAATCAGACTCTAGAAATTTTTTTTAAACCATGTGCGGAAAACATAAACTTAAAGTATGGTTCGTTTCCCTTTTTAAAACATTTCTAAATCATTTTCGCACCCATAGTTCAAACACAAATAAAGAAATATTTAAAAACGTTAAAACATCCAAATGGAATAATAATCAACTGAGTAAAAATACTGAAATTAAACATTTTAAAACCAACATCTAAAACTGTATCATCTCTAAAAATAACATCGCTGCGGTCAAGGGGTACTAATGCAACAGGCGCTCGGTATCCCGCATCCCCTCATCATAAGTTGTCACAAATTATTCAATCCGTCGGGTTTTGTCTTTTAAAAGAAGTTTTTGACATCCATAAAACATTCATGATGCATGCATTTCGTAAAATTATGCAATTTAAAAACTTAGCCCGTTAATGTATATTTAATCATTTTCTTTAAAACATTTACGTACATAGTATAATCATATATAATTAAATATACATTCACGGGCTTCTACATTTTTTTACTTCGGTGAAGGATTGGTTCAGGAGCCCGGCCCACTACAACTGGACTAAACATCACTCTTAACTTAGTCAATGAATCGAATGTTCACCCTTGAAATCTTGCTTAATTTTAATTCATTTTTGACTTATTTAAAATCAAATTTGACTTATTTAAAATCAATTTGACTTTAAAATCAATTTTGACCCCCAATAGTCGAGTTTGACCAAAAGACCGATTTTGACCAAATTAAAGTCCAGAAATCGATTTTGACTCAATTAAAATTCCAAATACCCCAATTTTGACTTAAAATTCAAAAATAAACATAATTCTAATTATTTTGAAAGTTTGACCCAATTTTAAAACATCTGGCTATTTTCTTTAAAATTGGACCTATGACTTAAAATTAAAAATAACAGGTCCATAATTAAAATAACTCGGACCAACTTTTAAACATTTGACTCGAGACTCGATGAACTGATCCGATCCAACCGAACCAATCCGGTTCAATTGAACCGAATCACTCAAAACAAAGCCCTAACCCAAATACACGCAGCCCAATACGCTAAAATTGCCAAAAATCTTAAAAATCAAATAAATTCTAAAAATGATAGAAAAAAACTTAAAATATGTTTAAAACATCAAATAAAATCATCCATGAACTTTAGCAGTCCCTAAAACTCGAAATCTTAATTTTCACAAAAATGACCCGACGAGGCTCACTTCGAGCGACAAAACGGTAAAAATCATTAAGAATCTATTTATTAACCAAATCACTCCTTGTTTCGACCCATGTCACCCTAACTCAATAAAATAGTCAACGAGACTCGAAAAATATTAATTAATCTACCAAACTGATGCCCGCAAACCCACTGCCCTCGTGCAGACTGCAACCAGGACACGTGCTAGTCATAAAATTCATAACTAATTCGTTGCTCGACCAAATCGCTTCTCGTTTGGGCCAACGTGACCCTAACTCAATGGGATATCTTTTGACTTCAACCTTGACAACACAGACCATATTGAGCGACGTACTCGACCCCAAAAAACTCTACTGTCGCGCACAGGCGACAAGCCAGGACACGTGCTGATCTTAAATTTCGTAACTAATTCATTCCTTAACAAAATCGCTTCCCGTTTGGACCTACGTGATCCTAACTCGATGGACTAACTACCTGGATCACTCTTGGACCAAAATATTGTTGGGTAACAACGGTGTAGGATCCGGATCCCGCCTCCCGGGGCGCAGCGGAAAACAAAATTTCCCGGGGGACGATCAATACAATATTAAAACAAACACAATACGAACCATTCATAGGGTGTTTTCGTTGATTACCTTGCTGGCAACTCGTGCCTGGCTCCAATCGGAATTACAAGAACGCCGGCTCTTCATGGTAGGCGGCGGTAGATTCGTCAATCAGGTCCACGACCGGAAACGATATCCCTCCGATCAGCCTGCTACTAGAAGACTGATGGATTTTATCACCAACGGATTCTCCTCGAAAATTTGGCCGGAGAAAGTCTGGCGAGGCGGCGGCGGCGGCGGCGGCGGCGGCGAGGCTTTGGTGGAGAAGGGGGCGGCCGTGTCTAGCACACTAGGTTTAGGGTTTTGTGTTGTGTCAAAAGTGTTGTAGATTAAGCCTAAGTCTACATTAAGTAGACTTAATGATGGACTTGGAACGGCCCAACGGGCCCGGGTCCAACGTATGAACATTCGGTTCATCCCTATCACCGTGACTTTATCATAACTCCGATCACCGATCAGATCGGACCTATCGACTCAGTTTCCAAAACTGAATACTATGATCTGAAAAATCATTTTTCAGAACCCCAGTGCAAAATGACCGTTTTGCCCCTCAACAGCGGGAAATCACGATTTGACCCCTGTTGACTTTTAGGAAGTCGCACTCCCCAAAATCATCCTCAAGTGCTCAACACATTGAGCTCAGTATCCGTGCGGGAATCTCAAATCCAGTATTCCGGACTTGCCCATCGGATCATGGTAAGAGTGTCTAGCAACATCGCCCCATGATCCCCTAGGTATCACTGATAGTGACTGCAAGAACCAGTTGGTCGTGGTTAGCGTACAGTACGGTCCTTTCAATTCATATATCCCGATCAGATCAACGACCATTGGTAAATCGAGAGTCGCTAAAGATCCGATAGCTATGCATAAATCTTGGAGATCGAATAGTGACATCGCGAGTGTAACTAGGTAAACCCATTTAACTAAAACACTTCTAGTACTTTTGCCAGAGATTTTTACACTATTATCCCCTCAGATAGCATAGGATATCCACGCATGTCTGCGAGTGGTGAATCCTCGACAACGATGCATCGACTCCTACATGCATCGGGATCTCATCCAATCCCGCCGCCTAATGACCCCAAGTGAGTCGGCAAACGGGTCAAAGTGAGACGCATATCATGTAGAGTCTCAACGACGTTTCGAGTCGTGAGGACTAATCAATACAACCAAGACCTCGGACTTATCCACTCGACAAATGGTAACCACGAGGGTAGTTCGATAGATCACCAGGTCACTATCTATCTGCATGCTCAGAACATCACAATGTTCCCTACCAATGAAACATGGTACTTCGCATCGCAGATACTAGTCTCGAGCTCGGGAGGCCTTATCCTCATTTGTACGGCCCAATTGACTAGGAACTAATTCAGAATACACAGTGACTATTAGATGTGTTTAATGATAGTCGTCATACCCACTATCACATCTAACATACACTATAGTGCATTCTAGGTCTTTACTCAACGCAATTGTTAATCATCATACAACACAATGAAAGTAAAGAACGCCATAAATAAATGCAAATATCATATATAAAGATTGTCATATACAAGAGTCTATAAACCCACACGCCACAAGTTGGCTAGTTGGGAATCTACTCTAACAAATATAGCCCCATGAACCAACTATTACCGAATTATCACAAGAAACGAATCAAGTACGTTTTGAAAACTATGAAACATGCATGAATCTCAAACATTATGCATAGATCTGAATAAATAACATACAATTCATGCATTAAACTTTAAAAATAGTTTACTATGGCTTAAATGGTGAGAAAAAAATAGATATTACATGTCTGGTTTGGTTGGAGTAGAGATCTGCGAGTTATCGACGTTTTAGACGCGAGATCGGGGCACCACCGGCTTTGGATCACCAAAACTCACCAAGGAATTGAGAATTTCGAAACTTTGAGTGTGAGGGAAAGGGAGGGGACGGCTGGTGTGATTTGGAGGTTAGGTTAAGTGTTTAATTTTGAGTTATGAAAAAGAAAGAGTGCCACAAATGACCACCATTGATTTTAATTAATAAAAGGGAAGAAAATGACATGCTTGCTCTCTAATTAATTGAAAAGACAATCAAAATCTTTATCTTGGCTTTGAAATATCAAATTTTCGAAACCCATGCCCCCTCAAAATTTAAAACATCCTAAAATCCAATAAAACAGCCCGTAAGCGAAAAACGGGTTCTTCTCCAAATCAATTATAAAAAATTCCAATTTTCAAAAATTATTGCTTAACATAAAATAATTTCATTCTTAAAAATCCAATAACTTAAAAATCTCGTACACGCGTCTGTAACTCAAACAGGCTGAAAAACAACACATGCACACCATGCAGCATAAAATCATAAATAAATCATAAAAGATGGCATGTAATCATCTAAAAATATTTGCCCCTAATCATGCATCCATTTTTACGTAATCTAGATTTTGGGGCGTTACAATCTCCCCCCTTAAAGAAATTTCATCCCCGAAATCAAGTTACGTACCGATAGCACGTCTCGGAGGCATACATGCACACCAAAACCTTATCACGTAAATCTAAGTGCATGACTAAGCGTCAAATTCTTAAACTCCTAAGGCCAAAACTCATGCAGGACTAAACATGCAGCATGCAATCATTAACATAAATAATAAAACAGTAAAACTCATAGACTGGTCGTGCGAATTACGAGCTCCATGCAGTAGGCCAGTACCCCACCAGAACCACCGCTCTGATACCAACTGAAACCAACCAGACTCTAGAAATTTTTTTTAAACCATGTGCGGAAAACATAAACTTAAAGTATGGTTCGTTCCCTTTTTAAAACATTTATAAATCATTTTCGCACCCATAGTTCAAACATAAATAACACGTTAAAACATCCAAATGGAATAATAATCAACTGAGTAAAAACTGAAAGTAAACATGTTTAAAACCAACATCTAAAACTGTATCATCTTTAAAATAACATCGCTGCGGTCAAGGGGTACTGCTGCAACAGGCGCTCAGATGTCCTCACCGCCAGTCGGTGTAAACTCAGCAGGATCATCACCTGCACCATTTAAACCTAGTGAGTGTAGAGGCTCAGCATGCTCTATCGTATAGCATAACAAGTTACATACTAATAAAATCGCATGCAAGCACATACTTGTAATAAAATAACGTTAAAACATGAATGCGTGCATGATCTTAAAACATTCCTTCACACCTTTCATTTCATAACATAACATATAACATATATAAGTCATGACGTAGCATAACATGAAAAACATATGAGTCGTATCCTGAAGTATGACAATAGTATTGATCAATCTATAAACCAACTTACGCGGCGATGTGGTTCACCCGACCTCGAGCCGAGATACCTATATATCACACCTCTATGCTGCCACTTCACCATGATATCAACACATGGATCCATAAGCTCGTAATACATTAAAAGAAGTTCAACGTGCCCGGTATCCCGCATCCCCTCATCATAAGTTGTCACAAATCATTCAATTCCTAGTATTTTGTCTTTTGTATAATTATGCAAATTTAAAAGCTTAGCCCCTTAATGTATATTTAAATCTTTCCTTTAAAACATTTACGTAAATAGCATAATACATATATAATTAAATATACATTCACGGGCTTCTACATTTTTCTACTTCGGTCAATGATTGGTTCAGGAGCTCGGCCCACTACAACTGGACTAAACATCACTCTTAACTTAGTCAATGAATCGAATGTTCACCCTTGAAATCTTGCTTAATTTTAATTCATTTTTGACTTATTTAAAATCAAATTTGACTTATTTAAAATCAATTTGACTTTAAAATCAATTTTGACCCCCAATAGTCGAGTTTGACCAAAAGACCGATTTTGACCAAATTAAAGTCCAGAAATCGATTTTGACTCAATTAAAATTCCAAATACCCCAATTTTGACTTAAAATTCAAAAATAAACATAATTCTAATTATTTTGAAAGTTTGACCCAATTTTAAAACATCTGGCTATTTTCTTTAAAATTGGACCTATGACTTAAAATTAAAAATAACAGGTCCATAATTAAAATAACTCGGACCAACTTTTAAACATTTTGACTCGACACTCGACTAGCCGATCCAGTCCAACCGAACCAACCGGTCCAATTGAACTGTCCGGGCCAAAACATAAAATTAAACCTTTAAAATTTCTAATTTACTACATCCTTTGCTAAAAATTCAAACATTTAAAATTTGACTAAATAAAGATCAATTGACCAATTAAAATCCCAATGACCAAAATTTGACTTTAAAATTTGATAAAATTATTAGGCCCATAAATATAAGGATTTTGATTATAAAATTTTGACTTTAAAATATTCGGCCCAATACGCAAAAATTGCCAAAAATCCTAAAAATCAAATAAATTCTAAAAAAGCTAGAAAAAATCTTAAAATATGTTTAAACATCAAATAAAACCATCCACGAACTTTAGCAGTCCCTAAAACTCGAAATCTTAATTTTCACAAAAATGACCCGACGAGGCTCACTTCGAGCGACAAAACGGTAAAAATCATTAAAAATCTATTTCTTAACCAAATCACTCCCTTTTTTGACCCACATCACCCTAACTCAATATAATAGTCAGTAAACAAACTATACACGAAAATGATTAAATAATCGACCAAACCGACGCCTGAAAACCCACTGCCCACGCGCAGACTACAACCAGGAACGTGCTAGCCATAAAATTCATAACTAATTCGTTGCTCGACCAAATCGCTTCCCGTTTGGACCTACGTGACCCTAAATCAATGGGATATCTCCTTCATTCAAACTTGACCACACAGACCATATTGAGCGATGTACCTGACCTCAAAAACTCTACTGTCGCGCACAGACGACAAGCCAGTACACGTGCTGATCTTAAAATTCATAACTAATTCATTCCTTAACAAAATCGCTTCCCTTTTGAACCTACGTGATCCTAACTCTATGGACTAACTACATGGACCACACTTGGACCAAAATATAGCCCCATGAACCAACTATTACCGAAGCATCAAAAGAAACAAATCAAGTACGTTTTGAAAACTATGAAACATGCATGAATCTCAAACATTATGCATAGATCTGAATAAATCACATACAATTCATCCATTAAAATTTAAAAACAGTTTAATATGGCTTAAATGGTGATAAAAACAATAGATATTACATGTCTGATTTGGTTGGAGTAGAGATCTGCGAGTTACCGACGTTGTAGACGCGAGATCGGGGCACCACCGGCTTTGGATCACCAAAACTCACCAAGGAATTGAGAATTTCAAAACTTTGAGTGTGAGGGGAAGGTACGGGACGGCTGGTGTGATTTGGAGGGTAGGTTAAGTGTTTAATTTTGAGTTATGAAAAAGAAAGAGTGCCACAAATGACCACCATTGATTTTAATTAACAAAAGGGGAGAAAATGACATGCTTGCCCCTCTAATTAATTGAAAAGATAATCAAAATATTTATCTTCGCTTTGAAATATCAAATTTTCGAAATCCGTGCGCCCCCAAAATTTAAAACATCTTAAAATCCAATAAACCAGCCCGTATAAGCGAAAAACGGGTTCCCCTCCAAATTAATTATAAAAAACTCCAAATTTCAGAAATTGTTGCTTAACATAAAATAATTTCATTCTTAAAAATCCAATAACTTAAAAATCTCAAATTATTTTCAATCCGGTCGGCCCTAATCTCGTCCACGCGTCTATAACTCAAACAGGCTGAAAAACAACACATGCACATCATGCAACATAAAATCATAAATAAATCATAAAAGATGGAATGTAATCATCTAAAAATATTTTTCCTCTAGTCATGCACCCATTTCTACGTAATCTGGATTTCGGGGCTTTACATCAGCATTTCTAGTCATGTGCCTTGCACATCCACTGTCCAGATACCATGTTGAGTGCTCAAGTCTGGACACCTGTTGTTCCTGCAATCACAAACAATGAAAGATTTGGTACCCTTTGGTCTATTTGGGTCCATGTTTGATTAGACCTTTCGGAACCCACACTTGGATAATCTTGACCCATTTACCAGTGTGTGCATCAAAGTACTTGTGTGGTCCGGGTGTGCTCTTTGATCTGGATGGGGCTTGAGGAGTAACATATGGGCCATTTTATCTGAACCTACGATATTGAGGCCTGTACTGTCTATCCTTCTTTGAATTTTGAGAGAACTGGCCTTGATTTATACCACCATATTTGGGTTTACCCCGCATCTGTATAATTCTTTTGTTTAGCTAGCTCTCTCGAGACTTCTCAGTAGCAGAGTACCCCAACCCGCAAAATCTACCTGCCAGATTAGAGGCTTTGCTACTATCATATCGTCACCATATTGTGCCTCTTTGCGCTGTCCTGCGCTAGAATTTACAAAGTTTATTGTTTTAAACTTGTACTTTCCAGCATTGGAGTGCTACTGGTCTCTACTGTACTGCCTTCATCGCTATTGTAGCCTAATTCGGTTCTATCACCGGATGGCTTTGTAGCTCCATGCAGTTTTTGTCGTGAGACAGAAGACCTATTCCAAGAGCTTATTATACCAGCCAACCGTTGGTTCTCACTGAGTATCTCCTCGGACTTGCTTCTCAGTTCTTCATTCTCAGTTACAAGCTTACTTAGAGCAGCTTGCATCTTGAGCCAACCAGTTCAGCGTTCGTTGAACAGCCCTCTCTTTCAGATTTAACTTCCTCGAATGATTGAGAAAGCTTTTTATATTCGACGATCATTTCATTTAGTGCAGTAATGAGGTCCTCACGTGTAAATTCAGGACTAGAAAAATCAAATACCTCCTCAGTGTCATCAGTCATGAGACACTGTACTTCATCCTCACTTTAGCTTGATGAGGAGGTTCCAGAGCTCGATTCCTCTGAATCCGAGTCAACCCATGCACTCTTGTTCTCTTCAGCCATCATGGCTTTCTCTGTTCTTCCTTTTCGATAAACCTTTTTCTCCTTCTTGTCCTTATTATTGTTTCTTTCTGATTGCTTCTTTTCATCTCCTCTTGGCTTCCTGCAATCAGCCATGAAGTGACCAAGCCTGCCACAGTTATAACACTTATCATCAGAACACCTTCCTTCCTCATTTCCTCTGCTGCTATGCTGCTAGTAGAACACGGGCTTTGTTCTGGAATTGTAGCAGCAAGATCTCTGGTTGGTTGCGAAGTGGTTGGCTCAGACTCAACTCTTGTTTCTAATTCAAACTCGTAAGCCTTTAGGTTGGCAAACAAGTCATGCAGATCGATTTTGTTTAAATCTTTTGACTCCGGCATAGCCATTTTGTCTTCACATCCCACTCCTTGGGAAGTTCTCGCATCACTTTCAGGGCTAGTTCCCTGTTGCTGTATGTCTTGTTCAGTCTGGCCAGCTCAATCACTAAGGATCTGAACCTTTCATCAAACTTGGCCATTGTCTCTTCGGGTTTCATCTTTATTAGCTCGAATTTTTGTAAGGACATGGTCAAATTGTTTTCTTTTGTCTCTTCATTCCCTTTGCATATCTGGGTCAGCGTTTCCTAGATCTCCTTAGCAGTTGTCAAGTCTGGATTTTTCTAAACATGTTGTTGTCTAGCGTCTTATATAGTATGTCCTTAGCAACATTATCCAAATTTGCTTTCTCTTCCGAGGTCCACTCCATAGCAGTGTTCATTTTTAGTATTTGCATTGGTCCCTTGGTGATCACGAACCAAATGTCATCATCTTGTGCTGCTAGGTGCGCCTGCATCCGGATCTTCCAGACATTGTATTCCTCCTTAGAGATCATGGGAATTTTATTGCGAGAAATCGACATATTTAATGAGTAAGAATGAATAAATTGTTCAGTCACTGAACCTACTCTGATACCACTTGTTAGGATCGAAAAACAAGCTTGGGAGTTCAGAGGGGGAGGGGTGAATGAACTCCTTTGCTAATTTTTTATTTGAAGATACGTTTCGAAGGTTTTACTGCTGGAAGCAAACTTCTAGCCGAGTTACCAGCTAGGAAGGTTCTCAATTACTACTGTTGTCTCGTGTAATAAAATTATTTTTATGCGGAATTAACACGATTCAATCAGTGAACAATTTAATCAAATGAGTAAATGTAAAAGTTGTAGGGACGAGAGATTTGTTAATGGAAGTTTGAAGCAAATTCTCCTACGTCTCCCCTTCTTTCTCGATATGAAGTTTACACTAGAAGATTTGATTTATACAACCCTTTGTACAAACCCACTCACGCAACCAGCAGCTACGAGAACTCATAACAAACAACCAACGAAACACAGACCCGCGATCTGGTTCGCAACTCTACAGTCTCAGCTCTAAGACGGTCGTGATAATCTAGCACTTCTGCACTCTTTGTTTATGTTTTACAACAATAGTCCAATACTACAGAGTGTGTGAATGGAAGAGTTTGGGACATAGAAAAAGAAGTAAGCAATCTCTGCGTGTGTCACTTGTGCAAGCTGGTTCAAGATTAACTTTGATTTTTGCCTTAGAGAGCTGGTTAGATTGTGCGTATAATGGTCTTGTTGTATCTCTTCGTCACTCTCAAACTGCTGCTCTTCTCTTCAATATATACTATTTTGATGCAACGGTAATAAATGTACCAATAGACACGTTGTGTGCATCCAAATTGAATGTGTGCGACGCCTAAAATGCATGCACTATGAAAGTATAACTCCATTAAATGAATTGTTGTTTTTAGCAATTCTGCCCCGTCTTCAGTTTGTTCCATATCTCTGCGTATCTGGTTTTAGCTTAAAGTAGTTCCAACAACTACACATCACTTCAGAGATGTCAAATATTTTGATTCAGACTGTTCGTAGATTTTCCAAAATTCAATTTTCTACGTTGTCATTTACTCAGCTGGTCTCCCGATCTGGTTCCTGAATGTTTGAACTTCTTTTCTTGATCGGATTATTATCTTGATTGAAACCATAGTGCTCTTGTCTTTGTTTTATTCTGATTTGACAATTAATCCCTATGTGATCAAATCCCCAGCTTCATATGTGAGACCTGAATCTGTTAAGTAAGATTAATGGTGGAAATTAATCGATTGATTGTTGGAATGGATCGGTTTTTTAGAGATTTTGTGGTTTAGATTCTCTGTTTCGATGTGGAGTTGTAGTTTTTGGGTCGATTTCCCTCCTTAGAACAATTCTGGTGACTTTCGTATTTTTTTGGATTTGGGTGCCTGCTGGTGACAGCTTTGATGACGTCATGCTTTGTGTTGGCATCGAAGTCGCTGACGTAAGCTTTGCTGCTGGTAGCTTAGAGCGCATTGTTCTTTGTTTTGGTAGCTGGCGACAGCAGCGCTTACGTGGATTTCAGCAGGAGAGCGCTATAGGATTTCGAAACGGTGTCGTTTTGAGGAACAAGTCGATGGTTTATGTTACCTGCTGATAACAGATATGTCGACATAAGCATTACTGTTGAGCGTTGCGTGGATGACGTAGACTTTACTGTTGTCAGTCGATGAGTGTTATCGCGTTATTTGTATGCCTGCTGGTTGTCAACGCGGGTCAACCTTCCTGTAGCATAAGTTTCAGGTGTTTGTTTTGCTCGTGTGAAGTAGTTTTGGACTCCTCTCAAGAAGCTCTACCATTCTACACCAGTTTTAGAAGCTGTAATTGGCTAGTCGGGGAACACGAAGTTGCTGCCGTTCGAGTGTTGCGTCGACCGGGTAGAACTACGTTCTGGTTTTCGGTGAGACCTTGTTCCTAGCCATAGTTTTAAGCTTCTCGTTTAATTGTTGAGGTATATTGAGCAGCTGGTTGAGTGTGACTCCCGGCCGTGAGCTTGTTTAGCATCCCTTTAGATTTATGTTGTGTATGCCGTGCGTTTATCAGGCTTTTACCAGAGTCTTAGGGATTTCTTGTGGTAACTAGCGTGTGCTAATTATAGCTTAGAAGAATTAAGGTACGGATTTGAGCTTGATGTAGCTTGGAATTGGCATGAGATATTATGCGTGGCTGCTGGGATATTTCGGTGAACCTATCTGTGTATTGTTTGCTGAGCATTGGTGTTTATGCTAGCTGTTTGTATGTGAGTTGCATACACGCATTTGTTAACGCATATTTCAGATCCCTTGCGTATCGTATTTTGCAGCCTTGTATCTTGTATTGCTGTTGTTGATTCTTACCAGGATGCGAGGGTGAGCGGCGATACCGCACTCTCATCTCCCGCTGGGATTGTTAGCCACCATGAGTCGAGTGGTTAACTACCACAGTTCATGGGCGAGTCAACACCAGGGTGAGTTGTTTGATGCATCTGGTATTTTGGGTGTAGTGTCATGGAGAGTGGCTCATTACCACACTATGAACACACCCCGTGGCCACTATTCGTTGTTGATGATTCCTAAAGCTATGTTTGAGTTCCTTAGATCCCTTGAGGGTCGAGCTTTCCGTTGATATCCGGTGTCTCATGCATAGCATCTGCATTTATCTTATGCATTTCCTTAGCTGTTTCTTTTGCTCTCCGTACTGGGGTTTGACCCCATGTCCCTTTGGGGATTGGTTTGTTTCCTTGTTTGTGTTGTTTTCAGGAAACCCAGGTTTTACAGCCGGTCGTGGTTTTAAACCCAGCTGGTGGTTCCCCGGGAGGTGGTTAGCGTGTCCCAGTTTCCGTATAGCATATTTATATATATGTATCAGTTAGCCAGGGGGATGCCCTGTTCTTTGTCGTTGTATCCCGTTGGGGAGTTTGGTACATGTTGTTTGTGTCTGGTTGTTATGCTAGCATTCGTGGTTTTGTAACTGGGAACTTATTTTGAGTAATCAGTTAGCCAGGGGGATGCCCTGTTCTTTGTCGTTGTATCCCGTTGGGGAGTTTGGTACATGTTGTTTGTGTCTGGTTGTTATGCTAGCATTCGTGGTTTTGTAACTGGGAACTTATTTTGAGTATCGTTCTATTTTAAATTATATGTTTTAAACCGTCGGGCCTAAAAGCGAAAATTTTACCCACCTTTTGATAAGCTTCCGCATATGTTTGGGTTTTTACTCTATTAAGAGCACGAGGCCTGACATTTTTGGTATCAGATCTTAAGATGGGATAAGCTCAATTTCTTTGGTCACACTTGAGTCTAGGCACAGTGTTGTGTGTTGCATGTGCTTGAATTATGTGATTACGTGCCTGCATATTTGTTTTATATGCTTTCTATGCTGTATCTGTTCTATCTGCTTGATCCTGTTGAGTGTATTTTAGATGCCGCCTAGACGTCGTGGTAGAGGTAGGGGGCAGTTTCAGGAATCAGGAGGTCAGAACGAGGATCAGTATAGTGCTCCTAGTCATACTCATGAGAGTAGCGAAGAGGGGGAAGCTGAGGCTCCGTCGGCTCCGGTGGAGAGAATGGATGTTGTTATAGATCGGTTCCAGAGGATGAGCCCTCCTATCTTTAATGGCGACGAGTCGAGTGAGGATGCTGATTCGTGGCTCCATAAAGTCATTCATCTTTTTGATCGGGCTCAGTATGATGATGAACTCCGGTTGAGGTTAGTGACCTTGTTGCTGAGGAAGGCCGCAGAGCGTTGGTGGCGAGGTGCGTCTAGTACCTTAGCGGAGACAGGAGTTGGTATCACTTGGGACACTTTCTGTGAGACCTTCAGGCAGGCGTATATCCCCGATTCGTATGTGGCTGCCCGTGAGCGGGAGTTTGAGTTTTTGGAGCAGGCTCGATGACTGTGCGCGAGTATGCTCGCAAGTTTTCTGCGTTGTTGGCTTATGTTCCGCATGTTGCTGGCCGGGAGAGGGCCAAGAGTACCAGATTCGTGGAGGGCTTGAATGAAGAATTTTACCAGAGTGTTTTGACGAACAAGCCCAAGTCGTATGCTGAGGCCGTTGATACTGCTATCCACATTGAGGAAGGCATGAGGAGCCGTCGTACGCGCAGAGCGCAGGTAGCGCAGGCAGTGCAGGGTGTAGGCCTGTTGGTCAGGGAGCTAAGTCGTCTCAGAGTTCTCAGTCCGCTCATTTTCCTCAGCAGCAGCAGCAGATGGCTCAGCAGTCTGGCCGTGGTAGGTTCCGACCTCGCGGTCAGCAATTCAAGAAAAAGTCTGGTTCAGGGTCTTCCGGTTCAGGCAGTTCGAGTAGCAGTGGATCTCGGACTGAGTTTTGTGGCTTTTGTGGTGGGAAGCATTCTTCCACGCAGTGTGTTGATGTGCAGGGTTCCTGCAACCTTTGTGGTCAGTACGGGCATTTTGCGAGAGTGTGTCCGTCAGCTGGATCACAGCAGACCGCGACCCAGCCTCAGGGTCTTGGGGGTCAGTCTAGGGGTCGTTCTCAGCAGTTTCACCAGTTTCAGCAGCCCCACGTGGGTGAGACTCCTTTTAGTCCGTTTCAGCAGCCTGGTCCATCGCGTTTTGGGCAATCGTCTCAGCCTTTCTTCCCAGGACCCCAGCATGCTCAGGTTAACTCCATGACGAGGGAGCAGGCGGAGGAGACACCGAGCCGGGTGATTGGAGGTACATGTCTTGTCTTTGACTTTCCTGCTCGTGTGTTGTTTGACACCGGTGCATCGCATTCGTTTATTTCTGATTCGTTTGTTGCTGAGCATGGTCTGTGTACCGTCCCTTTGCGCGATGCTGTTTCTGTTTCTACCCCCGGTGGTATGAGCCTGTTCTCCCAGGAGGTTTTGTTGAATGGTGTATTGCGGTTTGGTGAGCATGTCTTGTTAGCGAACTTGATCCGTCTGATGCTTTGGGATTTCGATTGCATAGTTGGGATGGATGTGCTATCCAACTATAGGGCCTCCTTGGATTGCTTCCATGGGATTGTGCGCTTTAGGCCTTTGTCTGGCGAGAAGTGGGACTTCTACGGCCAGGATTCTTGATCAAAGATTCCGTTGGTTTCCGCGATGGAGATGTTTAGCTTGTTGTATTTGGGAAATGCTGGCTTTTTGATCTACGCTTTGGATGCGTCTTCTTCTTCCAGTGTTCAGCTTAGTGACGTTCCCGTGGTGCGACACTTTCCCGATGTGTTTCCGGAGGAGATTCCTGGTTTTCCTCCGAGGCGGGAGATAGACTTCAGCATAGAGTTGGTGCCTGGCACAGCTCCGATTTCTCGTGCCCCGTATCGTCTGGCGCCTGCGGAGTTGAGAGAACTCAAGGTGCAGTTAGACGATTTGCTGGAGAAAGGTTTCATTCGCCCTAGTATGTCACCGTGGGGAGCGCCCATCTTATTTGTGAAGAAGAAGGATGGCTCAATGTGGATGTGCATTGATTTGCTCCAGTTGAATAAAGCCACTGTTAATAACAAGTACCCGTTTCCGAGAATCGATGATCTGTTTGATCAGTTGCAGGGTTCTGCGGTGTATTCTAAGATTGATCTTCGTTCCGGGTACCATCAGCTCAGAGTGAGGGAACAAGATGTCGCGAAGACTGTGTTTCGTACGAGGTACGGACATTTTGAGTTTTTGGTGATGCCGTTTGGGTTGACAAACGCGCCTGCAGTCTTTATGGATCTGATGAACCGGGTTTTTAGAGAGTTCATAGATCAGTTTGTAATTGTTTTTATTGACGACATCTTGGTTTACTCAAAGACTCCGAGGGAGCACAAGGAACACTTGGAAATGGTTCTTCAGAGGTTGAGAGAGCGGCAGTTGTATGCGACTGTGTTTCGTACGAGGTACGGACATTTTGAGTTTTTGGTGATGCCGTTTGGGTTGACAAACGCGCCTGCAGTCTTTATGGATCTGATGAACCGGGTTTTTAGAGAGTTCATAGATCAGTTTGTAATTGTTTTTATTGACGACATCTTGGTTTACTCAAAGACTCCGAGGGAGCACAAGGAACACTTGGAAATGGTTCTTCAGAGGTTGAGAGAGCGGCAGTTGTATGCGAAGTTTTCCAAGTGTGAGTTTTGGTTAGATCGCGTGGTATTTCTGGGTCATGTCATTTCAGGAGATGGCATTTCTGTGGATCCCAGCAAATTAGATGCTGTTTTGAACTGGGAGCGACCGAGAAATGTGTCCGAGATTCGCAGTTTCTTAGGTCTGGCTGGCTACTATCGTCGTTTCATTGAGGGATTTTCTAGTATAGCGAAGCCGATGACCCAATTGACCCAGAAATATAGGCGGTTTGTTTGGACTGAGCAGTGTGAGAATGCATTTCAACTGCTCAAGGAAAAGTTGACTACTGTGCATGTGTTGGCTCTGCCGTCCGGTTCAGGTGGTTTTGTTGTTTGCTCTGATGCTTCGCTCAATGGATTGGGTTGTGTGTTGATGCAGAATGGCCGAGTCATTGCGTACGCCTCGCGGCAGTTGAAACCACACGAGACTCGTTACCCAGTTCATGATTTGGAGTTAGCAGCGGTAGTCTTTGCGTTAAAAGATCTGGCGTCACTACCTGTATGGCGAGCAGTTTGTGGTGTAATCCGACCACAAGAGTTTGCAGTACTTGTTTTCGCAGCCTGACTTGAACATGCGTCAGTGCAGGTGGATGGATTTGCTCAAAGATTTTGATTGCGAGATCAAATATCAGCCTGGGAAGTCGACATAGTGGCCGATGCGTTGAGCAGGAAGGCGAGTGAGATGCTGGCTTCGTTGTACATCTCCAAGGACCAGGGGCATCTTAACACTACGGGTTGGAGATTCTACCCGGCTGAGGATGGTGTAATGGTTTCATCTTTTCAAGTAGAACCGCAGATTGTTTCTACTATTCGAGCAGCTCAGAGGACCGATCCGTCTATCCACGAATTGAAGTTGAAAGTCAGGGCTGGCGAACTTGAGGACTATTCTGTTTCGTCCGATGGATGTTTGAGGTTTCGTGGCAGGTTGGTTGTGCCCAATTTGATTGATTTGAAGGAGGAGATCCTTCGTGAGGCGCACTGTAGCAGACATAGCGTTCATCCTGGTGCACGAAAGATGTACCATGCTTTGAAGCCGCACTTTTGGTGGGCTGGCCTGAAGAGTGACGTTGCTGGTTTTGTTGCTCATTGTTTGAATTGCCAGATGGTAAAGGCCTAGAGGATGAGACCCGGTGGTCTGTTGCAGAGTTTAGAGGTGCCCCAATGGAATTGGGAGCACATTGCTATGGATTTCGTGACGCATCTGCCTCGTTCTAGCCGAGGATGCGATGCTATTTGGGTAGTTGTAGACCGTTTGTCAAAGTCTGCACACTTCATTCCCTATGGGATGACCTTCTCGTTGAAGAAGATGGCAAAGCTGTACGTTGATTTTGTTGTTAGATTGCACGGGGTGCCTATTTCAATCGTGTCCGACCGAGATCCGAGGTTTACTTACAGGTTTTGGAAGAGTTTGCAAACAGCTTTGGGAACTAGATTGGCTTTGAGTACCACGTATCAGCCCCAGACAGATGGCCAATCTGAGCGAACTTTCCAGACGTTGGAGGATATGTTGCGTGCTGTGGTGTTGGATTTCGGAGGTAGCTGGCAAGACGCGTTGTCTTTGGTCGAATTTTTGTATAATAACAGCTACAAAGTGACGATTGGTATGGCGCCTTTTGAGGCTTTGTATGGCAGGAAGTGCAGATCGCCAGTTTGTTGGGAAGAAGTGGGGGAGAAGCAGTTATTTGCCCCTGAATTTGTGCAGCAAATGAAAGATCATGTGGATCTTATTAGACAACGGATGAAAGCTGCACAGGATCGCCAAGCCGGTTATGCGATGTTGGATTTCGGAGGTAGCTGGCAAGACGCGTTGTCTTTTGGTCGAATTTTTGTATAATAACAGCTACAAAGTGACGATTGGTATGGCGCCTTTTGAGGCTTTGTATGGCAGGAAGTGCAGATCGCCAGTTTGTTGGGAAGAAGTGGGGGAGAAGCAGTTATTTGCCCCTGAATTTGTGCAGCAAATGAAAGATCATGTGGATCTTATTAGACAACGGATGAAAGCTGCACAGGATCGCCAAGCCGGTTATGCGAATAAGAGGCGTCGACCTCTTGAGTTTCAGGTTGGTGATCGTGTATTTCTCAAGGTTTCTCCGTTTCGTAGTGTGATGCGCTTTGGACGCAAAGGAAAGTTAGCCCCTCGTTACGTTGGTCCATATGAGATTGTCGAGAGGATTGGCCCTTTAGCGTATTGGTTGTTGTTGCCGTCAGAGTTGTCCTCTCTTCACGATGTGTTTCATGTGTCGATGTTGAGGAAATATGAGCCAGATCCGTCTCATGTGCTGGGAACTGACGAGGTAGAGCTAGATCAGTCGTTGAGCTATTAGGAATATCCTTTGCAAATCCTTGGCAGAAAAGAGAAACAGCTGAGAAATAATACCATTCCGCTAGTAATGGTGCAATGGAGCAAGCATGGTAGGGAAGAAGCTACTTGGGAGCTGGAAGAAAAGATGCAGCGTGACTGGCCGTATCTGTTTGAGTAGCTGTTGAGCTAGATTATCCCGTAGCTTGTAGTTTTGCTGTATTCTTTCCCTAGATGTTGTAAATTGTTTGCTCAGTTATCTTGAACTCTTGGCCTTGCGTTGGGAGAGTTCTGGTGATAGTTTTTAGTTTCTATTCTGGTCTCTTTTGTTGTTTGTTGTTTCAGGATTGTTGTATGATTTCGAGGTCTAAATCCTTTTTAGTGGGGGAGAAATGTGAGACCTGAATCTGTTAAGTAAGATTAATGGTGGAAATTAATCGATTGATTGTTGGAATGGATCGGTTGTTTAGAGATTTTGTGGTTTAGATTCTCTGTTTCGATGTGGAGTTGTAGTTTTTGGGTCGATTTCCCTCCTTAGAACAATTCTGGTGACTTTCGTATTTTTTTGGATTTGGGTGCCCTGCTGGTGACAGCTTTGATGACGTCATGCTTTGTGTTGGCATCGAAGTCGCTGACGTAAGCTTTGCTGCTGGTAGCTTAGCGCGCATTGTTCTTTGTTTTGGTAGCTGGCGACAGCAGCGCTTACGTGGATTTCAGCAAGAGAGCGCTATAGGATTTCGAAACGGTGTCGTTTTGAGGAACCATTCGATGTTTTATGTTACCTGCTGATAACAGATATGTCGACGTAAGAATTATTGTGAGCGTTGCGTGGATGACGTAGACTTTACTGTTGTCAGTCGATGAGTGTTATCGCGTTATTTGTATGCCTGCTAGTTGTCAACGCGGGTCAACCTTCCTGTAGTGCGAAGAGGATGCAACGTCGTTTGAGTAAGTTGCAACGCCGCGTATTGATGTTGCTGCTGGTGGCAGCAGCGGGTAGGGTTTTATGTTGTTTTGGTCTTGCGAGTGGATGTCCAGCTGCTGGAAGTAGGAACAGTGGATTTTAGGCGACGTCGTTTGGTTTAGTTGCTGCGACGCCGTTTTGGCTTAGCGTTAGAAGCTCTTTTGTTGTTGTTGCTGCTGGCAGTCGAGGGTCGTTAATTGTGGAGAATGCGTCGACTGTTGCTCCTGCTGGTTTTGTCGGTGGAAAAGCGCTCCTGCTGGTAGCAGCAGTTGAGAATTTTATAAATAGCGAGACTTGGTCTTAGTTGTGGATTATTAGTTCCCATACTTAGAAATATTTCCCCGATTGTCGACCTTTGTTTCTCAAACCTTCGTTACTATTCACCGTGAGCTATTCCGGTGGATTCCCGTGCGTCGACTGTTGCTCCTGCTGGTTTTGTCGGTGGAAAAGCGCTCCTGCTGGTAGCAGCAGTTGAGAATTTTATAAATAGCGAGACTTGGTCTTAGTTGTGGATTATTAGTTCCCATACTTAGAAATATTTCCCCGATTGTCGACCTTTGTTTCTCAAACCTTCGTTACTATTCACCGTGAGCTATTCCGGTGGATTCCCGTCGTTTCAGGTGTTTGTTTTGCTCGTGTGAAGTAGTTTTGGACTCCTCTCGAGAAGCTCTACCATTCTACACCAGTTTTATAAGCTGTAATTGGCTAGTCGGGGAACACGAAGTTGCTGCCGTTCGAGTGTTGCGTCGACCGGGTAGAACTACGTTCTGGTTTTCGGTGAGACCTTGTTACTAGCAATAGTTTTAAGCTTCTCGTTAAATTGTTGAGGTATATTGGGCAGCTGGTTGAGTGTGACTCCCGGCCGTGAGCTTGTTTAGCATCCCGTTAGATTTATGTTGTGTATGCCGTGCGTTTATCAGGCTTTTACCAGAGTCTTCGGGATTTCTTGTGGTAACCAGCGTGTGCTAATTATATCTCAGAAGAATTAAGGTACGGATTTGAGCTTGATGTAGCTTGGAATTGGCATGAGATATTATGCGTGGCTGCTGGGATATTTCGGTGAACCTGTCTGTGTATTGTTTGTTGAGCATTGGTGTTTATGCTAGCTGTTTGTATGTGAGTTTCATACACGCATTTGTTCACGCATATTTCAGATCCCTTGCGTATCGTATTTTGCAGCCTTGTATGTATTGCTGTTGTTGATTCTTACCAGGATGCGAGGGCGAGCGGCGATACCGCACTCTCATCTCCCTGCTGGGATCGTTATCCACCATGAGCCGAGTGGTTGACTACCACAGTTCATGGGCGAGGCAACAGCAGGGTGAGTTGTTTGATGCATCTGGTATTTTGGGTGTAGTGTCATGGCGAGTGGCTCATTACCACACTATGAACACACCCCGTGGCCACTATTCGTTGTTGATGATTCCTGGAGCTATGTTTGAGTTCCTTAGCTCCCTTGAGGGTCGAGCTTTCCGTTGATATCCGGTGTCTCATGCATAACATCTGCATTTATCTTATGCATTTCCTTAGCTGTTTCTTTTGCTCTCCGTACTGGGGTTTGACCCCATGTCCCTCTGGGGCTTGGTTTGTTTCCTTGTTTGTGTTGTTTTCAGGAAACCCAGGTTTTACAGCTGGTCGTGGTTTTAACCCAGCTGGTGGTGCCCCGGGAGGTGGTTAGCGTGTCCCAGTTTGCGTATAGCATATTTATATATATGTATCAGTTAGCCAGGGGGATGCCCTGTGCTTTGTCGTTGTATCCCGTTGGGGAGTTTGGTACATGTTGTTTGTGTCTGGTTGTTATGCTAGCATTCGGGGTTTTGTAACTGGGAACTTATTTTGAGTATCGTTCTATTTTAAATTATATGTTTTAAACCATCGGGCCTAAAAGCGAAAATTTTACCCACTTTTTGATAAGCTTCCGCATGTGTTTGGGTAAACAGTCTGTTTAGAGCACGAGGCCTGACATTCTGGTTAAATATCTCGAACTGGTATTAGCAAGACTCAGTACCCAGCTGATCTATCCTGATTCAGCACACCTTACTGTCTGGATCTTGTTTGACTTTAACCAGCTTGACCAGACTACCTTTGCTGGTCGGTACTCAACCAGCACACCTGAATGCTCCGAGCTGGTTTTTCGTTGACCAGCTTAACTCTGTACAGATCTGGTTTTTGCGTCAAACGTAGTAAGCTTTGTCCAGATCTTGTTGCTTTGGTTCAATTAATATCTTTCATGGATTTCATTTCTCGTCTAATTTTCATCACCAAAACTTGTGAAATTTATCCTAACAGGTCTACTGTCTCAAATCCTCAAAATTCAAAATGCAAAGCGAAAGGTTACCTATGATCAGCATAGTGTCTGGATCGGCCACCTCTGCTTGCATCACATAAACTCTCGTGATCATAGGCTGCGGGAGCTACGGGCACTGGAATAACAGGTGGCCCGGTTGCTTGCATTTGTAACAGGCACCAGCTCCCCAGAACTTCCCCGCATGCTGACGTCCACAAGGCTGGCATGTGGGCTATTCCACTTGGAACCCAGGCTTTGGAGCCTGCTGACTCCATGGTCTCCCAGATGTAGAGGGCTTTGTTGATGGCCTCCATGTTCCTGATAAGTATGATCATTACCAACATGCATAAAGTAGTAGCTTCTCAAATTTATACTAACCTTGTCCTTGCTGTCTCGGTGGTCCAAAAATGGCCTCTTGGTTTGTGGCTGCTGCGATTGCTGAGCCTGGAATGGCTTCTTCCTCTGCGCCTCCCCCGTACATTCTTCAGCATCTGCTCCGACCTGAAGGCCCTATTCAAGGCTGTAGCATATTTAGTAGGATCATCCATCAGTACGTCTCTGCAAATAGTGGGGCTCAAGACGTACAAGAAATAACACAATTTCTCTACAGGGTCAGTGGAAATATGTGGCGAGATGTGGCAACCCCTGTCAAACTTCTTGACTTATTCGGCAACCGTCATGTCTCCCTGTCGGAGATTCCGAAACTCCCACTTCAACTTGGATTGTACATCGAGGGTGAAGTACTTGTCGTACAACAGCTTCTTAAATCCAGCCTAGTCCAGAGTCTACAAATCAATAGTCTTTTCTGCTCCTTCCCACCACAGAGCAGTATCCTCCTTCAGTTGGAAGATAGCGAAACTAACTCTGGTAGTATCCTTCAGCCCCATATAACGGAAAATAGTCTCCAAGGATCTGACCGATTCCTCCCAACGAACGAATCAGTGGATCCCTTGAACTCAGGAGGTCCCATCTTCCTAAACTTCTTCTAGGGCAAATCCATCATTCCTGCGTACGATGTGCAGGCATTCTGTCTCAGCAGCTGAGCAAGTCCCGCCAGAACCTGCTCACTTGAACTCAATGGTGTTGGTGGTGGTGGAGTCAATTGACATCTAGGAGGCATCTGGGGGTTTGCGTAAAGAAAATCCACTACTTAATCTCAGCATGCATCAGGTAAAACATGATAATACAGATATGAACTCTCATAAATTAAATACTCCGTCAAATAACAGTACTAGAAACTAACATCTAATGCAATCAAACACAAAGACTTACAGATTTCGAGTCGAGACTCCTTAAGTTTCCTACATTTAGCTGTAGGCACCACCCAAACCAAGACCTTGCTCTGATACCAACTTGAAACACCCTACTCTCATTTTTCTAATAAATAAATTTTTTTTCCGTAGTAAATGTAAAATCCCTTGCAATATAAAAAAGTATTAACATTTCTAAAAAATTTTAAAGCATGAAAATTATTTCTCAGAATTTCATACATCCCCAGAATGACGTAACCGGCAATTTAGAGTTTCAAAAGCACAAACTCTAAACGCTGATAGTCCGAAAATCAGGAACTAAGAGTTAGCAAGCGCTACTGTTAAACACATTTGAAATTTTGCGCTGCCAAAACACTGGAGGTGCAATACCTCTTGTTCTTGAACACTTAAAAGCGAGAGCACCGGAGACAGATCTGGTATGTTAATAAAACATGCGGAAAACACCAGAACTAAATCCTAATATTTTAAAACAACTCAAACAGATTTATGTACAACATAAATCTGTTCAACTGTGCAAGTGTGCTAACTGTGTATGCGTCATGCGTGAATGCTGAATATAAATGAAAGTGCTGAAAGTTTAAAGATTACAATACTCCGACATTTGTTTCTGGAAGTTCGGACCTCAATGTCCTACGTCTCCCCTTCTTCCACCTCGGAAGGCTCCACTAGAATATTTGATCTATACAACGTGTACAGACCCAATCCCGCAACCAGCAGCTGCGAGAACTCCTAGACTCTACCAGCCCTCGGCTGTTCACTCAGAACTTGTTTAACGTCTCTGTTCAAAGACTACATACACAGAGTTTAACGTCATCGTGCTTGGACGGAAACTGATTGAAACATGTTTTGATTCACTCGCTAATCAATTTAGCTCAACTCACGAAATGTGCGAGTGAATCTGTGTGTGAGATTGTTACAATGAAACGCTCAACTCTCTGTTTCTCACACACTAGGGAAATGCTCTATACAAGCTAATTCTAGCTCCGCTGTCAACTGCAATTAATCTTTCTCTAGAGTGATAGTTGATAGCTTTGCTTCTGGTTCATTTTCCCTCTGCTGGTGCACTGTGCAATCAACGTATTTCTGCAACAGCACTCTGGTTATCTCCAACCAACAGTCTTCTTCTTCAATGGCGTTCTTCTCAAATATATAGCCTCTATTCAAATTCAAACCATTGGACACAAATTCTTCCCGTTCAAATATGTTCTGTAAAGTACCGACAGGGATTGTCCTTTGTGTCCTTTCTTTTGCAGGCTTCTTTGTCGTCTTCAGTATTTGAAATAAGCTCAGCTCTTCAATCCATTGCTGTCGACAGATTTTGCTCTATCTTCAACTCATTGCTGTCGACAGCTTTTCCTCTATTCTTCAATTCATAAACTGTTGACAGCTCGATACACAAACTGCTGATAGCTTTTGCTCAACTGCTGATCACTGTAGCTTCCTGCTGAAAGTGATGACGACGCTGCTGACGTTATCATTACTGAATCCAATTCTCTTCGCTTCTCTACTCAACTGCTGATTTCTGACGTCATCTCTGCTGCTCATAGCTTCCTCCAGCATATATGATGACGTCATCTTTGCTGATACCAGTTCTTGCGCTTCTTGACAACTGCTGATTGCTGACGTCATCGCTGAGCTCTCTAGCTGGTCTTCTCGCACCAGCTGATCTTTCTTCATCTGCTGATCAAGATGTCGTCACCGATGACATCATCATCGATGGTCCACTTAGATGTTCCAGCTGGTTCTCTTTTGATGTTCCAGCTGGTCCATATTCCTCTTCTAGCGCTTTCAGCTGGTTCTTATCGTTCCAACTGGTTCACTATGCTCCAGCTGGTTCAACTTGGCCTCCGCCTGATTACGAACAACTGACTCAACTTTGGACGTCCCCATTGCTAATCCAGCTGCCGTTTACAATGGTTAACTAAACCAGCTGCTGAACTTTATATTGTAAACCATCGACTGGGCAAACTTCTACTACTGTTCATCTTCTTCTTCGATCCTAAAATCTGTACACCGAGTAGAATTGTTAGAAACACAATAACAGGTTTTGTGTAATTCAAAACTTAATCAGGATCTGTTTACACAGATCCATCAATCTCTCCCTTTTTGATTTACACAAAACCTTAAATAATCAATGCATGTTCTAACAGCCGCGCTGGACTGCCCTCCGCTCAAGGGTCCTACCCCTCGATCTCAGCCTCTGCATTATCTGCACCAATCAAATGTAGTGAGTCTAAAGTCTGAAAAAGTAAAAATTTTAAAATAACGAATACTAAATTATACAATCACATGCATTAAGATATTTATACTGAAACACATTTCTTGTGCATAAAAATGGTTTTTCCTTGAAATTCATGCATGTCAAATAAAATCGCTAAAATAAACAATTTGGCGACGGACCCTCCGGTAAGTAGTCTCCGTAATGCTGGCTAAGATTGAGGTATAACCACGGTCGAAGAGTCTCCTTGCTAGAGATAAGTCGAGGCTTCCTCCTACCTCGTGCTGCCATGAAAGTAAATTATTCCCCTCCAGGGGATTTAATCCATATTTTCCTGTCTTGGAAGTCAATCACTACCTGATACCCCGACAACCAGTCCATCCTGGAAATGATGTCAAACTCCTGCATCGGAAATACGATCAAATCTGCAAATACTGTACAACCCTGCAGCACCATGTAGAGATCTCAGACGATGCTGGCCGTATGTAACTCCTCTCCCGAAGGGATTGTCAACAATAAATGCTCCATAAAACTATCTCGTGCAATACCCATCCGTCGCACCAACTTCTCCGAAATAAAGGAGTGTGTATCCCCAGAATCAAATAATTATCTCGTGGCTACTACTAACACAATTATCCTACCTGCGGTAGATATCACACAAGCATAGGGCATTAATCACACTATCCATAATTCATGCTCAAATCTATTCATAAAATATCATAGGTCTACTGTCTCAAATCCTCAAAATTTGAAATTCAAAGCGAAAGTTTACCTGTGATCAGAGTAGTGTCTGGATCGGCCTCCTCCGCCTGCATCACATAAACTCCCTTGGTCGTAGGCTGCAGGAGCTGCGGGCACTGGAATGACAGGTGGCCCTGCTGCTTGCATTTGTAACGGACACTAGCTGTGTAGCGTCCGAGATTCTCTCACGTAAACCACATGCATGAGATAAAAGTTTTAAAATGATTTAAATTTTAATTGAGGTTTTAAAATATAATGATGATTTTATTTTGAAATTTTAAATGTGTTTCTTGAGATTTTCGATTTTAGGTGAATATCCAGTCTCGGGCTACGGAGGGATGATCGAGGACGATAGAGATGTCTTTTAAATATTCCAAAATTTATTTTAAAGATTTTAGGAGACAAAAAAAATATAAAAAATTATTTCTTTAATGTTAAATTCAAAGTTTAGGGGTGATTAAACAAATGTGATTTTTAGCTATATTTTCACAAAAGCTATTTTTCGGGCAAAAGAGCTGTAAGCGTTAAATTATCTTTTTGTACAAAAGTTTAATTTTTCTAATTTTTCGAACAAAATATGAATACATTTAGTGTGAATAATTACGTCTTGATGGGCTTGGAAATTTTGGGTAATTAAATTTAAGGTTAGTGGGCTTAATTTGCACTAAAGCCTAATTAACTACACCTAAGTCCTTGAAGGGTTTTATTTTCACGTTCCATCAGATAAAAACCTTGGAAAATCCGCCTTATTCACCCCCAAGCTCTCAAATTCGAACCACACTTCATCAAAGTAAAAGAATAAAATCTCTCCCCGTCGCCTCCGCGCATCCGGTAACGTGACCGATTTTTCCCACGTAAAGGCAAGTTTCAGAACCTTTCTTGCTGCCACCTTAAGATTATTATACGTATGCTTATTCTTAATTATGCATGATAAAGGAATTAATCATATATTTGACAATTTGGTTCGAATTCTGCACGTTGTGGTCTTTACGGGTCTTGTGCTGGGTTTTTTGGAAGATTGTTGCTATTTTGTGATTTCCAAGGGTTGCTGCTACCATATTAGAACCTTAGGGTGGATGGTAGGTCATGTGTAGGAGGCTTAGGACGTGAAGTTTGGGGGCTGGAAGGCTAGGAGTGAGGCTGGACAGCAAGCATCCTCACGCTGGAAGGTTGATGTTGTGTCATCGGTGCAGCACCCTTCGGGGTTGTCCTGCTGTCCAGCGTTCCAGTCACCCGTGGGAGTCAACGGATTGGAGTGAAAAAATTAAAGGGGTAAAATTAAGGGCTAAATGCATAAATCTTGAAAGCTGTATTTCCTTCCAAGCTTGAAGATAGAACAGATGGCGCGAATAACAAACTATACGAACATCTTGGGATTCAAAATTTCATTCGAGTATACAAAAAAAGATATTACAATTTCTTGAATTCTATTTGAATCCTCTATGTTGTTACAGATCTTAATATAGTCTTTGAAATAAAAAGTAACGACAAGGAAATTTCGGCCTTCGATAAACACACACGCCCACAATCTGGTTCAGCATCGCACTTCCCGCCTGCCCCTGATATGCCTCACCTGCACCAAGAAAACTAATGAACTTAGGAGCTCAACAAGTAAAAACTTATGGTAAAAAGGTCACACAGTGCAGGCAATACATGCATAAGCTACAAAACATAAGTTAAAGGAAGTCTCCTTAAGCTTAAATATTTCTCTTAAAATCAGATCGTGGAAAAACAGCCCAGATCTCTCTCTTTCTTATTTCTTTGCGGCTTATGGCTTAGAAGATCTCCTTGGATCCGTGGCGCTTGATCAAGTTAACATCTGAATTCAGGAACTAGGGAATTAATCCCAACTTATTTGTTGAAGGGGCACACTAGTTCGTCAGCCAGCTCACTCACCCTACCTGGTTTGACCGTCTGTAATCAATGCCACAGATCCTTTAAAACTGAAAATTATTTCTTTTAAACTGATAAAATATGACAAGGAAACTTCTTTCATTCCTCCTTTGTAACTTGTTCAGTCACTGAGAAACCTGCTCTGATACCACTTGTTAGGATCGAAAAACAAGCTTGGGAGTTCAGAGGGGGGGTTGAATGAACTCCTTTGCTAATTTTTTATTTGAAAATACGTCTCGAAGGTTTCATTTCTTGAAGAAAACTTCCAGCCGAGTTACCAACTAGGAAGGTTATCAGTGACTGCTGTTGTCTCGTGTAATAAAATGATTTTTATGCGGGATTAACATGATTCAATGAGTGAACAATAATCAAATGAGTAAATGTAAAAGTTGTAGGGACGAGAGATTTGTTAATGGAAGTTCGAAGCAAATTCTCATATGTCTCCCCTTCTTTATCGATGGGAAGGTTTACACTATAAGATTTGATTTATACAACCCTTTGTACAAACCCACTCCCGCAACCAGCAACTACGAGAACTCATAGCAAACAACCAACGAAACACAGACCCGCGATCTGGTTCGCAATACTACAGTCTCAGCTCTAAGCTGGTCATGCTAATCTAGCACTTCTGCACTCTCTGTTTATGTTTTACAACAATCGCTCAATACTACAGTGTGTGTGAATAGAAGAGTTTGTGACACAGAAAAAGAACTAAGCAATCTCTACGTGTGTCACTTGTGCAAGCTGGTTCAAGATGAACTTTTATTTTTGCCTTAGAGAGCTGGTTAGATTGTGCGTATAATGATCTTGTTGTATCTCTTCGTCACTCTCAAACTGCTGCTCTTCTCTTCAATATATACTCTTTGGATGCAACGATAATAAATGTTACCAATAGACACGTTGTATGCATCCAAATTGAATATGTGCGATGCCTTAAATGCATGCACGATGAAAGTATAACTCCATTAAATGAATTGTTGTTTTTAGCAATTCTGCCCCGTCTTCAGTTTGTACCGTATCTCTGCGTATCTGTTTTAGCTTAAAGAAGTTCCAACAACTACATTCAGAGATGTCAAATATCTTGATTCAGACTGTTCGTAGCTTCAAACATTCCAAAATTCAATTTGCTACGTTGTCATTTACTCAGCTGGTCTCCCGATCTGGTTCCTGAATGTTTGAACTGCTTTTCTGGATCGGATTCTTATCTTGATTGAAACCATAGTGCTCTTGTCTTTGTTTTATTGTGATTTTACTATTAATCCCTGTGTTCTCAAATCCTCAGCTTCATATCACTTGTAAAGTTAATCTGTTCTGAGCTGGTTTTCTTAGCTGGTCTTCTAGCTAGTCACTCAATGCTCCAGCTGAT
The DNA here is from genome assembly GCA_001598015.1 of Dorcoceras hygrometricum. Lineage (NCBI taxonomy): Eukaryota > Viridiplantae > Streptophyta > Magnoliopsida > Lamiales > Gesneriaceae > Dorcoceras > Dorcoceras hygrometricum. The sequence continues at coordinate 937,659 of KV008068.1, forward strand.
ATGTTATATGTGATCTGTTCTGAAAACTGTAAATCACTATTTTCATGCTCTTCATATTTTCAAATGTATTGCCCTTATCTGGTTAAATATCTCGAACTGGTATTAGCAAGACTCAGTACCCAGCTGGTCTATCTGGATTCAGCACACCTTACTGTCCGGAGCTGGTTTGACTTTAACCAACTTGACCAGACTACCTTTGCTGGTCTGTACTCAACTAGCACACCTGAATGCTCCGAGCTGGTTTTTCCTTGATCGGCTTCACTCTGTGCCGATCTGGTTTTTGCGTCAAACGTAGTAAGCTCTGTCCAGATCTTGTTGCTTTGGTTCAATTAATCTCTTTTATGGATTTCATTTCTCATTTAATTTTCATCATCAAAACTTGTGAAATTTATCCTAATAGGTCTACGGTCTCAAATCCTCAAAATTCGAATTGCAAAGCGAAAGGTTACCTATGATCAGCATAGTGTCTGGATCGGCCTCCTGCGCTTGCATCACATAAACTCTCGTGATCGTAGGCCGCGGGAGCTGTGGGCACTGGAATAACAGGTGGCCCGGTTGCTTGCATTTGTAACAGACACCAGCTCCCCAGCACTTCCCCGCATGCTGACGTCCACAAGGCTGGCATGTGGGCTATTCCACTTGGAACCCAGGCTTTGGATCCTGCTAACTCCATGGTCTCCCAGATGTAGCGGGCTTTGTCGATGGCCTCCATGTTCCTGATAAGTATGAACATTACCAACATGCATAAAGGAGTAGCTTCTCAAATGTATACTAACCTTGGCCTTGCTTGTTGGCATACAATGGAGAATCCGGATCCCGTTTCCCGGGGGCGCAGCGGAAGTTTAAAAATTGCCCCGGGACACGTTCAATACATCAATACAATTCAATAATCATACATAGGATGTTTATCGAATCATTACCTTGCTGGCGTCTAGGCGTCTGGCTCCGACCAGTTTCACGAGGAAACCGGCACTTCAAACGGTAGGCGGCGGTAGATCGTCAATCAGGTCCATGACCGGAATCAAGATTCCTCCGTCAATCTGCACTAGAAGATTTGACGGATTCTGGCACGGAAGGAAAGTCCTCGTCGCGGTGATCGAAACAAGTCCGATCACGTAGAAGGTGGCACACGGCGGCGGCAAGGGGCGACGCAAGGCGGCGGCCGGCGGGCGTGTGGGCGAGGGAGGTGGGCGACCGAATTGTCGAGTTGGAGGCTAGGGTTTAATTGTTGTATATTGTGTGATTAAAGCCCTAAACCAATTTAAATAAATAAATATGGTACATGGGCTTGAACCGGCCCAATGGACTTGGGTCATACCCAGGTCCATATGAACATTCGGTTCATTTAAATCACTGCGGTTTCATCATAACTCCGATCGACGATCAGATTGGACCGATCGACTCAGTTTCAAAAACTGAACTTTATGATGTGAAAAATAATTTTTCAGATTACCTAGTCCAAAATGACAGTTTTGCCCCTCAACTTTGGAAAATCGCAATTTCACCCCTGTTAACTTTTAGGAAGTCGCACTCCCTAAAATCCTCCTCCTATGCTCAACACATTGAGCTCAGTTTCCATACGGGAATCATGAATCCACTACTTGTGTGACCCTCAATGGTTCAGGGATACAGCTAGCCGTGGGCCCACAACCATTGTGGCTCCGAAATCACAATTTCGGGCTTGCCCAACGGATCATGGTAAAGCGCCTAGCAACATCGCCCCATGATCCCCTAGGTATCATTGATAGTTCCTGCAAGAACCAGTCGGTCGTGTTTAGCGTACAGTACGGTCCTTTCAACACATATATCCCGATCAGATCAACGACCATTGATAAATCGAGAGTCGCTAGAGATCCGATAGCTATGCATACATCTTGGAGATCGAATAGTGACATCGCGAGTGTAACTAGGTAAACCCATTTACCTAAAACACATCCAGTACTCTGGCCAGAGATTTATACACTATTATCCCCTCAGATAGCATAGGATATCCACGCATGTCTGCGAGCGGTGAATCCTCGACAACGATGCATCGACTCCTACATGCATCGGGATCTCACCCAATCCCGCCGCCTAATGACCCCAAGTGAGTCGGCAAACGGGTCAAAGTGAGACGCCTATCATGTAGAGTCTCAACGACGTTTCGAGTCGTGAGGACTAATCAATACAACCAAGACCTCGGACTTATCCACTCGACAAATGGTAACCACTTGGAAAGTCCGGTTTCAAGATAGCCATCATTTCCACTATCACATCTAACATACACTATGGTGCATTCTTGGTATTTATCCAGCACAATTGTTAACATTATATAACATAATGAAAATAAATAATGCCATAAATAAATGCGTATTTCATAAATAAAGATTGTCATATACAAGAGTCTATAAAACCCACACGCCACAAGTTGGCTAGTTGGGCATCTACTCTAACAATCTCCCACTTGCCCTATAGCCAACTACTCATCAGACGCAGTCCCATTGTTTCGTGATGTTTTTCAAACAACGGTCCTGGCAAGGGCTTCGTAAGTGGATCAGCAATGTTGTCCGCAGAGGAGACTCTCTCAACTGCTATGTCACCTCTAGCCACAATATCCCGGATTATGTGGTATTTCCTCAGTATATGTTTGGATCTTTGGTGAGACCTAGTCTCCTTTGCTTGCGCAACGGCACCTGTGTTTTCGCAGTACACCGGGACTGGACCAACTCCATCAGGAATGACACCCAAATCTTGGACGAAATTCCTTATCCAAACCGCCTCCTTAGCAGCAGCTGATGCTGCGATGTACTCAGCCTCAGTGGTTGAATCCGCGATGGTGTCTTGCTTGGAACTCTTCCAAGAGACAGCACCACCATTGAGCATGAATACAAATCCAGAGGTTGACTTCGAATCATCCACGTCACATTGGAAGCTAGAATCAGTGTAGCCTTCCAATTTCAGTTCACCACCCCCATAGACCATGAACATATTCTTAGTCCTTCGTAAGTACTTAAGAATATCCTTCACAGCCTTCCAATGCAATTGGCCGGGGTTGGCCTGGTAGCGGCTCGTGACACTCAGAGCATATGCGACATCCGGTCTAGTCGAGATCATGCCATACATAATACTACCTAGTGCCGAGGCATATGGCACACGAGTTTTCACATCCATTTGCCATATCTCATAGTCGTACCATGCGGCTATGGCTAGTAAGATTCTAATCGACTTGAACATTGCGACTGGTGGAAAGGTTTCATCATAGTCAACACCTTGCCTTTGCGTGTAACCTTTCGCGACCAGTCGTGCCTTGTAGGTCAATACCTTACCGTCAGGCCCAAGTTTCCTCTTGTATATCCATTTACACCCGATAGGAACAATTCCTTCGGGAGGATTAACGAGAGTCCAAACTTGGTTCGCATGTATTGAGTCAATCTCACACTGCATTGCTTCAAGCCACAAATTAGAATCAGCATCGGAAATTGCCTCCTTGAAAGTCCTTGGATCACATCCAACAACTTGATCACCCTGATCTTCTTCAAGAAGGAAACCATATCTTTCAGGAGCCCTAGGAACCCTTTCGGATCTCCTAGGTGCGACCATTTCTGGAACTGGCTCTGGAGGTGCGGGAGATTCACTTGGTACTTCAGTTGGTTCTCGAACCATTTCGAGTTCTACTATTTTGCCCTTTCTATCAAGTAGAAATTCCCTTTCCATAAAGGTGGAATTCCTAGAAACAAACACTTTTGTTTCGTTTGGATAGTAGAAGTAGTATCTGTTGGATAACCGTGGCGGATCCGGATCACGCCTCCGGGCGAGGCAGCGGAAGAACGAAAATTGGGCCGGGAGACGATCAATACAATTCATAAATATTCAAGCTATGAACCATTCATAGGGTGTTTTAGTTGATTACCTTGCTGGCAACTCGTGCCTGGCTCCGACCAGTTTCGCGAGGGAACCGGCACTTCACGGTAGGCGGCGGTGGACTACGTCAATCAGGTCCACGACCGGAAGCGAGACTCCTTCGTCAGCCTGCACTAGAAGGCCTGACGAGATCAGCGCGGACGGATTCTCCTCATCAAGTTGGCCGGAACAAATTCCGACGAAGCAAGGCGGCGGGGGCTCTAGGCGGCGGCGGCGGCTTTTGAGGAGAGGAAGGGGGCGGCGCCTTTTTGCTAGGGTTAGGGTTTGATTAATGTGTGTTAGTTATGTTGGGGATCCGTATCCGCCCCCCGGCGAGGCAGCGGAAGAACATAGAATAAAAGCCTGGAGACGATCAATACGAAAAAATCAATAACAATTATCGACATACATAGGGGGTTCAAAACCACTACCTTGCTGGCACTTGTGCCTGGCTCCAACCGTAGTTACAATAACGTCGGATCTTCTCGGTAGACTGTGGTAGATATCACCAATCCGGTCCACGACCAGAACCGAGACTCCTTCGTCAGCCTGCACTAGAAGCACTGACGAATTCTGCACGAATGGATTCTCCTCGTCGAGTTGGCCGGAAACGAATTTCCGGCGACGACGGGCGGCGGGGCCGGCCAGCATGCAGCAATTACGCGCAACCAGCGGCGCACATCAACAGCGTCTGGCCACCAATCGCCGCAACGGGTCGCGCACACCAGCGGCGCCATCGCGCGGCCCGCTCGCGCGGCCAGCTTGCGTCCAGTGCGCGGCCAGCGCGTACATCTCGCGCAGCAAGCAACGTGCGTCGGCCGGCAAGCTTCGCGCACACCAGCGGCCACCCTCAGCGCGTTCGTCCGACCACCATGCACAAGTCGCGCGGCCAGCGCGCGACGTGAGATTCTCCATCGCGCGACCAGCGGGCGATGGTGTCGCGCGCGCCATAGCGCGCGCACGACGTGGTGGTCGCCGCCGCGCAAGGCGGCGGACCGGCGACTTGTTTCTCGATTTTCGTTTCCGATCTGAAATTTAAGACGTACAATAAGGCATAATCGTATGATCAGATCCGAGAAACACTGGCTCTGATACCACTGTTGGGGATCCGGATCCGCCCCCCGGCGAGGCAGCGGAAGAACATAGAATAAAAGCCGGGAGACGATCAGTACGAAAAAATCAATAACAATTATCGACATACATAGGGGGTTCAAAACCACTACCTTGCTGGCACTTGTGCCTGGCTCCAACCGTAGTTACAATAACGTCGGCTCTTCTCGGTAGACTGCGGTAGATATCGCCAAACCGGTCCACGACCATAACCGAGACTCCTTCTTCAGCCTGCACTAGAAGCACTGACAAATTCTACACGAACGGATTCTCCTCGTCGAATTGGCCGGAACGAATTCCGGCAACCCGAGGCGGCGGCGCTAGGGAGCGGCGGCGGCGGCTTGTGAGAGGAGAGGGAAGGGCGGCTATGCACTTAGGGTTAGGGTTAATGAGAGTGTTCTTTTTAATCAAGTCTCTTAATTCTATATAAATAGATTAAGTGTTGGACTTGGACCGGCCCAATGGGCCCGGGTCCAACAATGAACATTCAGTTCATCTCCACCACCGAGACCTCATCGTAACTCCGATCGTCGATCAGATCGGACCGATCGACTCAGTTTCCGAAACTGAATAATATGATCTGAAAAACCGTTTTTCAGAACCCCAGTGCAAAAAGACCGTTTCGCCCCTCAACAGTGGGAAACTCCGGTTTGACCCCTGTTGACTTTTAGGAAGTCGCACTTCCCGAAATCCTCTTCTCCTGCTCAACACATTGAGCTGAGTATCCGTGCAGGAATATCGAATCTAGTACTTGTGTGACCCTCAATGGTTCAGGGATACAGCTAGCCGTGGGCCCATAACCATTGTGGCTCCGGAATCACAATTCCGGACCTGCCCAACGGATCATGGTAAAGCATCTAGCAACATCGCCCCATGATCCCCTAGGTATCATTGATAGTGCCTGCAAGAAGCAGTTGGTCGTGGTTAGCGTACAGTACGGTCCTTTCAATCCATATATCCCAATCAGATCAACGACCATTCGTAAATCGAGAGTCGCTATAGATCCGATAGCTATGCATACATCTTGGAGATCGAATAGTGACATCGCGAGTGTAACTAGGTAAACACATTTACCTAAAACACTTCTAGTACTCTGGCCAGATATTTATACACTATTATCCCCTCAGATAGCATAGGATATCCACGCATGTCTGCAAGCGGTGAATCCTCGACAACGATGCATCGACTCCAACATGCATCGAGGTCTCACCCAATCCCGATGCCTTATGACCCCAAGTGAGTCGGCAAACGGGTCAAAGTGAGACGCGTATCATGTAGAGTCTCAATGACGTTTCGAGTCGTGAGAACTAATCAGTACAACCAAGACCTCGGACTTATCCACTCGACAAATGGTAACCACTTGGAAAGTCCGAACGAGGGTAGTTCGATAGATCACCAGGTCACTATCTATCTGCATGCTCAGAACATCACAATGTTCCCTACCAATGAAACATGGTACTTCGCATCACAGATACTAGTCTCTCAGGTCCATGACCGGAAGCGAGACTCCTTCGTAAGCCTGCACTATAAAGCCTGACGAGATCGGCGCGGACGGATTCTCCTCGTCAAGTTGGCCGGAACAAATTCCGACGAGAGAGGCGGTGGCGGCGGTGGTGGCGACGGCTTTTTGAGAGAGGAGAGGGGGGCGGCCACTTGGAGCTAGGGTTAGGGTTTTAGAGTGTTGTTGTGAGTGATTAAGTCTAAGTCTACCTTAAGTAGACTTGACGATGGACTTGGACCGGCCCAACGGCCCCGGGTCCAACGGATGAACATTCGGTTCATCCCTATCACCGTGACTTCATCATAACTCCGATCGCCGATCAGATCATACGGATCGACTCAGTTTCCAAAACTGAATACTATGATCCGAAAAACCATTTTTCAGAACCCTAGTGCAAAATGACCGTTTTGCCCCTCAACGTCGGGAATCACGATTTGACCCCTGTTGACTTTTAGGAAGTCGCACTCCCCAAAATCCTCTTCTCATGCTCAACACATTGAGCTCAGTATCCATGTGGGAATCTCGAATCTAGTACTTGTGTGACCCTCAATGGTTCAGGGATACAGCTAGCAGTGGACCCACAACCATTGTGGCTCCGGAATCACAATTCCGGACTTGCCCATCGGATCATGGTAAGAGCGTCTAGAAACATCGCCTCATGATCCCCTAGGTATCATGGATAGTGCCTGCAAGAACAAGTTGGTCGTGGTTAGCGTACAGTACGGTCCTTTCAATCCATATATCCCGACCAGATCAACGACCATTGGTAAATCGAGAGTCGCTAAAGATCCGATAGCTATGCATACATCTTGGAGATCGAATAGTGACATCACGAGTGTAACTAGGTAAAATCATTTACCTAAAACACTTCTAGTACTCTGGCCAGAGATTTATACACTATTATCCCCTCAGATAGCATAGGATATCCACGCATGTCTGCAAGCGGTGAATCCTCGACAACGATGCATCGACTCCTACATGCATCGGGGTCTCACCCAATTCCGCCGCCTGATGACCCCATGTGAGTCGGCAAACGAGTCAAAGTGAGAAGCCTATCATGTAGAGTCTCAATGACGTTTCGAGTCGTGAGGACTAATCAGTACAACCAAGACCTCGGACTTATCCACTCGACAAATGGTAACCATTTGGAAAGTCCGAACGAGGGTAGTTCGATAGATCTCCAGGTCACTATCTATCTGCATGCTCAGAACATTACAATGTTCCCTACCAACGAAACATGGTACTTCGCATCGCAGATACTAGTCTCGATCTCGGGCGGCCTTATCCTCATTTTGACGGCCCAATCGACTAGGAACTAATTCAGAATACACAGTGACTATTAGATGTGTTTCATGATAGTCTTCATACCCACTATCACATCTAACATACACTATAGTGCATTCTAGGTCTTTGCTCAACGCAATTGTTAATCATTATACAACACAATGAAAGTAAAGAATGTCATATAAATAAATGCGAATATCATATATAAAGATTGTTTCATACAAGAGTCTATAAACCCACACGCCACAAGTTGGCTAGTTGGGTATCTACTGTAACAGTATCCAATAGAATACTTTGGATACCCAATGAAGTAGCATAAGATGGACCTAGTATCCAGCTTATCTCCCACTGTCTGCTTCACGTAAGTAGGACATCCCCAAATCCTCATGTATGAGTATTTGGGTGGTTTGTCCATCCATATCTCATATGGAGTCTTATCCACTGCCTTGGTGTGGACATTGTTCAACAACATTACCGCCGTTTCGAGCGCATAGCCCCAAAACGAGTTAGGAAGCTCAGTTAAGCTCATCACAGACCGACCCATGTCCATCATGGTTCGATTACGACGCTCCGCTACACCATTGAGCTGTGGTGTGCCCGGAGAGGTCCACTGCGAGAGAATCCCATTCTCTTTAAGATAGTCTTGAAATTCAGCACTTAAGTATTCACCACCTCGATCGGATCGAAGTATTTTAATACTTTTGCCTAATTGATTTTCTACTTCAGCCTTGAATTCTTTGAACCTTTCAAAAGATTCAGACTTGTGCTTCATTAAGTACAAGTATCCATACCTAGAGCAATCATCGGTAAAGGTGATGAAGTATGTGTGACCGTACTTAGTACCAATGCTAAGTGGACCACACACATCAGTATGGATCAAATCCAATAGGCCTTGAGCACGTTCAGGCTTGCCCTTGAAGGGTTGTTTAGTCATCTTTCCCTTGAGACAAGATTCACAAGTCGGTAGGGAGTTAATGTCTGACAAATCAAACATGTCACTCCTAACTAACTTGTTCATCCTAGTTAGGGAAATATGACCTAGCCTAGCGTGCCAAAGTTGTGCTGGGTTCAAGTTATCGCTTTTCCTTTTAATTATTGTTGTATGTGTTTCGACATCGCGAGTTGGAACTTGTTTCAATTTTAAGGTGTACAAATCGTTTTCGCGTTCCCCAATTCCAATCAAACATTCATTCTTGTATATATTGCAAATCGAATGAGCAAAAACACAAGAATATCCATCACTATCAAGCATAGAAACAGAAATGATGTTCTTAATTAATTCGGTAACAAATAAAACGTTTCTCAATAACAACTTAAAATCTGAAGACAGAAATAAATAAACATCTCCTATAGTTACTGCAGCAACTCTTGCTCCATTGCCTAGCCTCAAATGGGTCTCACCCTCTCTAAGACGTCGTCTTCTTGTCATCACCTGTAAATCAATGCAGATATGAGATCCACATCCGGTATCAAGTACCCAAGAAGTCGAATTAAGAGACATATTTATTTCGATATAGAACATACCTTTTGCAGTTCGCAACTGCTCGAGGTACTCCTTGCAGTTCCCCCTCCAGTGCCCAGGCTTGTGGCAGTGGTGGCAAACATCCTCGGACTTGATTGGCTTGGAAGCCTTTTCCTTTGGCTTCTTTGTGGGATTTTCCTCCTTCGCATGGGCAGAACGCTTCTTACCCTAGCATCTGGGCCCCTTCTTCGCAGAGGAAGAAGAGCCCATAAGGAGGACGGGCTTGTCCTTCTTTATGGTTCCCTCAAACACGACCAGCATGTTAACCACCTCTTCGAGGGTGTCTGCCAGCTTGTTCATGTTGAAGTTGACCACAAAGGGGTCGAATGCAGCGGGTAGTGAGAGGAGAAGCACATCCACAGACAGCTCGTGTGGAAGTGTGATATCAAGGCCCGCCAGCTATTCAACGAGCCCAATCATACGAACCCCATGCTCACGGACCGAAGTACCATCGCGCATGCGGCTCGTCATAAGCTCCTTGACAGCGGTGAATCTCTCATGTCGAGAGTTCTCCCCATACAGTTCCTTGAGATGAAAGAGTATGTCAGCAACATACTTCGTCTTCTCAAAGCGCCGTTGCATTTCGTTGGACATCGATGCCATCACATAGCATCAAGTCTTAAGCTCGTCGTCCCACCATTGTTGAAGCGTAATCAGCTCCTCAGGGCTGATATTGGCAGGGTCTTCCTTCGGAGGGCTCTTCTCTATCGTATAGAGAAGTTTCTCCGAAGCCAACACAATGTTGAGGTTTCGAAGCCAGTCTTGATAGTTCAAACCGGTGAACTTGTTGCTATCCAGTATAGCAGCGAGTGGGTTTTTGATCGAAGACATTTTAAAGCAGTTTATACTGAAAAGAAAAACAGACATGCATTACTAACTATATATGAAAAACGCTAAGACATAAAACAAGGTCATTTAGTTTTAGAAATTACCCTCCCACTATTTTAACGATTTCACCACCCTCTAATGAAATCAGGAAAGCAAGTTTCCTTAGTGGGTACACAGAGTCCAATCAAACGATCATGGTCCCGAATAATATCAGCCAATCATGACCCTCAAAAGGTAGAGTCCAGTTGCAACCGGTGCAACCTCCATGTATTTTACCTCACGTCCAGTAAGGGCCCAATAATATGACGCCGTTTACTATCACGTTTCAAGATGACCCATCAATGTCGAGTCGTGAAGGACGGTCCCCTTAACGTCCCCAATAATATGAGCCAACGTCAAAGGGAGTTCCAACCGACTCACAACAGGTGTCAATGGCGTGGACAGCTTTCCGGCATACATAACCTCCTCAATACTATGAGCCGGGTCATGTATGCGGGTAGCATCGGCGTACATCCATTGTTGATGGAAGGTAGGGATAATTTAAACAGATTTAAATCCCCTCAGTTTATCGAATAAACTTTTAATCTTGATATCAGTTTTAAATCGTATTTAAAACGAGGGATTTTATTTTTGAAAAATTTGATCTCATGCAATTTTAAATCACAATTTAAAACACGCGGATTCAACATATATCGAATATATAAATAAACTTTGGGATGATCGATCGCGAGAGCTATGCGGTCCGTGGTTGCCAATCACAGACCTGGGTCCAGTCCTAGGTGAAATGTAATATGCAATGCAATCCTATTACAATTGCTTCCGGTTTTACAGATCTTCGGTCTTCAATATCTTTGATCGTCATGTCCACCGTCTTTAAATGTCCTCCTACTAATTCTAGTAATTTACATTTAAATTTCCATGACAAGTAAGGGATACAATTCTCAAGGGGTGGGAACGGGCCACAAACAGACCCACTTTATAACGATATAACAACAATATATATACAACCAAAATCGTAAAACCTAAAGCATACACCTAACACGTTGGGCACGGCTCTCGATCAGTCGCATCGCTGCCGGAGATTCGCCGGACGGCGGCCGCACGACGGTGGCCGCCGGCAACGCATAGCGTGCGGTGGCCTGCCGCACGCCGCCGCGCCAAGCGCGGCGCACGTTGCGCCCAACGTCGCGCGACTGTGTGCGCGTCCAGCAGCCACCGTTGGCCTCCATGTTTCACAACCAGTGCGCGAATCGTGCAACCCTGTGCGCGATCATTGGCCGGCCATCGCGCGGCTAGCGTGCAATCCCGCGCGCGCTCATTCTTGCGGTGGGGCGCCGCCATGCGCGTCGGCGCCGCAGCCATTTGCAACAAAAATTTTTTTTTCGTTTTCTGATTTTTAAAATGTCGAGATCTGATGCAATATGGCACAATAATGTATTGAAGGATCCGAGCCTGAGCTCTGATACCACTGTTGGCATACAATGGCGGATCCGGATCCCGTTTCCCGGGGGCACAGCGGATGTTTAAAAATTGCCCCGGGATACGTTCAATACATCAATATAATTCAATAATCATACATAGGATGTTTATCGAATCGTTACCTTGCTGGCGTCTAGGCGCCTGGCTCCGACCAGTTTCACGAGGAAACCGGCACTTCAAACGGTAGGCGGCGGTAGATCGTCAATCAGGTCCACGACCGGAATCAAGATTCCTCCGTCAATCTACACTAGAAGATCTGACGGATTCTGTCATGGAAGGAAACTCCTCGTCGCGGTGATCGAAACAAGTCCGATCACGTAGAGGCGGCACACGGCGGCGGAAAGGGGCGGCGGCCGGCGGGCGTGTGGGCGAGGGAGGTGGGCGGCCGAATTGTCGAGTTGGAGGCTAGGGTTTAATTGTTGTATATTGTGTGATTAAAGCCCTAAACCAATTTAACTAAATAAATATGGTACATGGGCTTGAACCGTCCCAATGGACTTGGGTCATACCCAGGTCCATATGAACATTCGGTTCATTTAAATCACTGCGGTTTCATCATAACTCCGATCAACGATCAGATCGGACCAATCGAATCAGTTTCCAAAACTGAACGTTATGATGTGAAAAACAAGTTTTCAGATTACCTAGTCCAAAATGACAGTTTTGCCCCTCAACTTTGGGAAATCGCAATTTCACCCCTGTTGACTTTTATGAAGTCGCACTCCCTAAAATCCTCCTCCTATGCTCAACACATTGAGCTCAGTTTCCGTGCGGGAATCATGAATCCAGTACTTGTGTGACCCTCAATGGTTCAGGGATACAGCTAGCCGTAGGCCCACAACCATTGTGGCTCCGAAATCAAAATTTCGGACTTGCCCAACGGATCATGGTAAAGCGCCTAGCAACATCGCCCCATGATCCCCTAGGTATCACTGATAGTACCTTCAAGAACCAGTCGGTAGTGGTTAGCATACAGTACGGTCCTTTCAACACATATATCCCGATCAGATCAACGACCATTGGTAAATCGAGAGTCGCTAGAGATCCGATAGCTATGCATACATCTTGGAGATCGAATAATGACATCGCGAGTGTTACTAGGCAAATCCATTTACCTAAAACACATCCAGTACTCTGGCCAGAGATTTATACACTATTATCCCCTCAGATAGCATAGGATATCCACGCATGAAAGCGAGCGGTGAATCCTCGACAACGAAGCATCGACTCCTACATGCATCGGGACCTCACTCGATCCCGCCGTCTAATGACACTAAGTTAGTCGGCAAACGGGTCAAAGTTAGGCGCCTATCATGTAGAGTCTCAATGACGTTTCGAGTAGTGAGGACTAATCAGTACAACCAAGACCTCGGACTTATCCACTCGACAAATGGTAACCACTTGGAAAGTCCGAACGAGGGTAGTTCGATAAATCACCAGGTCACTATCCATCTGAATGCTAAGAACATCACAATGTTCCCTACCAATGAAACATGGTACTTCACATCGCAGATGCTAGTCTCAAGCTCGGGCGGCCTTATCCTCATTTTGACGGCCCAATCGACTAGGAACGAATTCAGAATGCACAGTTACTATTAGATGTGTTTCATGATAGCCATCATATCCACTATCACATCTAACATACACTATGGTGCATTCTTGGTCTTTATCCAACACAATTGTTAACATTATATAACATAATGAAAATAAAGAATGGCATAAATAAATGCGTATTTCATAAATAAATATTGTCATATACAAGAGTCTATAAAATCCACACGCCACAAGTTGGCTATTTGGGCATCTACTCTAACATTGCTGTCTCGGTGGTCCAAAAAATGACCTCTTGGTTTGTGGCTGCTGCGATTGCAGAGCCTGGTATGGCCTCCTCCTCTACGCCTCACCCGTACTTCCTTCAGCATCTGATCCGACCTGAAGGCCCTATTCAAGGCTGTAGCATAGTTAGTAGGATCAGCATCAGTACGTCTCTGCAAATAGTGGGGCTCAAGACGTACAGGAAATACCGCAATTTCGCTACAGGGTCAGTAGAAATATGTGGCGAGATGTGGCAACCCCTGTCAAACTTCTTGACGTATTCGGCAACCGTCATGTCTCCCTGTCGGAGATTACGAAACTCCCACTTCAACTTGGCTTGTACGTCGGGGGTGAAGTACTTGTCGTACAACAGCTTCTTAAATCCAGCCTAGTCCAGAGTCTTCAAATCAACAGTCTTTTCTGCTCCTTCCCACCACAAAGCAGTATCCTCCTTCAGCTGGAAGACAGCGAAACTAACTCTGGTAGTATCCTCCATCCCCATATACCGGAAAATAGTCTCCAAGGATCAGACGGATTCCTCACAACGAACGGATCAGTGGATCCCTTGAACTCAGGAGGTCCCATCTTCCTAAACTTCTTCTAGGGAAAATCCATCATTCCTGCCTACGAGGTGCAAGCATTCTGTCTCAGCAGCTGAGAAAGTCCCGCCAGAACCTGCTCACTTGAACTCAATGGTGTTGGTGGTGGTGGAGTCAATTGACATCTAGGAGGCATCTGGGGGTTTGCGTAAAGAAAATCCACTACTTAATCTCAGCATGCCTCAGGTAAAACATGATAATACAGATATGAACTCTCATAAATTAAATACTCCGTCAAATAATAGTACTAGAAACTAACATCTAATGCAATCAAACACTAAGACTTACAGATTTCAAGTCGAGACTCCTTAAGTTTCCTACAGTTAGCTGTAGGCACCACCCAAAAACCAGGTCCTTGCTTTGATACCAACTTGAAACACCCTACTCTCATTTTTCTAATAAATAAATTTTTTTTCTGTAGTAAATGTAAAATCCCTTGCAATATAAAAAAGTATTAACATTTCTAAAAAATTTTAAAGCATGAAAATTATTTCTCAGAATCTCATACATCCCCAGAATGACGTAACCGGCAATTTAGAGTTTCAAAAGCACAAACTCTAAACAAATATCTTATCATCAAATATTGTATTCCATCTCAAGATATTTAGTATTATTCTTTCAAACATTTTGCGGAGCACAAAAGGTCGCTGGGTTGAGTGCCACGCTGGACTGCCCTCCGCTCAAGGGTCCTACCCCTCGATCTCAGCCTCTGCATTATCTGCACCAATCAAACGTAGTGAGTCTAAAGTCTCAAAAAGTAAAAGTTTTAAAATAACGAATACTAAATTATACAATCACATGCATTAATATATTTATACTGAAACACATTTCTTGTGCATAAAAATGGTTTTTCCTTGAAATTCATGCATGTGAAATAAAATCGCCAAAATAAACAATTTGGCGACGGACCCTCCGGTAAAGTAGTCTCCGTAATGCTGGCTAAGATTGAGGTGTAGCCACGGTCGAAGAGTATCCTTGCTAGAGATAAGTCGAGCCTTCCTCCTACCTCGTGCTGCCATGAAGTAAATTATTCCCCTCCAGGGGATTTAAGTCGTATTGTCCTGTCTTGGAAGTCAATCACTACCTGATACCCCGACAACCAGTCCATCTTGGGAATGATGTCAAACTCCTGCATCGGAAATACGATCAAATCTGAAAATTTTGTACAACCCTGCAGCACCATGTAGAGATCTCAGACGTTGCTGGCCGTATGTAACTCCTCTCCGGACGGGATTGTCACCAATAATTGCTCCATAAAACTATCTCGTGCAATACCCATCCATCGCACAAACTTCCCCGAAATAAAGGAGTGTGTCTCCCCATAATCAAATAAGGATCTGGTGGCTACTACTAACATACCCTACCTGCGGTAGATATCACATAAGCATAGGGCATTAATCACTATCCGTAATTCATACAAATCTGTTCATAAAATATCATAGGTCTACTATCTCAAATCCTCAAATTCGAAATTCAAATCGAAAGGTTACATGTGATCAGCGTAGTGTCTGGATTGGCCTCCTCCACCTACATCACATAAACTCTCTTGGTCGTAGGCTGCGGGAGCTACGGGCACTGGAATGACAGGTGGCCCTGCTGCTTGCATTTGTAACGGACACCAACTGTGTAGCGTCCGAGATTATCTCACGTAAACCACATGCATGAGATAAAAGTTTTAAAATGATTTAAATTTTAATTGAGGCTTTAAAATATAATTATGATTTTATTTTGAAATTTTAAATGTGTTTCTTGAGATTTTCGATTTTAGGTGAATATCCAGTCTCGGGCTACGGAGGGATGATCGAGGACGATAGAGATGTCTTTTAAATATTGAAAAATTTATTTTAAAGATTTTAGGAGACAAGAAAAAAATATAAATAAATTATTTCTTTAATGTTAAATTCAAAGTTTTAGGGGTGATTAAACAAATGTGATTTTTAGCGCTATTTTCACAGAAGCTATTTTTCGGGCAAAAGAGCTGGTAAGCGTTAAATTATCTTTTTGTACAAAAGTTTAATTTTTCTAATTTTTCAGACATAATATGAATAAAATTAGTGTGAATAATTAAGTCTTGATGGACATGGAAATTTTGGGTAATTAAATTTAAGGTTAGTGGGCTTAATTTGCACTAAAGCCTAATTAACTACACTTAAGTCCTTGAAGGGTTTTATTTTCACGTTCCATCAGATAAAAACCTTGGAAAATCTGCCCGCTTCACCCCCAAGCTCTCAAATTCGAACCACACTTCATCAAAGGAAAAGAATAAAATCTCTCCCCGTCGCCTCCGCGCATCCGGTAACGTGCCCGATTTTTCCCACGTAAAGGCAAGTTTCAGAACCTTTCTTGCTGCCACCTTCAGATTATTATACGTATGTATTATTCTTAATTATGCATGATAAAGGAATTAATCATATATTTGACAATTTGGTTCGAATTCTGCACGTTGTGGTCTTTACAGGTCTTGTGCTGGGTTTTTTGGAAGATTGTTGCTATTTTGTGATTTCCAAGGGCTGCTGCTACCATATTAGAACCTTAGGGTGGATGGTAGGTCAAGTGTAGGAGGCTTAGGACGTGAAGTTTGGGGGCTGGAAGGCTAGGAGTGAGGCTGGACAGCTAGCATCCTCACGCTGGAAGGTTGATGTTGTGCCATCGGGTGCTGCACCCTTTGGGGTTGTCCTTCTTGTCAGGCCTCGTGCTCACAACAGAGTAAAATCACACAAACACAAGCGGAAGCTACTAAAAAGCGGGTAAAATTTTTGATTTTGGCCTGACGGTTTGAAACAATATAATTTAAAGTACGACAATACTCAAAATAGATATCCCAGTTTAACAAAACCACCACAACAAACGGTACAGCATAAACATGTATTAAATACCCGGTAACAACCACAACTGAATATAGCAGATTACAACAAAAGCACAGGGCATCCCTTGGCTAACTGTACTGATACATATAAATATGCTATATGCTACTGGGAAACTCTATCCACCACCTGGGGCACCTCTAGCTGGGTCAGCACCACGACAAGCTGAATAACCTGAGAAACCTGAACAACGACAGGCAAACAAACAAACCAAGCCGCAGAGGGACATGGGGTCAAACCCCATTGCGGAGAGCAACTATAAAACAGCAGTAAACAGCAAGAATAAAATGCAGATGCTATGCATGAGACCAGGGACAACAGCCGGAGGCTACAACCAAGGAAGGGAGCGAAAGAACTCAATGCACAGCTCAACATAATCTGCAACAAACAGTGGCAACGGGGTGTGTTCAAAGTGTGTTAATGAGCCACTCGCCTTGACACCACACCCGAATACCAGATGCAACAAACAACTCAACCTGCCGTTGCACAACTCATGAACTATAGTAGTTAACCACTCGGCGTATGAGGGCTAACAAATCCCAGCAGGGAGATGAGAGTGCGGTATCGCCGCTCGCCCTCGCATCCTGGTAAGAACAGAGCAACAACAACGAAACAATGGCTGCAAAAGCTGAAATGAGATGATAATGCGTATATGCAACATGCTGGAAAATAAGCATAAATCATATGCACAACAACAATCGCACACAATAATAATCACGTCCATCTCATGAAACAGCAACTTCACAATTGCAATTACACATGACAGCCATCAAACCAGCAACTACAAATTATCCCAGCCATACACACGCTGCATTTACAAGCTCAACCCGTACCTTCAATTCTGTGCAACGATTACCACAATACAGGCCCAAGAAATTTGATTCCATCACCTGCTAAACACATGCACAACAGATCTCAGGAAAGCTAACAGAAACTCACGGCCAACTATCAAAGCTCACGACTGGGAGTCATACAATCAAACCAGAGACCAATCCCAACAATACAACTTAACAGGAAGCTTAATTCAAGGCTAGGAACAAGATTTCAAAGCTAAA
The DNA here is from genome assembly GCA_001598015.1 of Dorcoceras hygrometricum. Lineage (NCBI taxonomy): Eukaryota > Viridiplantae > Streptophyta > Magnoliopsida > Lamiales > Gesneriaceae > Dorcoceras > Dorcoceras hygrometricum. The sequence goes on from KV008068.1 coordinate 955,595, forward strand.
TCGAAAGGCTACCTGCACCCACGAAACGCACGAATGAAAGCAGCAACTTCGTGCTTTTGCTCCAGCCAACGACAGCCTCCAAAAGTGATATGGAATGAAAGAGCTTCTCAAGAGGAGTCCAACGCTACCTCAAAAGTGAAAAATGATGGCCAGAAACGACGGGAATTCGCCGGAGAAACTCACGGTGAACAGTACCCGAGGGTTTGAAGCAAAGAACGACAATCGGGTGAAATATTTCTCTAAGTATGTAATCTGGTTAAATGAAAACGAAGACCAGCCTTCTAATATATATATACACACATGAAATCTGTTAACAATAGCCACCTACAGAATCAGATTCCTCAACAAATTAACGCATGCGTTAAACAGCTCTCAACAACGAAACGACGTCGCTCTGCACACGTCAGCAAATCTGATTGAAGCCTTACGCTACAACAGATCTCTACATAGCCAATACAACATCGTACAACACCACAGGAGAAGTCTGAAAACAAAACTCTAACGGCTGGAGAAATCTGGAATACAACACGCTAACAGATCTCTCCATCAAGCGCTAACCAAAACGGCGACGTATTGGTGACATCTGAAAACTAGCGCTATACATTGTCTCGTGCACCAGATCTCACAACCAAACGATAGGCCAAACGACACTGTATTAACTTATCTAAACGACATCGTATTGCGCTCAACACAAAACACGCGGGGCAGATTTCTAAATCAGATCCTAGCGCTATTGAAATATCAGATCTCTCCTAAACAACGACGTACAAGCTTCTACGATACAAAATGCGCTGTGCTGACCTCTACACATCAACGCAACAGATCTCTGCTGCCCACGAGATATCCAGACTTCACAAAAACGACGACTTATTGATCTTTCTCTACCTATTACGCGCGGCGACCAGATTTCTCAAGAAATCCGACAGATCTCACCAACAATTCAGATTTCTCACAAAAATCAGATTTCAAACTCGAAAATATCAAAATTTCCAAAATTGCTCTAGATGTGAAATCTGACCCGAAAATTCAAACAAAACCTTCAAACAGAAATCTGAACAACCAGAATTCCTTCAAAACCGATTAATCCAACAATTAATCTTTAACACATTTTCAGGTCTCACACTACTGTCCAGCGTTCCAGGGACTGTTGTGATGACCAGACCCATGGGAGTCAACAGATTGGAGTGAAAAATTTAAAGAGCTAAATGCATAAATCTCAGAAGCTGTATTTCCTTCAAGCTTGAAGATAGAACAGATGGTGCGAATAACAAACTATACGAACATCTTTGGGATTCAAAATTTCATTCGAGTATACAAAACAACGTATTACAACTTCTTGAATTCTATTTGAATCCTCTAATGTTGTAACAGATCTTAATATAGTCTTCGAAATCAAAAATAACGACAAGGAAATTCTGGCCTTCGATAAACACACACGCCCGTAATCTGGTTCAGCATCGCACTTCCTGCCTGCCCCTGATATGCCTCACCTGCACCAAGAAAACTAATGATCTTAGGATCTCAACAAAGTAAAAACTGATGGTAAAAGGTCACACAGTTCAGGCAATACATGCATAAGCTACAAAACATAAGTTAAAGGAAGTCGCCTTAAGCTTAAATCTTTCTCTTAAAATCAGATCGTGGAAAAACAACCCAGATCTCTCTCTTTCTTATTTCTTTGCGGCTTATGGCTTAGAAGATCTCCTTGGATCTGTGGCTCTTGATCAAGTTAACATCTGAATTCAGGAACTAGGGAATTAATCCCAACTTAACTGTTGAAGGGGCACACTAGTTCGTCAGCCAGCTCACTCACCCTTCCTGGTTTGACCGTCTGTAATCAATGCCACAAGTTCTTTAAAACTGAAAATTATTTCTTTTAAACTGATAAAATATGACAAGGAAACTTATTTAATTCCTCCTTTGTAACCTTGCCATATTTCATAAAACATTTTTGAAACAATGCTCCTGATCTCAACCAGATCACTTAAATTTGTGTGGTTCACTTCTTTAAAACTCATTTAACCCTTAGAACCTCACTGAGTGTACAGCTGGACTACGAGTTGATGGTAAGTGAAACCATCTCGGGTGAATGTTCGAAGACAGAGGTCAATGATTTAACAATGGTCTCCGATACGAAATAATGGATTATCGAATACTGATACTGGAATTATTCCGTGTAATCTGTTCAATGAAAGTGAAGAGCTGAACTTAAACAAAAAGGTAGTTCAACACGGACACAAGCTTTGGAATAGTAGATTCAGCATTGAGAAGCCAAATCAGCTTAGAAACGAACAACACAGATCATGCCAGAAAGGTATACCAGATCAGCTTAGAAACAACAACACAGATCAGGCCAGAAGAGTCGACCAAATCAGCTTAGGAACCAACAACATAGATCAGGCCAGAAAATAAAACCAGATCAGCTTCGAAACGAACAACAAGGATCAATCTAGAAAAGTAGACCAGATCAGCTTGGAAGAGCATGAATGGTATTGTAGCAGCACAGAAAATTTCCAAATAGACCAGCTCAGCTTATCCGACCGGAACAAAATCCCGATCAGACCAGCACCGCCTATCACTCGGAGCCATATCCAGAACTCTAAAGTACGGGACGAAGAAATTTTCATAGTTCATACTTAAACTTGAATTTAGACAACTCAGTGTTTTTGAATATACAACTTCATTCTCACTGTATAACATACTGGTGAGTTTTTCAAAACTTAAACAACATTCTGTGAACACATAGCGTTCATACTTCAAATTTTTAAACTGAACATTAACATAAACTGAAACTAATGTTAGAAATAAAATTTGGGTTTTGGGGATAACAAAGACAAGAAACCAAAGAAATTACAGCCTTAAAGATTCAAAGCTCGACAGAACAGCTTGTGACGTAACAGACCAGCTCAGAGCGTGTTGATCAGCCAAGAGTGAGCAGATCAGATCAGAAAGTTGTATATCAGCTCAGAGTATGTCAAAGGTTTACGGTGATGCATTTCAGCTCAGAGAAAGCAGAACAGTGTACAACGTAGTCACTCAGATCAGGATGATGCAGGTCATATTAGAACAAATCGAACAACTCAGAAAGTCGGTTTTCAGCTCAGAACAAGTTAAACAACTCAGTATGTCGGATCAACTTAGAGCAAGGAGATCAGTTCACAGAAGTCAGTTTCAGCTCAGAGCATAACGATCTGCTTAGAGAGTCACGATTCAATTCATAACAAGCAGATCAGCTTAGAGCACCAAATTTCGGTTCAGGGTACGCAAAGCAGATCAGAGTAATTCAAAACAGTTCAGAGTGGAGCTTCGAAATCAGAACAGTGCTTTAGTTCAAGAATTAGCTGAGAGAAGATTCAGATAGGAGATTCGTGCATAGAACAGCTTACATCAGTCTATGGTATGTACAGCTTAGACAATACAGTAAAAAGCTTACAGCTTAGACAGTACAATAAACAGCTTACAACTTAAACAAGTACAGAAAACAGCTTAGAGCATAAACAGTACAGAGACCATCTCAGGGAACATAAATAGTTTTCAGTTTAGAGCATATAAGAATCCAAATCAGAGCTTTAAGAGCTAAGTCGCAGTTCAGTATTGATGTTATCAGTTTAAAGAATAGCTCAAAGGAACGTTTCCAGATAAGCGTAATAATGTATATCAGTTCAGAGCTGGAAACAGTTCAACAGAGATCAGCTCAAACAGGTTTGGATCAAAGCTGAAGAGCAGTCTACAATATTTCCAAAAACAGCTCAGAGCTTACAAGCCTTCAGATCACGTCTAAAGAAAACAGCTCAGAACACGCAGATATCTATTTTGACGTGATTCTGTCAGATCAAGTTAAATCAATCGTATGCTTATTCACTGGGAAATTTACCGGATGCTATATTAGGACTCAAAGGTACCTTTCCTATGATTATGGAAGAAAGAAAGGCAGGTTCTTCGAAAATGGAACAAATATCAACTAGCCGGTACAACATATCATTTTCAGATTGATAGAGTGTTAGAGTAGATTATATATATACGACGATGAACAGAAGCAGGAATATGCGTGAAAGACAATTTGTGAAATAAACGAACGATGAGACTGTCTTTTGAATCATCTAGAAACATGTTTGATACACAGAATTCTGCAAATAATCTCAAGTCACATACTGTTACACATCTGTTTCTGTCGTTTTGATGCTAGGAGTTCTTGCAGCTTGCGAGCTATCGGGTCGGGTTGCAGTAGAAGCTGTTGTAATCAAATCTTCTAGTGAATCCTTCCTGTTCAAGGAAGAAGGGGAGACGTATAGTTTAAGCTCCGAACTTCCATAAACAAATCTCTTGTCCCTTTTACTTTACAACATTCATTTACTGATTTACAACTTTCGTTGTTTATATATTTTTTCACTGTTTAATCCGGTACATTCCGCGCATATTCTTGTTACCCGAGAGAACAACAGCATACTGAGATTCCCCTGAGCTGGTAACTCAGCTGAGAGGCAGCCGAAAGTTTTAAAATCTTTTTGAAAAGAAGTTTTCCGAAAAATTCGTGAAGGAGTTCATTCAACCCCCCCTTCTGAACTCCCGAGCTATATTTAAACTGTAATTTCGATCTAACGAGTGGTATCAGAGCTCGGTTATCTCAGTGTCTGAACAAATTTTGTATATCTGCAATTATTAATCATGTTGATCTCTCACAATAAAATTTCTATATTTTCCAAGGAGGAATATGACATCTGAAAGATCAGAATGCAAGCTCACCTGGCGGCTCAAGATGACGATATCTGGTTTGTTATCACAGATGGTCCAATAAATATTATGAAGCCAAATACTGTTATGGCCATCTCCTCAGGTGCAGTGCGGTTGCGGGCCCACGGCTAGCTGTATCCCTGAACCATTGAGGGTCACACAAGTACTAGATTCGAGATTCCCACACGGATACTCAGCTCAATGTGTTGAGCACGAGAAGAGGATTTCGGGAAGTGCGACTTCCTAAAACTCAACAGGGGTCAAACCGGGGTTTCCCGCTGTTGAGGGGCAAAACGGTCATTTTGCAATTTAGGGTTATATGATCTGAAAAATTGTTTTTCACATCATAACATTCAGTTTTTGAAACTGAGTCGATCGGTCCGATCTGATCGGCGATCGGAGTTACGATGAAGTCGCAGCAATGGATATCGTCATTTGGACCCGGGCCCGATGGGCCGGTCCAAGTCCATTGTTAAGTCTATTTAATTAGACTTAATAGACTTCATAATTACACAAGACTTGATACTTTGCAAAACCCTAAACCTACATTGGCCGCCCCCTTCCTCACTCACAAGCCGCCGCCGCCGCCGCCTCACGCGTCGCCGCCGCCGATGACGTGCTTCGCCGGAAATTGTTCCGGCCTAGTTTTTCGAGGAGTATTCATTCGTGCTGATCTCGTCAGCGCTTCTAGTGCAGCCTGACGAAGGAATCTCGGATTTGGTCATGGACCGGATTGGCGATAATCTACCGCAATCTACTGAGAAGAGCCGGATTATTGTAATACCGGTTGGAGCCAGGCACAAGTGCCAGCGAGGTAACCCGCTTAAACGCCCTATGTATGACAATTATGAATTGTTGTTTTCGTATTGATCGTCTCCCGGCACCTGTTTTATTGTTCTTCCGCTGCCTCGCCGGGGGGCGGATCTGGACCACCGACAGTGGTATCAGAGCCAGGTTTTCCCGGATCTGATCATACGATTTGCCATAATTGTATCTAACTCTTTTAATTTCAGATCGGAGAACAAAACTTTTGAAATCGAAGCCACCGGCCGCCGACGTGTACGGCGGCCCCAACGCACGCGCAAAAGCTTCGCGCGCGCGGCCGCGCGCTATCGCGCACGATGGCTGCGCGACGGCCAATTGCTGGTCGGCCGCTGCCCACGATATCAGGCGCACTGGTTGCGCGAGAATTAGGCAGTAGGCGCGATGATTTGCACAAGTCGTTGCGTGCATGGCTGCGCTCCAAGATCGGCCACCGATGAGCGCTGGACGCGCGCCTGCCGCACGAGAGGCGGCCGATAGCTGCTGGGCGTCCCCATAGCAATTTAAATGTAAATTACTAGAGTTAGTGGGAGCACATGCGAAGATGGTGTAGATGACGATCAAGATATTGAAGACCGAAGATCTGTAAAACCGGAAAGCATTGTAATAGGATTGCATTGCATATTGCATTACCCCTAGGATTGGACCCAGGTCCGTGACTGGCAACCACGGACCGCATAGCTCTCGCGCTCGATCATCCCAATGTTTACTTTTATATATTTGATATATAGATTAATTGAATCCGCATGTTTGCATGTTTTAAATTAGATTTAAATATGCATGAGACCAAATTTTTCAAAAATAAAATCCCTCGTTTTAAATTTGATTTAAAACTTATATCAAGATAAATGTTTATTCGATAAACAAAAGGATATTTAAATTGTTTAAATTAACCCTACCTTCCATCAACAATGGGTGTACGTCGATGCTACCCGTATACATGGCCCGGCTCATATTATTGAGGGGGTCATGTATGCCGGAAAGCTGTCCACGTCATTGACAATTGTTGTGAGTCGGTTGGAACTCCCTTTAACGTTGGCTCATATTATTGGGGACGTTAAGGTGACCGTCCTTCACGACTCAACATTGATGGGTCAATCTTGACACGTGATAGTAAACCGCGTCATATTATTGGGCACTTACTGGACGTGAGGTGAATACATGGAGGTTGCACCGGCTGCAATCGGAAACTACCTTTTGGGGATCATGGATGGCTGATATTATTCGGGTCCATGCTCGCCTGATTGGGCTCCGTGTACCCACTAAAGAAACCTGTTTTCTCGATTTCATTAGAGGGTGGTGAAATCGTTAAAATAGTTGGAGGGTAATTCATAAAACTAAATGACCATGTTTTATGTCTTAGCGTTTATTTTTTATATAGTCAGTAATGCATGTCTGTTTTCTTTTCAGTATAACTGCTATAAAAATGGTTTCGATGAAAAATTCACTTGCTGCTATACTGGTAGCAACAGGTTCACTGGTCTTAACTATCAAGACTGGCTCCGCAACCTTAATCTTGTACTGGCTTCGGAGAAGCTTCTCTATACGATAGAGAAGTCTCCTCCGGAGGAAACCCCTGCCAATATCGGCCCTGAGGAGCTGATTACGCTTAACCAATGGCGTGACGACGAGGTTAAGACTCGATGCTATGTGATGGGATCGATGTCCAATGAAATGCAACGGCGTTTTGAGAAGACAAAGGCGGCCGCGCGCTATCGCGCACGATGGCTGCGCGACGGCCAATTGCTGGTCGGCCGCTGCCCACGATATCAGGCGCACTGGTTGCGCGAGAATTAGGCAGTAGGCGTGATGATTTGCGCAAGTCGTTGCGCGCATGGCTGCGCTCCAAGATCGGCCGCCGATGAGCGCTGGACACGCGCTGGCTGCGCGCCTGCCGCACGAGAGGCGGCCAAAAGCTGCCGGTCGTCCGCGCAAGATGCTGCGTACACTGGCCGTGGAGTTGCTGTCCCGTGCGTCGCTGGTTGCTCGCAATTGCTGGTCGCTGGCCGACCAATATGCGCCGATGGTGGCGCACGATGGGGCGCAAGTTACGCCGCGATTGTCGCACGCAAAACTCATGGTGGCGCCGCCGCCGTCGTCGGCCGCCGCTCCGGTGATGCTCCGGCGATGTCGTGACGGCTGGTCTGAATTCTTCTAGGGTTTGGTTCGGGCCTGTCCCGGGCAGCCCGTGAAGTTTTCGGGCCGGTACGCGATGCCGGGCCCGGTTTTGATCGATTTTGAAATTTTAAGTTTTTGGGCCTCAAATTGTTTTAAACCCAATATTGATACAATTAAAATTAGTAAAATGTGATTTTAATTATGAAATGTGATTTTGTAATAAAATATGATTTTGTTGATTAAACTTTGTTTTATCGGCAAAATGCGATTTTATTATAAAATACGATTTCGTAATTAGAATATGATTTTACGACAAATAATTAGATTATTTAATTATGCATGTTAATTAGATTAATTGCATGATTGGGTGATCGAGAGCCGTGCCCAATGTTGGATATCCTATGCTATCTGAGGGGATAATAGTGTACAAATCTCTGGCCAGAGTACTAGAAGTGTTTTAGGTAAATGTGTTTACCTAGTTACACTGGCGATGTCACTATTCGATCTCCAAGATGTACGCATAGCTATCGGATCTATAGCGACTCTCGATTTACCAATGGTCGTTGATCTGATCGGGATATATGGATTGAAAGGACCGTACTGTACGCTAACCACGACCGACTGGTTCTTGCAGGCACTATCAGTGATACCTAGGGGATCATGGGGCGATGTTGCTAGACGCTTTACCATGATCCGTTGGGAAAAATCCGGAATTGTGATTCCGGAACCACAATGGTTGTGGGCCCACGGCTAGCTGTATCCCTGAACCATTGAGGGTCACACAAGTACTAGATTCGAGATTCCCACACGGATACTCAGCTCAATGTGTTGAGCACGAGAAGAGGATTTCGGGAAGTGCGACTTCCTAAAAGTCAACAGGGGTCAAACCGGGGTTTCCCGCTGTTGAGGGGCAAAACGATCATTTTGCAATTTAGGGTTATATGATCTGAAAAATTGTTTTTCACATCATAACATTCAGTTTTTGAAACTGAGTCGATCGGTCCGATCTGATCGGCGATCGGAGTTACGATAAAGTCGCAGCAATGGATATCGTCATTTGGACCCGGGCCCGATGGGCCGGTCCAAGTCCATTGTTAAGTCTATTTAATTAGACTTAATAGACTTCATAATTACACAAGACTTGATACTTTGCAAAACCCTAAACCTACATTGGCCGCCCCCCCTTCCTCACTCACGCGCCGCCGCCGCCTCACGCGCCGCCGCCGCCGCCGACGTGCTTCGCCGGAAATTGTTCCGGCCTAGTTTTTCGAGGAGTATTCGTTCGTGCTGATCTCGTCAGCTCTTATAGTGCAGCCTGATGAAGGAATCTTGGATTTGGTCGTTGACCGGATTGGCGATAATCTACCGCAATCTACCGAGAAGAGCCGGATTATTGTAATACCGGTTGGAGCCAGGCACAAGTGCCAGCGAGGTAACCCGCTTAAACGCCCTATGTATGACAATTATGAATTGTTGTTTTCGTATTGATCGTCTCCCGGCACCTGTTTTATTGTTCTTCCGCTGCCTCGCCGGGGGGCGGATCCGGACCACCAACATAGAGATGGAAATCTCTATATATATATGACGATGAACAGAAGCAGGAATATGCGTGAAAGACAATTTGTGAAATAAACGAACGATGAGACTATCTTTTGAATCATCTACAAACATGTTTGTTACACAGAATTCTGCAAACAATCTCACTGTTACACATCTGTTTCTGTCGTTTTGTTGCTAGCAGTTCTTGTAGCTTGCGGGCTATCGGGTCGGGTTGCAGTAGAAGCTGTTGTAATCAAATCTTCTAGTGAATCCTTCCTGTTCAAGGAAGAAGGGGAGACGTATAGTTTAAGCTCCGAACTTCCATAAACAAATCTTTTGTCCCTTTTACTTTACAACATTCATTTACTGATTTACAACTTTCGTTGTTTATATATTTTTTCACTGTTTAATCCGGTTCATTCCGCACATTTTCTTATTACCCGAGAGAACAACAGCATACTGAGATTCCCCTGAGCTGGTAACTCAGCTGAGAGGCAGCCGAAAGTTTTAAAATCTTTTTGAAAAGAAGTTTTCCGAAAAATTCGTGAAGGAGTTCATTCAACCCCCCTTCTGAACTCTCGAGCTATATTAAAACTGTATTTTCGATCCAACAAGTGGTATCAGAGCTCGGTTATCTCAGTGTCTGAACAAATTTTGTATATCTGCAATTATTAATCATGTTGATCTCTCACAATAAAATTTATATGTTTTCCAAGGAGGAATATGACATCTGAAAGATCAGAATGCAAGCTCACCTGGCGGCTCAAGATGACGATATTTGGTTTCTTATCACAGATGGTATAATAAATATTATGAAGCCAAATACTGTTATGGAAATCTCCTCAGGTGCACTGCAATGGATTGAAAAGCATAGACTTGATTGGACGTCAGAAGATAAAAAGAAAGCCAACTTGGACAAAGTGGCAAAAGATATCCTTTACAAGACACTGGACAACAATATATTCATCAAGATTCAGACTTGTGTCACGGCCAAGGAATTTGGGAGAAGCTAATCCAGATCTGTGAGGGTAATGAGGAAACCAAAGAAAACAAGCTCACTGTGGCCCTGCAAAAATTTGAGTCCATGAAGATGAAATCTGGTGAAAATATTACTGAGTTTGATGAAAGATTCAGCTCTGTGGTGATAGAGCTGACGAGATTATGCAAGAATACAACAACGGAGAATTGGCGCTGAAAGTCATGAGAGACCTTCCTAAGGAGTGGGATGTAAAAACTATGACAATGAGGGAATCGAAGGAACTCAACAAACTGGAACTCCATGATCCGTTTGCAAACCTGAAAGCATATGAATTCGAGCTGGAGACCAGATCAGAATAAGGACCTTCCACGTCCCAGCCTAATCAAGAATTAGCTATGACAGATTAAAGACACAGAAGACAACTGAGCAGATCAGCAACGATGCTATGTCCCTCTTCGTTATGAAGTTTGGGAAATTCATGAGAAGAACTAAATCACCCTATTTTTCAATTAAAGCACATAAATCTGAACAGAATACTACTTATGATATGAAATGTTTGAATGTGGCAGGACTGGACATTTTGCAACAGACTGCACAAATTAAAAACAAGATGATAAGAGAACTTCAGATTGTAGACGACACCTCATGGATAAGAAACCATACATCAAAAGGCGGGATCGCAAAGTGCTTGTAGCAGAAGAAAGCTGATTATGAGTCAAATGAAAGCACTTCAAGTAGTTCATCAAGTGATAGTGAAGAGGATGTATAGTGTCTGATGGATGATGACACTGACGAGGTATTTGATTTCTCACACAGAATGTTTACACGAGAAGACCTTGTTAATGATCTTAACGAAATGGTCTATGAGTACAAGAAGCTATATCAGACGTTCGAGGATGTTAAAGATTAAAATGAGTGTCTGAAAGATAAGTCAGATGACACAAGCTGTTTTCGGCTTGAAGATTCAGACAGTCTAAAGACTGAGTTAAGTAAGCTGAAAACAGATAAAGAATCTTTGAGATCCAAGTCTAATGGGCTCACGTTTGAAAATAATAGACTAAATCTGGTGATGAGATCTTGGACAAAATCTTCTATTACATTAGGCAAGCTGCATGAGGTCCAGAAGCCATTTAATGACAGAACTAGACTGGGCTTCAGCTCTGGCGAAAGCAGCTATAGTGATACCAAGTACTCAATCATATCAAAAAGATGATAAGCTCAAAAGAATGAGTTTCGTCAAATCCAATATGATACATGGTACACTTGAATCGATTAAATTCAATGACCAGATTATGTCTAAGCTGCACCATAAACGAAAGTCTGGTATAGGCTATGCTGAGCCTGAGAACTCCAAGACAAGCTGGCTAAAGAATAGGTTAGACAAGGATCGAGCGAAAGCTGGTTCACAGTTGTCTGATCTGAGCCAGTATAGGCGTAGTTCAGTAAAGGTAAGGAAGCACAACAGAACATTTCAGCTCAGACACGATCTAAATGGTCAGAATACAAAACCAATGTTCAAAAGATCACACACTACTTTAGCACGCACCCTAGTGGACACATCCACGGGAAAAACTATCTAGTTAATTAAAGTATGGGTCCCGAAAGGGTTAATCCAATCTGGACCCAAGTAAAATTGGGTACCAAAATTTGTTTTCTGATTGTAGGTATTCAAGAAATCAGAATGGTATCTGGACAGTGGATGTTCTAGACATATGACTGGTAATCACAGGCTGCTGTTGGACATCAAATACTATAGACGACCAAAGATCGTCTTCGGCGGTAACTCAAAAGGTAAAACTATGGGCAAGGGTAAGATTGTCCATGGTAACATAGTTATAAATGACGAGCTATTTGTTAAAACCTGTGCTATAATATTATAAGCATTAGCCAATTATGTGATAATTATTATGTCGTAAATTTTCACAAGCACGCATGCACAGTTCAGAACCCAGCTAGTATGACCGTCCAAACAGGAAACAGGTCGTGCAACACGTATAAAGTGAACTGGTCAAAACAGCTGGTAACTGAACCTACCTGTTTGGTTGCAAATTTTTATAAAGCTTGGTTGTGGCATAAACGCATGAATCATTCAAATTTTAAAAATATATCCAGTCTGTTTAAGCAGGATTTGGTCACCGGTTTGCCCAAGATTGATTTTACAAAAGATAAATTGTGTTCAGCCTGTCAGCTTGGAAAGCAAGTCAAATCCACTTTTAAGAACAAGAACTTTAATTCCTCTTCCCAAAGCTTGGAGCTGTTGCACATGGACTTATTTGGTCCTGTCCAGATATCCAGCTTAGGGGGAACAATGTATACCCTTGTGATTGTTGATGATTATGAAAAATCTTCTACTATTGATCGGATTAAGAGTGATCGTGGTACTAAGTTTTTAGATAAAACTTTATCCTCCTATCTTGAACACAAAGGAATCAAGCATGAGTTGTCTGCGGCTAGATCTCCTCAACAGAACGGGCTCGTTGAGCGTCATACCCGTACTTTAAAAGAAGCTTCAAGAACTATGCTTGCGAATTCCGGTATTTCTCAAAAATTTTTTGGCCGAAGCGGTGATCACCGCATGCTATACACAGAACATATCGATGATTAACAAGAAGCAGCAAAAGACACCATATGAGATCTGGAATGGCAACCAAACATTGCATATTTTAAAGTTTTTGGTTGTAGCTATTTCATTCATAAAAATGGTAAAATGCATTTAACTGCTTTTGATGCACGATTTGAAATTGGTATCTTTTGTGGTTACATAACACTGGGACTCAAGTCAGAAAGGGGATCGACCAGCTGAAGCTCTACTCTATCCAGCCTGGTTACCTGAAGAACATGCCAAAGCCAATACAGACCAAGGCAGCCCAAAAAAAAACAAGGAAAAGTAAAAAGGTCAAACCTCAGTACGAAGAGCCATCTAAAACATCAAATCATGCAACATGCTATACTTCAAGTTATGAAATGCATGATGGATATCAAAGGAATCGGTCATCAAGGCCAACGACTCAGCTGGAAAATATCTCAAATGAGCCTCAGCCACGCACATCCAATCAGCCGGTGGAACAACCATCGGTCCGTGATCTTCAGGACCGTCAGCCATCACAACTCAGTGGTCTTCAGGCATGACGAATCAGCCGGCCACCACCCCGATGATAGCATTTGACCCTTCAGGCGCGAAAACTCAGCCGACCGATCAAAATGCTAGCTCGACTCAAGTCATCAATCAAATATCAGGCTCAATATGTATGCATGAATGCCATTCAATAATCAGATTCCAATACATACAATAATCAGTACGTGAAACAGATCATACAACAGAGCATAGTCAATAAAATCTGTTCACAAAGTCACGTATTCACAGTATACAGGTTCACAACAAGAAATATAAACATGTCCATGCCCAAAGCTGTTTACAGGGGCTCAATCCGTACCTCAACCAGCTTAAAACTCAATAAGATCTCACCAGGGCACGGAACCAACGACCTGCTCAAGTCAGTTCCTCACTGAATCACAGCGAAACTTAACAGAAGCTGTCGGAAACCCAAATCCAGAGGCTCAAATCTGAACGGGGAAAACCATCGACTGGAATTCACGAAGTTACTCAAACGTACAACTACTTCTCTCTTCTTCCGCAAGTTGATCTACAACTCCAAACTGGTATCAATCGAAAGAGCTAAGCAAGACGAACCCAACGCCAACAATCTCGCTTCAAACAACGGCAGAAATCGACCGCAATCTAACAGAGAAGGGTTCGGATGAACAGTCCTAACCGAGGGTTTCTCTATAAAGTAGATACGAAATGTCGGGCTAAAAAAATTACTAAGTGTCGATCGCTACTTAGCATTTAAATCCTTCAGTCAACGCTACAGTGACAGTCAACAATGACTTATTCAGATCTCATTGACAACTCAGATCTTAGCGCTAAGGCAAAAGTCCCTCCGATCTGGCCTCAGCGATAACTCAAATCTGGCTTCGCTACGCTAAACAAGCGCTACTAATTTAAACGGCGTCACATAGGAGTCCCGCTCAATAACGCTAAACATCGTCGCGCTATATCCAGATCGGAAGCAGACCTCACTAACGCTCATCCAGATTTGATCAAATCTGAGATCCTCAAACCGCACCAATTTACTCCGAACTCACGAACCGGACCGGTCCAAATAGTACCGTTGACCAACGCTTGACTTCTCCTCACTAACCAAATATGTCCCTCACTCGATACTAGATCTGTCTAGCGTCTAAAACGACATCGTATCACTTACTCACCCACGCAAATCGAAACTGCATCGTTTCGATTCCTGCTCGTGGTAACTCTCTCAAACCAGCGAGGACCAGATCTGGACACCCAGATCTCACTCAAATCTGAGAAATCCAAAATTCAGATTTTGAGATAAAAATTCGCCAAGCGTTACTTCCAGTCAAACCCGATAACTACTAGCACTCAAATATGATCTATACCAAATCTGAAAGCACTAAAATCATCAATGAATTAACCAATTCTCTCAAGCATGAAAATGCAATGACCAACATCTCATTAGTTAATCCTATTCAGATCTGAGTATTACGCTAATCACCAAAATACAGATTTCTAGTCCTCACAATTTATTCGATTATCTTTGATTCAATGGTATAACTCTTATATATTCTAAGTTATACCCAATTTCAAGAGATAGTTTATCAGCTTAGAGCTCTGCTATTCATTTTCGTATCTATGGCCTAAGCTGATTCCAGTTTACTTCTTCGATTGAACTCTTATGTACTCTCAGTAGCTTTAGAAAATTAAAAAGATTTTTATAAGTGAACCATATATGTAAAGGGATCTTATTCAGATCTGAGAAAAGAAGTTTAAAGCAAGTTTCTGCAGAGAAAATGTTTTAATGAAATATGGAAAGAGAATGAAGGAGGAATGACAGAAGTTTCCATGTCGTACTCTGTAAAGTTTAAAGGAAGTATATTTTCAAGCTTAAAGTGAATATGGCAAAGGTAATAGATGGTCAGCCCAGGAATGGTGAGGATGCTGGTTGACGAACAAGTGTGCCCCTTCATAGGAAGGACAAGGATGTTGTTTGATGGACTGGCGTACCCACTTCAAACAATATAGTTTGGGATTTAATCCCTAGTTCCTGATTTCAGATGATAGCTTGATTAAGAGAATCTACCTAAGGAGAGCTTCTGCACCATAACTCAACAGAAATAAGAACTGAGAACATTTACCACCATAGTATTTGATATGCGCAGCTTGCTTAGACTGGAGTAGACGTGAAGATATCCAAACTGGAACAGTGAGGGGACATTGAGCTAGACAGGTCGAAGATATCTAGCTGGAACAGTAAGGGTACGCCAAGCTAGTTCAGCAGTTTACTTCCAGAAGTGCAGGGAACACCAAGCTGGTTCACCGGCTTGAAGCGGGAGCGGCACGAAGATCAAGCGCATTGAGATGTGATTAAGTGCAGAACGGTTCAAGCACAGATCAAGTGCAGTGTACAATAGAAGTGTTCAAGTGCAGAGCCGTATACAATAGCAGTGATCAGGTGCACATCTGATCACTGAGCACGGCTATGATCAGTTCATCATAGGGATCTCAGTCCTTGGGTAGACTGAATCAGAACTGATTAACAGTGTGCTTGTTGATGGTTTCGATGAGGTGTCTGAATGGAACAAGCGAACAAGCAAGCACACAATGGTTCTTGACGAGAAGAATGGAGCCGATCTGGTAAACCAGATCAGGGAAGAAAAAACCTGATCAAGTATCCCAGCAGCTGGATGCTTAGATGGGGAGGCAGAAGTCTACTATAAAGTAAGAATAAACCAACTGGAAGGAAACCAGCTCAAAGACACGACCTGCTGAGTATTATGAACAAGCTGGCTTAGAACAGGTCAAGGGCAGCTGACAAGAGCAAATTAGAAGATCAGCTAAAGCAGCTTGCCCGGAGCAGAGAAACAAGCTGGCCGAGTGATATATGTGAGAAGGTTGATCTCACAGATATATCAACCAGCTGGAAGGAAATCAGCTGGGAATGGATCAAAGCTGGTAAACAAACTTAGAGCCTCGAAGCAGTTCAATAGAATGAAAAAACAGAACAAGCTCATCTGCAGACAAAAAGAGGCACAGATGCAGAATTGCTCTAGAAAAGATTAAAGATGAAGAGTAACCAGCTTGAAGAAGATAGCAGCTGGAGAACCAGATCCGGACAAGTCCAACTCAGACGAAAAAATCAGTTTGAATACAAACATACGGACACAAAATTAATTGGTTCAAACGGATTTTTTTCGTCCTTTCCACATCAGGAGAAGCAAACAGAGCTCGATGTTAGCCAAGACTGCAAAAGCGTCGATGAAAAGAGCTCAAGTCAAATAATCCTGCAACACATTAAAAGCCAAAGGACACAAAGTACAAATATGTGAGAATACTTTCAGAAAGACTACAAATTTGTGTCCAACGGACAAATATGCTAAGCGGCTTTATATATCAGGCACAATACACAATATGAAGATATGAGCGAAAACAGAGAGAGAAAAGTGTTGTGCAAACAAAAAAACAGAAAAACAAAAGAAAGCAAAACCATGGGAAGATAACTGAAACAAACCAGACTCTAGAAATATTTTTTTTAAAAAGAAATTTGCGGTATACATAAACTGAGAGTATGGCTCGTTCCCTTTTAAAACATTTCTAAATCATTTTCTCAACAATACTTTAATAATAAATAAATAATTATTTAAAAACGTTAAACATCCATACATTTTAAAACCAGAAGTACTAAAAATTAACATGTTTAAAGCCAACATCTGAAAAGTGTATCATAATAGAAGTGAAACGTAAAGGCGGTCACGGGCTACTACTGCAGCAAGCGCTCAGAGGTCCTCACCGCCAGTCGGGATGTACTCAACAGCAGGGCCATCACCTGCACCATTTAAACCTAGTGAGCCTAGAGGGTCAGCATGCTCTATCTTGTATTATAACAGAGTACATAATAATAAAGTCGCATGCAAGCACATACTTGTAACAAAATAACGTTAAAACATGGATGCGTGCATGATCTTAAAAAATTGCTTCATACATTTCATATCATACATAACATATACTGCAGTCTTCCGGCTCAAAGCGTCTGCCACTACATTAGCCTTACCCGGATGGTAGCTAATGTCACAGTCATAGTCCGTCACCAACTCTAACCATTTGCGTTGCCTCATGTTGAGCTCCTTCTGGGTGAAAAAGTACTTGAAGCTCTTGTTGTCGGTGAATATTTGACACTTCTCGCCGTACAAATAGTGCCTCCAAATCTTCAGCACAAACACCACTGTTTCAAGTTCCAAATCATGCGTCGGATGGTTCTGATTACTCTTCAGCTCCCTCGACGCATACGCAATGACCTTACCTCCCTGCATCAGAACTGCACCCAAACCTCTCAGAGAAGCATCTGTATAAACCACAAACTCATCGTGGTCCACTGGCATAGCTAATACTGGTGCTGAAGTGAAACGAACCAGACTCTAGAATTTTTTTTTAAAACATGTGCGGAAAAACATAAACTTAAAGTATGGCTCGTTCCCTTTTACAACATTTATAAATCATTTCTCAACAATACTTTAACTATAAATAAAGGAATATTTAAAAATGTTAAACAACCATGCTGTATAAATTCAAATAAAATCGACTGCGTCAAAATACTGAAGGTAACATGTTTTAAACCAATATCAAGCAAACAACACTGCTGCGGTCAAGGGGTAGTGCTGCAACAGGCGCTCAGATGTCTTCACCGCCAGTCGGTGTAAACTCATCAGCAGGGTCCTCACCTGCACCATTTAAACTCATCAGCAGGGTCCTCACAGGCTCTATCGTATATCATAACAAAGTACATACTAATAAAATCGCATGCAAGCACATACTTGTAATAAAATAGCGTTAAAAACATGAATGTGTACATGATCTTAAAACATTTCTTCATACATTTCATGTCATAACATATCATATAACATATAAGGCATGACATAACGTAACATGAAAAACATATGAGTCGTATCCTGAAGTGTGACTGAAGTCGATTGATCAATCTATAAACCAACGTACGCGGCGGTGTGGTTCACCCCGATATCACACGAGGATCCCTATATGTCACACCTATATGTTGCCACTTCACCCCGATATCACACGAGGATCAATAGGCTGCCACTTCACCACGATATCACACGTGGATCCATAAGCTCATAAGTTGCCACTTCACCTCGATATCACACGAGGATCCATAAGCTGCCACTTCACCATGATATCACACATGGATCCATAGGCTCATCATACATCATCATAAGTCACAAATCATTCAATCCCTCGGGTTTCGTCCTTTAAAAGAACATGCCTTTAAAATTCATAAAACATTCATGATGCATGCGTTTTCATAAAATTATGCAAGTTTAAAAGCTTAGCCCGTTAATGTATATTTAATCCTTTATTTTAAAATATTTACATACATAACATACTACATATATAATTAAATATACATTTACGGGCTTCTACATTTTTTTACTTCGATCGAGGATTGATTCTGGGGCCTGGCTCACCACTTCTAGGCTAATCATCGCTCTTTACATAACCGATGAAACGAATGTTCACCCCTTTTTAACATTTTTGCCTAATTAAATTAAATTTTGATTTCTTAAAATCAAGGCTATTTGTGACTAATGACTCCTTAAAATCAATTTTGACTTATTAAAATCGATTTTGACTTTAGAAATTAATTTAATTCAATTTTGACCTCAAAAGCCGATTTTGACCAAAAGACCGATTTTGACCAAATTAAATTCCCAAAAATCAATTTTGACTTAATTAAAAATCAAAAGACTCCAATTTTGACTAAAGACTTAAAATCAAACATAACTTTAATTATTTAAAAAGTTTGAATCAATTTTGAAACTTATGGCTATTTTCTTTAAAATTGTACCTTTGACATAATAATTAAAATAACAGGTCCATAATTAAAATAACTTGGACCGATTTTAACACATTTGACTTGAGACTCGAAGAACCGATCTCTGTCCAATCGAACCAGCTAAAACCGGTTCACTTAGACCGAACCAATGCACCAAAGAAACCTAACCGATCACACCCCCTCCCCATGTGTGCGCTGCCGCGACCAGTATCTTGTTTTCACGATCGCTCTCTCTGCTCCGGCCACCACTGGCCGGAGATCCGCCGGATGGACCACCCCCAGGTCCGGCTGGTCCTAACCTGACCAACCTTGGCTCAAACCGTGGGCTAACCAGGGAGAACTGGTCGAAGGAAGGGGACACACCAGCCATGCAGCGCGATGCACCACCTTCGATCTCCATGGCTCTACTTGGTTCACTCGACCACTTAGCCACCCTCCTACCTCGACTTGGACCACCATGAGCCCCCTAGTAACCTCTAGAACCGATCCATCCCTCCTGGAAAACACCATGACCGAAGCCTCAATAGAAGGAAGTAAAACATGATGAAAACCGTGAGGTACATGCATGATCTCAATTCATGGAGTTTAGATCTACACATATTGCATACAATTCACACCATAATTTCTTAAAAACAGATTAATACAAGTTTAAATGGTGAGAAAAGAAGTTTATATCACATGCCTGGTTTGTAAAAGAGGTGAATCTGCGAGTTACCGACGTTGTAGACGCGAGATCGGGGCACCACCGGATTTGGATCACCAACCTTGAAAAAAAATGGGGTGTTCGAATTTGTGAGTTTAAGAGGGAGGGGAGGATGGCTGGATGAAGTTCTAGGGGCTAGGTTTGTGTAAATTTTGTGTTTTAGACAAAATGAATGTGACTAATATGACCCCTATTGATTTAATTAAGAAAAGGGGGGAAAAATACAAGATTGCCCCTCTAATTAAATTAAAAATGCGCTTAAAACTCATAATTGGGCTTTAATGGTTACAATATTTCGAAATATAGGCCTCCTCACATTTTAAAATACCTTAAAACTCAATAAAACAGCCCGTATAGGCGAAAAACGGGTTCCCCTCCAAAATAATTATAAAAACTCAAAATTTTAGAAATTGTTGCTTAAAATTAAATTTCATTCTTGAAACCCCATAACCTAAAAATCTCAAATTATTTTCATTCCGATCGGCCCTAATCTCATCCACGCATCCGTGACTCAAGCAGGCTGAAAAAATAACACATGCATACCATGCAGCATAAAATCATAAATAAATCATATAAAATGGCAAGTAATCATCTAAAAATATTTTCCCCCTAGTCATGCACTCGTTTCTACGTAGTTAGGAATTTATAGGCGTTACAACTCTCCCCCACTTATAGGATTTTCGTCCTAGAAATTTAGTACGTACTGAATAACTCCGGGTAGCGCGTCCGCATATCGGCCTCGGTCTCCCAGGTAGCCTCATCCTCCGAGGGGTTCTGCCATCGGACCTTGACCATTGGAATACTCCGTGCTCTCAGCCTACGCTCCTCCCTAGCTATAATCTGCAATGGTCGCTCCTCAAAAGATAAATCTGGTGCCAATTGGAGCGGCTCAAAATCCAATACATGATACGGGTTCGAAATGTACTTTCACAGCATCGAGTTATGGAAGACATTATGCACTGCTGATAAGTTGGGTGGTAACGCTACTCGGCAAGCCAGAGTACCAACCCTCTCTAGAACCTCAAATGACCCAATAAACCTAGGTCTAAGCTTGCCTCTCCGGCCAAAACGCATCACGCCCTTCATGGGAGATATCCTCACGAACACATGATCTCCCACAGCTACCTCCAGATCTCATCGTCTCTGATCGGCATAACTCTTCTGATGACTCTGGGCTATCCTCATCCTATCCCAAATCATCGTCACAACATCTGCTGTCTGCTGTACTAACTCCGACCCAGTAAGCACTCTCTCACCAACCTCATCACAGTGTACGGGAGATCTGCATCTCCTCCCATACAGCGCCTCATACGGAGCCATCCCTATCGATGCCTGAAAGCTGTCGTTGTACCTGAACTCTACCAGCGGCAATCTCGAGTTCCACGTACCCTGGAAATCTATCACACAAGCTCTCAGCAAATCCTCCAAAATCTGAATGACCCTCTCTGACTGTCCATCTGTCTGCGGATGAAATGCCGTACTGAATGACAATCTAGTCCCCAAGGCGGCATGTAAGCTCCTCCAGAACAAAGATGTGAATCTGGTGTCTCTGTCCGACACTATCGAGACTGGTATGCCATGCATTCTGAACACCTCTCGGATGTAAAGCTCTGTGTACTACGTTAGGGTGAAAGTAGTCTTCACCGGTAAGAAATGTGCTGACTTGGTGAGTCTGTCCACAATCACCCATATAGCCGTGAACCCTCTGGGACTCCTAGGCAATCCAACCATGAAATCCATCGTAATATGATCCCACTTCCACTCAGGAATGGGAAGTGGCTGCAATAACCCTGCCGGTCGCTGATGCTCTGCCTTGACCTGCTGACAAGTCAAGCACTCAGACACGAATCTCCTTATGTCCTTCTTCATCCATAGCCACCAATATAAAGTCTGTAAATCTCTGTACATCTTCATACTCCCTGGGTGGATGGAGTACGTCGATGCATGAGCCTCAGACAAGATCTCGGTTCTCAACTGTCCAGTGCTCGGCACCCACATCCGGACTCTGAAACGGACTATCCCGTCCTCAACTGTATACAGAACTCTCCCTCTGTCCTCATCACGCTGTCTCCACTGCTGTAACTGCTCATCGGAGGCCTGCCCCTCACGGATCCGCTCTCGAAGAGTTGGCTGAATCGTTAGCGCTGCTAAACTCGGCGCACAACCTCTTGAATAGAACTCTAGACCAAACCACTCTATCTCAGTCTGTAGTGGCCTCTCAACGGACCAACAAGCCACCACTACAGTCTTCCGGCTCAAAGCGTCTGCCACTACATTAGCCTTACCCGGATGGTATCTAATGTCACAGTCATAGTCTTTCACCAACTCTAACCATATGCGCTGCCTCATGTTCAGCACCTTCTGGGTGAAGAAGTACTTGAGGCTCTTGTGGTTGGTGAAAATCTGACACTTCTCGCCGTACAAATAATGTCTCCAAATCTTCAGCGCAAACACCACTACAGCAAGCTCCAAATCATGTGTCGGATAGTTCTGCTCATATCTCTTCAGCTGCCTCGACGCATATGCAATAACCTTACCACCCTGCATCAGAACTGCACCCAAACATCTCTGAGAAGCATCTTTATAAACCACAAACTCCTCGTGGTCCACTGGCATCGCTAATACTGATGCTGAAGTAAGGGCCTCCTTCAGCTGATCAAAGCTCCTCTGACACTCGGGACTCCATACATACTTTGAATTCTTCTTGGTCAAGGCTGTCAAGGGCACCGAAATAGAAGAGAAGCCCTTGTTAAATTTGCGATAATAATCTGCCAAGCCCAAGAAACTGCAAATCTCCGCTGCATTCCTTGGAATCCCCCAGTTCTGCACTGCCTCCACCTTCGATGGGTCAACTGAAATCCCATCTCTCGATACAATGTGACCCGAAAATGCCACCTGCTCCAGCCAAAACTCACACTTTCTGAACTTAGCATACAATCGGTGCTCCCTCAAAGTGTTCAATGACGTCTGCAAGTGCTGCCTATGCTCCTCCAAGCTCCTCGAATAGACCAGAATATCGTCGATGAAAACTATGATGAATTGGTCTTGATACTTCCTGAATACCCTGTTCATAAGATCCATGAAAATCACTGGGGCATTCGTCAGGCCAAACGGCATCACCAAGAACTCGTAGTGGCCGTAGCGTGTCCTAAAAGAAGTCTTGGACACGTCCTCCTCTCTAACTCTCAGTTGATGATAGCCAGATCTCAGATCAATCTTCGACAATACCAAATCTCCCAGCAATTGATCAAATAAATCCTCAACCCTCGGCAGTGGGTACTTATTCTTCACAGTGACTATGTTAAGCTCTCGGTAATTGATGCATAATCTCATGCTACCATCATTCTTCTTCACAAACAGCAATGGCGCGCCCCTTGGAGAAAAGATAGGGCGAATGAACCCCTTATCAAGCAACTCCTGAATCTGCTCCTTAAGATCCTTCATCTCGATAAGAGCTAAACGATAAGATTCCTTATAGATAGGCACTGTCCCTGGCATCAGCTCAATCTAAAACTCCACCTCTCGCTCCGGTGGAACTCCCAATACATCATCAGGGAAGACATCTGTAAAATCCCTGACTACCTCCACATCAGATAGTGAAGGGCCTGCTGGTCCTCCAGAAGCGGTAACGCTGGCCAAGAATGCCTGACATCCGTGCTCAACTAGCTTCCTGGCATGAAGAAAATATATAAATCTGGGCTTCCGCGACCTCCTAGCTGCCTCAAATAAGAAAGCCTTCTGCCCTGGCGGTATGATAGACACTGTCCTCCACTGAAAGTCTATCACTGCTCCAAACTCTGTCAGCCAATCCATCCTAGGATGAGTTTGAATCCTTTCATAAAAAAAACGACCAAATCTTCTCTGACTGCGTGATCCTGGAAAGTCATCGTCAAACCCTGCACGATGCTGGTCGTCGTCAACTCCTCTCCTGACGGAACCGTTACGACGAGAGCTACCCCCATGCTTTCCGGAACAATACCCATCCTCTGTGTGAATGCACTCAAAATAAACGAGTGTGTCGCCCCTGAGTCTAACAAAGCGAGTGTAGTGACACCAAGAACACGAATCTCGCCTGAAATAGAAACGTCACACAGGTACACATTTACGGTCATACTAAATCCCAAAAAGCAGTTTAGATGCCTAAGACATTTCTAAGTTCGCTAGTCCTATCCGTCAAAGTTCTCAAAGTAGGTCCTAGAAGATCTAACAGTTCTCAATCAGATTACTTAGCAACTAAGGCAAAGAATTTCTTAGCAGTGCTCTATCTAGCATGCAATTCTAAAACACCAAGGTAGCAACATAGCAAGTACGGAAGTCTAAAAAGGAATACTTGTGAGAAAAGTTGTGTCTTGGTCCGTAGCCTCTGCCTGCATCACAAAAAAAAAACCAGTGGACTGCACCTTATTTAGGCAATTCATAGCGATATTCCGCGGCTCCTTGCAGTGGAAACATCTGCCTGAACCCGCCAAGCACAGCCCTGTATGACTCTTCTAGAACTTCGGGCACATCTGTGTCCCTCCAGGTCTAGGGGAAGTAGTCCCATGCTGCTGAGGTCTCTGCTGACCCTGCGGCCTCTGCTGGCCCTGAGGTCTCTACTGCTGCTGTCCCTGAGGAGATGGGCCCTTATAAGGCACCTGAAAAGGTCTCTTTGCTGGTGGATACGAAGACTGGCCCCTGACGGGCTGCTCCATCTGACGCTTCCTCTGGTAGTCATCCCTCATGTCCTTCCGACCTCTCTCAGACCGGTAAGCCCTGTTCACTTTCGCCATATAAGTCTCCACGTCCGCCATGTTGACATCGTGGCGGATGTCGGGTCACAGTCCGTCAGTAAACTGCCACAGCTTCTCGCTCTCCATCGTAGCGATCGAGGGCACAAAGGTACACCCCCGCTCAAACTATCTAACATACTCAGCAACAGACTTGTCTCCCTAACGGAGAATCATGAACTCCCGAATAAGCTGGCTCCGGGAATCCCCAGTAAAATACATCTAGAAAAAGACCTTCTTGAACTCCTCCCATGTCAGGCTCTCCAGAAATAGACCAAACACTACGCCCCACCATAGAGCGGCGTTTCCCTTCAGCATGAAAATAGCACAACGGACCTTGTCGGCGTCCACTAGACCCATATAATCATAGATAGTATCCATGGATCGGATCCACTCCTCAGAAACTAGTGGATCGGTGGTACCAGCAAACTCCTTAGGTCCCTGATTGCGGAACCTCTCAGCAACATCCTACTCATGCGACTTCCTGGGTCGCTCTGACTGACGCTCCAGTAGTCTGGTAATCCCAGCTAGCATATCCACGCTAGCTCTCTCATGTGGAGTCAACTGAGGTGGTGGGGAGGAGGAGGAGGTGTAGCATCATCCTGCTGGGTCCTATCGCGACGGGGAGGCATTGTTCTGATACACCAAAATCTTATCACGTAAATCTAAGTACATGACCAAGCGTCTAGTTTTAAAACTCTAAGGCCAAAACTCATGCAGAACTAAAACATGCAGCATTCAATCATAAACATAAATAATAAAATAGTAAAACTCATAGACTGGTAGTGCGACTTCTAAGCTCCACGCAGCAGAATAATACCCCACCAGAACCACAACTCTAACACCAACTGAAATGAACCAGACTCCAGATTTTTTTTAAAAAAACGACATTTGTGGAATACATAAACTGAAATTATGGCTCGTTCTCTTTTAAAACATTTCTAAAGCATTTTCTCAACAATACTTTAATCATAAATAGAATTATTTAAAAACGTTAAACATCCATACAGTTTAAAACTGGAAGTACTGAAAATAAACATGTTTAAAGCCAACATCTGAAAAGTATATCATAATAGAAGTGAAACATAAAGGCGATCACGGGGTACTGCTGCAGCAGGCGCTCAGAGGTCCTCACCGCCAGTCGGGATGTATTCAACAGCTGGGTCATCACCTGCACCATTTAAACCTAGTGAGCCTAGAGGGTCAGCATGCTCTTTCTTATATGATTAAATATACATTCACGGGCTTCTACATTTTCTACTTCGGTCAAGGAATGATTCAGGAGCCTGGCCCACTACTTCTAGACTTAACGTCTACCTTAACTTAGCCCATGACTTGGATGTTCACCTTTAAAATTTCCTAACGCCTTCAATTTTTGACTACTTTTAATTCAATTTATGACTTTAGAAATCAAAGCCTAATTTGACTAATTAAAAATCAATTTTGACTTCTTAAAAATCAATATTGACTTTAAAAAATCAATTTTGACTTTAAAATGACAACTTAATTCAATTTTTGACTCAAATAGCCAATTTTGACCAAAAGACCAATTTTGACCAAATTAAAATACAGAAATCCATTTTGACTCAATTAAAATTCCTAAGGCATTTTGACTTAAAATTCAAACATAAACATAACTCAAATTATTTTAAAAGTTTGACTCAATTCTAAAACATCTGGCTATTTTCTTTAAAATTGAACCTTGGACTTAAAGTAAAAAATAAATATCAGGTCCATAATTAAAATAACTTGGACCGATTTTAAAAAATTTGACTCGAGACTCTATGAACCGATCCGGTCCAACTGAACCCACCAAATCGGTCCAATCGAACTGGTCCAATTCACAAAAAAGTTCTACTCCCCCCCATGCATGCGCCGCACGACAGCGTGCCATTTGCAACGTCCGACCTCCCTGCTCCGGCCACCCTGGCTGGAGCCCCACCGGCTGGACCACCCCCAGGTCCAGATGGTCCTAACCAGACTAGCCTTGGTCCGAACCATGCACCACACGGTACGAATAAGGCTCCCAAAGAGCGACGTTCGTCGCGCGCCGTGAGGGGCTGTCCGAGCCACTATGGCTCTTCCAACGACCAGACTTGAATTATCCCTCTGTGGACCAACTATAGTCCTCCCTAGGACCCCCTTGGACTGAGCCATGGTCCCTAGAACCTGCCTCAACCGAAGCCATGCATAAAACAATCAATATCATGAGAAAAACCGTGAGTCATGCTTGAGATTCAACCAATAGTTCATGGATCCGAAAAGAACATATTCAAATCATACCAATTTTCATGAAAAATAGTTTAATATAGTTTAAATGATGAGAAAAAGAGTCGATATCACATGCCTGGTTTGGTTGCAGTAGAGATCTGCGAGTTACAGACGTTGCAGACGCGAGATCGGGGCACCACCGGCTTTGGATCACCAAAATTCACCAAGGAATGGAGATTTTCAAAACTTGGAGGTTGAGGGGAAGGGAGGGGACGGCTGATGTGATTTGGAGGGTAGGTTAAGTGTTTAATTTCGTGTTATGTAAAATAAAGAGTGCCACGATTTACCCCCATGATTTAATTAAGAAATGGAAGGAAAAATGACATGGTTGCCCCTCCCATTAATTGAAAAGATAATTGTTAAGATAAAATTTATTAGTTTTGGTGATAATAAAATAAGACAAGTATTAAAGATAACATCTGGACAGACAGACGTTGAAGTTATCAGCTACGTATTTGGAGCAAAGTATATTCAGGTGTCAGGGTTATTCAGACGTTGATATTCGAGACT
This sequence comes from Dorcoceras hygrometricum, assembly GCA_001598015.1. NCBI lineage: Eukaryota > Viridiplantae > Streptophyta > Magnoliopsida > Lamiales > Gesneriaceae > Dorcoceras > Dorcoceras hygrometricum. The sequence continues at coordinate 982,961 of KV008068.1, forward strand.
TATTCAGATGTTCAGCTATAGCACTCAGTTTTCGAGTTTATTCAGATGTTGATTTTCGGGATTGATTCAGACGTTTAGTTGAAGCACTCAGATATTGGGTTGAATCATTGCAGATGTAAAGATTTCAGACGTTGTATATTCATGGGCTATCAGATTCTGAATTGGACTCAGACGTTGACTACAGTTGACTTGAATTCAGACGTTGAGTATATGTTTCAGAAGTTCAGTATATTCAGTCGTTTGGATTCAGTTGTCGTTGTGATATCAGACGCAATCATTCAGGTGTTACCGTGTTTCTAAACGTTAGCAAAACTACGTCGTTTGGATAAGTTGAAACGACAGCGTTTGGTTTAGCGCTATGATTCAGACGTTGGGTTTTGCGTGAATTCAGCCGTGGTTAACATTCAGACGTTGGAGCCTTCAGTCGTTACAACCAACCGTTACGCAGTTTTCATATACATCACTCTCCACTATTTTACAAAAAGGGGGATATTTCAGATGTCTTCTTACATTCAGCTGTTGGAATAACTCAAGTATTAAAAGCACTATGCTGTTGCAAGTTCTTCAATGTATTTATCTTTTCAGCTGTAACAGCGACGTCTAACGATGAAAGAAATTGATGAAATTTCAAGCGCAAGAGATGAACTGTTTAAAACACGATCATATTTTTTAAAATGGAAAGAATCAATGGTGGAGATTGAGATCGTACATATGCCTGGAATTAAGGAGACAACATCAGTATTATTTTGGGTAAATAGTACACAACACACAGAGGACGTTATACGGTGTTTTCAAATGGAAAGACGACAATCTTGGCTCTGATGAAGCGCAATTTACTTGTAGTGGAGCAGGATATACGGTTGTATAATCAGCAGATTTTCAAAAGGGATTTTGTTTCCTTAGCGAAATTAAATGACCTTTGTGAACGAAGAGTATATATAGAGCTGGAATTTGAAAACTGAAGAGGCTCTTGAATCTCTTTCTCACTCTACGTCGTTCTGGGATTCTTCATCCATTGCTCTCTAGCTTTTCACTTATTGACATTTTCTTTCAAAAGCTCTCAAACTCGAAGAACATCATAGTTCCAGATTTCACAGAAAATACCTTCGAGTTCATCTTCTGGTTACCTTTTGTAATCGAGTTTTCAGTGTTAGAAACCAGAAGATTTGCAGCCTCAATAGATTTGTATTTCATTGTTTCATTCATTGTTGAGCCTGTAACAAACGTGCTTCACAAAGCCGTTTGAGAAGAAAATACTAAGTGTTGTTAACAACAGCTGCGTCTGCTTAGTGGTTGGTGTTGCTAGGAGTTCACCTGGAGCAAGGCTCGGTGGCTGGGTGTTTGCAGAAGGCCTGTAACCATCAAATCTTCTAGTGGATCCTTCCTGAAAAGGAAGAAGGGGAGACATAGGATATTGATATCCGAACTTCCATAAACAAATCTCTTATCCCTTAAACTTTTACATTACTGCATTTATTTACTGTACACTATTCACTGATTGATTGGCTTATTTCCGCACATATATTGTTAGCCAAGAAATCAGCATTTGGAATGAGATATCTTAAATCTGGTAACTCGGATTTAAGTTAAGCGGGTGCTTGTAAAACTTGTTTTAAAAAGGTTTCGAAAATTTAAAATACTAGGAGTTCATTCAACCCCCCCCCCCTCTTATGAACTCCTACAGTTGTTTTTTAGCCATATTGATCCTATCAATTGGTATCAGTGCCTGCGCATCTCAGTTATTGAACAGTCTCTTGTTTGTGTTTATCTATTTTAAAATGTCGACTTCTCACAACAAAATTCCCATGTTTTCTAAGGAGGACTACGATGATTGGAAGATTCACATGCAGGTGCATCTGGCTGCTCAGGATGACGACATGTGGTCAGTTATCACTGAAGGGCCGATGAAGATAATGAAGCCAAACTTAGCATTTGCAATATCTAACGGCGAGCCTCAGTATCTTGAAAAGAGTAGACATGAATACACCAATGAGGACAAAAAGAAAGAAAATCTGGACAACGTGGCCAGGAACATCCTCTACAAGACACTGGACAAAAACATGTTTAGTAAGATAAAGACATGCGCCATAGCAAAAGACATTTGGGAAAAGCTGACACAAATATGTGAAGGCAATGATGAGACTAAGGAGAACAAGCTAACTGTCGCCCAACAAAAATATGAATCCATAAAAATGAAGGATGGAGAGACTATGACAGAGTTTGATGAGCGCTTCAGTGCTGTTGTAATAGAGCTTACCAGTTTGGGTAAAATACATCAATCGTGAGTTGGCATTATAAGTGATGAGAGAGCTGCCCAGAGAGTGGGATGTGAAGACAATGGCGATGAGGGAATCTAAAGATCTGAACAAACTGCAACTACATGATCTCTTTGCAAATCTCAAAGCTTATGAGTTTGAATTGGAGACAAGATCTGAAGCTGGACCCTCAACATATCAACCAACCAAAGCACTAGCGGCAACAACATCTGAACAGTGCTCTCCAAGCACTAGCAAGACAATTGATCAACTCAGCAATGACGTCATGTCCCTCTTCGTTAAGAAGTTTGGGAAATACTTGAGAAGATCCTACAACCCTTCTACTCCTTATAATAATATCCATAAAAATGATAAAGTTTCATCTGATATGAACTGTTTTAATTGTGGACGTCCAGAGGGCACTTTGCAGCAAATTGTAACAGGCCCAAGAAGGAATATAGATACAGGAGAGGTGAAAATAAGGAGGATCAATACAAACGAGATGAGAAGACAGATGATAGATCCAAGGATAGATCCAAAGATAGGAGGATGAGGACAAGAGGTGATAAAAGACCCAGTCGCAAGAATGATCAGAAAGTACTGGTTGCTGAGGAAAGCAACAGGGCTGACACCGATTCAGATTCTACATCCAGCAGCTCCTCATCCAGCGATAGTGAACAGGAGGAAGTTCACTGTCTCATGGCTGATCAAACATCAGACGATGAGGTATTCAATTTCTCTAATGTTGAATTTACACAAGAAGACCTTGTCAGTACACTCAATGATATGGTCAAAGAGTACAAGAAGCTTTCTCACACATTCGAGGAAGTTAAAGCTGAAAACGTTGATTTGAAAAATAGTTCAGTAGAAGCAAGTACTGTTGAACTTGGTGAAGCTGATAGTTTACCAATCGAGTTGAGTAAGCTGAAGGCTGAGAATGAATTGTTGAGAAATGAATCTAGTGAGCTCAAAGCTGAAAACGAAAGATTAAATGAGGTGATGAGCTCCTGGACAAAATCTTCAGTTTCTTTGAACAAGCTGCAAGTGTGAGACCTGAAATTAAATAAGGATTAATTGTTGGATTAATCGGATTTTTGAGATTTCTGGTGGTTCAGATTCCTTATTGAAGGTTTCGTTTGTATTTTCGGGTCAGAAATTACATTTAGAGCAATTCTGGAAATTTTGAAATTTTCAGTTTGAAATCTGAATTTTTGGTGAGATCTGTTGAACGCGTATATTATATCAGCAGCAATGCTGACGTGGCAGGAATTTCAGCTGTTGAGAGAGATCAGCTTTTGTGTAGCGATCAGCAGTGGTTAGCTATCAGCTGTTGGGTTCTGAGCGACGCCGTTTTATTTAGTTGAAACGCAGCGTTTTGGGTATCAGCTGGTGGTCGCGTTATACGTTTACTGTTGAGGAATCTGTTGCGTTATTTCATCCAGTCGCTCGTTTTGGGTGATCAGTTGTGGACAGATATGATGATGTGTCCTATGCGACGTCGTTTGGTTAAGTTGATGTTAGCTATCAGCTGTTGGGTTCTGAGCGACGCCGTTTTATTTAGTTGAAACGCAGCGTTTTGGGTATCAGCTGGTGGTCGCGTTATACGTTTACTGTTGAGGAATCTGTTGCGTTATTTCATCCAGTCGCTCGTTTTGGGTGATCAGTTGTGGACAGATATGATGATGTGTCCTATGCGACGTCGTTTGGTTAAGTTGATGCGACGCCGTTTTGCGTAGCGTTCATACTTCAAATTTTTAAACTGAACTTTAACATAAACTGAAACTAATGTTAGAAATAAAATTTGGGTTTTGGGGATAACAAAGACAAGAAACCAAAGAAATTACAGCCTTAAAGATTCAAAGCCCGACAGAACAGCTTGTGACGTAACAGACCAGCTCAGAGCGTGTTGATCAGCCAAGAGTGAGCAGATCAGATCAGAAAGTTGTATATCAGCTCAGAGTATGTCAAACAGTTTACGGTGATGCATTTCAGCTCAGAGAAAGTAGAATAGTGTACAATGTAGTCACTCAGATCAGGATGATGCAGGTCAGATTAGAACAAATCGAACAACTAAGAAAGTCTGTTTTTAGCTCAGAACAAGTTAAACAACTCAGTATGTCGGATAAACTTAGAGCAAGGAGATCAGTTCACAGAAGTCAGTTTCAGCTCAGAGCATAACGATCAGCTTAGAGAGTCACGATTCAATTCATAACAAGCAGATCAGCTTAGAGCACCAAATATCAGTTCAGGGTACGCAAAGCAGATCAGAGTAATTCAAAACAGTTCAGAGTGGAGCTTCGAAATCAGAACAGTGCTTTAGTTCAAGAATTAGCTGAGAGAAGATTCAGATAGGAGATTCGTGCATAGAACAGCTTACAACAATCTACGGGTATGTACAGCTTAGACAATACAGTAAAAATCTTACATCTTAGACAGTACAGTAAACAGCTTACAGCTTAAACAAGTACAGAAAACAGCTTAGAGCAGAAACAGTACAGAGACCAGCTCAGGGATCATAAATAGTTTTCAGTTTAGAGCATATAAGAATCCAAATCAGAGCTTGAAGAGCTAAGTCGCAGTTCAGTATTGATGTTATCAGTTTAAAGAATAGCTCAAAGGAACGTTTCCAGATCAGCATAATAATGTATATCAGTTCAGAGCTGGAAATAGTTCAACAGAGATCAGCTCAGACAGGTTTGGATCAGAGCTGAAGAGCAGTCTACAATATTTCACGAAACAGCTCAGAGCTTACAAGCCTTCAGATCACGTCTAATGAAAACAGCTCAGAACACGCAGATATCTATTTTGACGTGATTCTGTCAGATAAAGTTAAATCAATCGTATGCTTATTCGCTGGGAAATTTATCGGATGCTATATTTGGACTCAAAGATACCTTTCCTATGATTATGGAAGAAAGAAAGGCAGGTTCTTCGAAAATGGAACAAATATCAACTAGCCGGTACAACATATCATTTTCAGATTGATAGAGATGGAAATCTCTATATATATATACGACGATGAACAGAAGCAGGAATATGCGTGAAAGACAATTTGTGAAATAAACGAACGATGAGACTGTCTTTTGAATCATCTAGAAACATGTTTGATACACAGAACAACATATCATTTTCAGATTGATAGAGATGGAAATCTCTATATATATATACGACGATGAACAGAAGCAGGAATATGCGTGAAAGACAATTTGTGAAATAAACGAACGATGAGACTGTCTTTTGAATCATCTAGAAACATGTTTGATACACAGAATTCTGCAAATAATCTCAAGTCACATACTGTTACACATCTGTTTCTGTCGTTTTGATGCTAGGAGTTCTTGCAGCTTGCGAGCTATCGGGTCGGGTTGCAGTAGAAGCTGTTGTAATCAAATCTTCTAGTGAATCCTTCCTGTTCAAGGAAGAAGGGGAGACGTATAGTTTAAGCTCCGAACTTCCATAAACAAATCTCTTGTCCCTTTTACTTTACAACATTCATTTACTGATTTACAACTTTCGTTGTTTATATATTTTTTCACTGTTTAATCCGGTACATTCCGCGCATATTCTTGTTACCCGAGAGAACAACAGCATACTGAGATTCCTCTGAGCTGGTAACTCAGCTTCGAGGCAGCCGAAAGTTTTAAAATCTTTTTGAAAAGAAGTTTTCCGAAAAATTCGTGAAGGAGTTCATTCAACCCCCCCTTCTGAACTCCCGAGCTATATTTAAACTGTAATTTCGATCTAACGAGTGGTATCAGAGCTCGGTTATCTCAGTGTCTGAACAAATTTTGTATATCTGCAATTATTAATCATGTTGATCTCTCACAATAAAATTTCTATATTTTCCAAGGAGGAATATGACATCTGAAAGATCAGAATGCAAGCTCACCTGGCGGCTCAAGATGACGATATCTGGTTTGTTATCACAGATGGTCCAATAAATATTATGAAGCCAAATACTGTTATGGCCATCTCCTCAGGTGCAGTGCAATGGATTGAAAAGCATAGACTTGAGTGGACGTGAGAAGATAAAAAGAAAGCCAACTTGGACAAAGTGGCAAAAGATATCCTGTAACGACCCAAAATCCATAGGACCACATTTATGCATTTAGTTAATCATTTGGGCCAAATTGGCAATTTTAAATGTTATATGTCTGCTGATTTATTGATATCAGCAAGTAAGATGCGCTGCGGCTGGTTCCAGCAGATAACTCCAAGGAGCGATGCACGAGCTGGTTTTAAATTAGTTGAAAAATGTTTTAAGGAGGTAAAATGATTTCTTTTGGAGAAGGTTTGGTACTTTACAAATTTAAAATAATATGAAGGGAATTTTACTAAACATTAGAAGTGTGTCATGCTTGATTTTACAAGTAGCTTGTCACTGATCCCTTTCATATAAAAACCTGTTTTTAAAGTAGGATTTTCATCATTTGCAAAGAAAAGTTTTAAAGTGTTCTTCAAAGAAATTCCAGAAGAGTTCGTGCGTTGCTCAAAGGGAGGATTTCTGCCGGAATTAGCTGTTGTCGTAAAGCTTTGTTTAAAGGCAAGTAAAAGCTGATCCTTTACTACACCATTTGAAGCATATATTGTGTTTTATGGATCTGCTTGCTTGTATGTTTAAGCTATGTTTAAAGTTCATGTTTGAAATGATTTAGACATGAAAAGGAAAGATAGATGGGTTCGAAAATGATGTTTTGATGTTTATGATGATTCCAGCATGTTTTCCAGAAAGTTATGAATGTTTTAAATGTACTGAGGATTCGAATTCATTTCAAGAAATGTTATAAATGTTCTTCTCGCAGTAGCGGTAATATCAGAATTTGATAACTGTGTAATCGGTAGTTGTTGGTTGAATCATTGGTATGGTTTGATAGGCAACGACTGATGGCATAAGTTGTTGTTTTGATATTACGAATGTCGCTGCATTGTTATCGTAAGTTTAGCAACTGCATTTTCCTTAGTTAGAATCCAGCAGTTGCGTTGTCTACGTAAAATCAGCAGATGCACTGTTCATTAGCAGATGCATTCCATAGTGATAATTCAGCAGTTGCTTTATTCGTTTTAAGTACTGTTCATTTCAGCTGGTATTAGTATTGCGACTGATACTATTCATTTATATACACGTGTTAGCGCTTTTCTTACAGCTGATTGATTAGCGCTTTCCTTGCGACTGATCGATGCGCTAACGACGTCGTTTCTTTAAGTCATAAAATATCAGCAGGTAGTCTTGTTATCCTATCTGCTGATTACTTCGACGACATCGTTTCATTTAAATACGATTGTCTTAGTAATATATCTAGCAGCTGGTTTCTGTTTATACCAGCTGGTTCCTTTTAACGATAGTAGCGAACAGCAGGTTTATAAGTGCTGTTCCATTTTCTTGCAACTGGTTTTCCTTTCACCAGTTTCAGTTCAACGATATGTTTCCAAAGTAGAATTCGATACTCAGCAAAGTTTTAAAATGGGAAGAAAATGTTTAAAATGATGGAACCCGATGATTTACAGAATTTCAAGGAATGTTTAAATAAAAGATCGTTAAGGAACAAAGCTATTTTAGATTATGGCATAGATAGTTAAGGTCACCAAGGAGAAGGGTGAGCAGTTGTCGAAAATGTCGACTGCCCTTTCATATGAGCTATATGCTAAAACTGATATCGGGAGTCATTTTGATCAAAGTGCAAATTGGACCACATAGAACTTATATGCCATGATCAACTGAAAATGATATTGAACTTAATGAGAAGCTGGGCTATCATCCCATGTTTCTGCCATTGAACGTTTATTGAAATGTTTACGAAAATGACATTGTTTATTGAAGTTCCTTAACATATGTATTGAACAGATGTCTGCCTGCGTTTTATGAACTTGTTACTACTCAGATTTTACTTGCTGAGCCTTTAGGCTCACTAGCTTTTAAAATGGTGCAGGTACGACAACTGGTGGAGGAACAGCAGGTGAAACTTGAAAACCAGCAGATGGGTGGCATTGTGTTTATCCAAGGCCTACGTTTTCCGTGTCTAAGGTGTATCGTTTTGAATAGTTTGTACTGTATTAGATCAGTAGCAACGGTTGTATATTTACTTAGAATAGCAGCTGTTGTAATCGCAATTGCAATTATCAATACAAACTGTTTTTCCGCAAATGTTTTTAGCAGTTAGCGCGCAACTTAAGTACCTGCTGATCCTTGAGCTTATCGTTTGAACTTACAGGGAAGCAGTGGATAGAGCCCTGCAAATTGAAAGGGATTGGAAGGATCTTGATGAAGAAAGGCAGCAAAAGAGACAAGACTTTCAGCAGAAGGATCAAAGTCCATTTAAGAAACAGAACAAGAACCAGCTGAGGCCTCAAGAGCAAAAGCCTCTACAAATTCAACCTATAAGCTCCGTCCCTGCTGGTAATAATTGGCCATTATGTCCTAAATGTCAGAAGCCTCATTTGGGACAATGCAGACTTGGACAAAACGTCTGCTACAAGTGTGGAATGCCTGGACATATTCTAAAACATTGTCCAAAGTCTAAGCAGCTGGTGACCAGCAGAGCCTATGTGATGACGGCTGATCAAGCTCCTCCAGAGTCGACAGTGGTTATAGGTGAAATTTTGATAGCTGGATTTACTTCTTTAGCTTTGTTAGATTCAGGAGCTACTCATTCATTCATTTCTGCTGAGTTTATTAAGAAATTATCTATCCAGCCGGAACAAGTAATGATAGGTTATTGTGTGTCGGTACCATCAGGAGAAAAGCTGGTATCACACGAATTGTTTAGAAGTTTAGAACTTAAACTTCAAGGGCATAAGATTACTGCTGATTTAATTGTGTTTCCATTGCCAGAGTTTGATTTGATTTTTGGAATAGATTGGCTAACTAAGTATGGGGTAGTAATTGACTTTAAATTACGAGAAGTAGCTGTTAACCCACTAGGAAAAGAGCCATTCCAATTTTTGGCCAAACATGTTAATAAAGTTCCTTCAATCATATCCTCCTTAACAGCGACTGTTAGACCCCAACTGTCAATCGTAGAAGTAGCAAATTAATTCCCTGAAGTTTTTCCAGAAGATATCCAAGGATTGCCACCGGTTAGGGAGTTGGAATTTTCGATTGATCTAATTCCAGGAGCTGCTCCAGTATCTAGACCACCATATCGGCTAGCTCCAACAGAGATGAAATAATTGAAAGAACAGATACAAGATCTGTTGGAGAAAGGATTTATTAGACCAAGTACTTCTCCATGGGGAGCCCCTGTTTTGTTTGTTAAGAAAAGGGATGGGAGTATGAGATTGTGTATAGATTATCGCGAGTTAAATAAATTGACGATTAAGAATAAGTATCCATTACCTAGGATATAAGATCTATTCGACCAATTGAGAGGGTCAGTAGTATTTTCTAAGATCGATTGAGGTCTGGATATCACCAATTGAAGATTAAGGCAACTGATGTTTATAAGACAGCCTTTAGAACTAGATATGGCCATTACGAATTTTTGGTTATGCCCTTTGGACTTAAAAATGCTCCATCAGCATTTATGGACTTAATGAATAGGGTCTTTCAACCATATCTAGATCAGTTTGTAGTTGTATTCATTGATGATATCTTAGTTTATTCTAAGACCCAGCAGGAGCATGTTCAACATTTAAGAATCGTGCTCCAGATTTTAAAAGACAAGCAGTTGTTTGCTAAATTCAGCAAGTGTGATTTTTGGATGAAGAAAGTATCGTTCCTAGGCCATATAATCTCTAAGGATGGTATAGAAGTCGACCCTGCTAAAGTTGAAGCGGTTCGCGACTGGCCAGCACCAAAGAATGTCACAGAGATAAGAAGTTTCTTGGGTTTAGCTAGATACCATCGGCGATTTATCCAAGGATTCTCTAAGATTGCTATTCCTCTGACTACGTTGACAAGGAAGCAAGTGAAGTATAACTGGACAGAAGAGTGTCAAAGCAGTTTTGATAAATTAAAGCAAGCGCTGATTGAAGCACCTGTGTTGACAATGCCAACTGATGAGGGAAAATTTGTAATATACACTGATGCGTCTAAGTTGTGATTAGGAGCTGTTCTGATGCAGGATCATAAAGTTATTTCATACGCATCTAGACAGCTAAAGGATCATGAGAAAAATTATCCAACGCATGATTTGGAGTTAGCAGCTGTTGGGTTTAGCTAGATACCATCGGCGATTTATCCAAGGATTCTCTAAGATTGCTATTCCTCTGACTACGTTGACAAGGAAGCAAGTGAAGTATAACTGGACAGAAGAGTGTCAAAGCAGTTTTGATAAATTAAAGCAAGCGCTGATTGAAGCACCTGTGTTGACAATGCCAACTGATGAGGGAAAATTTGTAATATACACTGATGCGTCTAAGTTGTGATTAGGAGCTGTTCTGATGCAGGATCATAAAGTTATTTCATACGCATCTAGACAGCTAAAGGATCATGAGAAAAATTATCCAACGCATGATTTGGAGTTAGCAGCTGTTGTCTTTGCCCTTAAGATATGGAGGCATTATCTCTATGGCGAGAAGTGTGAGATCTTTATAGATCATAAAAGTTTGAAGTACTTCTTTACCCAGAAAGAATTGAATATGAGGCAGAGGCGATGGTTGGAGCTGGTTAAAGATTATGATTGCACAATCAGTTATCACCCAGGAAAAGCAAACGTGGTAGCTGATGCATTGAGTAGGAAATCAGCAGGATTAGCGCGATTGACTGTCCAGCAGCCGTTGGCGATTGAAATTGAGAGGTTTGGACTTGAAATAGTGTCCAGCAGCAGCAGTAATATGATTTCAGGAGACCTCTCAGTAAGATCAAATTTGTTAAACCAAAGTCGAGAGGGTCAGCAGCAGGACCAGCAATTGAAGAAATGGGTCCAGCAGGATAAAGAAAGAGGCAGCGGTCTCTATTTTACAGAAGATGGAATTGTGAGGTATTTGGACAGAATCTGGGTACCTCAAGTAGATGATTTAAGAGCTGAACTTTTGAAAGAAGCTCATACAGCTCCGTATTCAGTACATCCAGGAAGTACGAAAATGTACAAGGACCTCCAGCAGTTGTATTGGTGGCCCGGAATGAAGAGGGATGTGGATAGATTTGTAGCTGAATGTTTAACGTGTCAGCTGGTGAAGGCTGAGCATCAGCGACCAGCAGGATTGTTGAAACCACTGCCGATTCCAGAATGGAAGTGGGAATGCATAGCAATGGATTTTGTAACTGGTTTACCAAGAACAGTACAAGGATATAACTCCATATGGGTTATAATTGATAGGCTCACTAAGTCTGCTCATTTCTTACCAGTTAAAACAACATATGAGGTGAGCAGGTACGCAGAATTGTATGTTAAAGAAATAGTGAGGCTACATGGTATTCCAATTTCTATTGTATCAGACAGAGATCCTAAGTTTACATCAGCCTTTTGGAAAAGTCTACACAAGGCTATGGGTACAAAATTGACGTTCAGCACTGCGTTTCACCCTCAAACTGATGGCTGCTGAATTTTGAAAGACAACGCAACTGCTGAATTCTAACAAAGTAATGCAGCTGCTGAATTTTGAAAGACAACGCAACTGCTGAATTCTAACAAAGTAATGCAGCTGCTGAATGTTACGAAAGCATTGCATCTGCTGAATATGCATCTGCTGAAGCGCCGGGTTCTTGAAACACCGGTTGGAGCCAGGCACAAGTGCCAGACAGGTAACTCGTTGAAACACCCTATGTATGTCGATACATATGATTGTTTGATTATTCGTATTGATCGCATCCCGGTCAAATTTTTGTTCTTCCGCTGCCTGCCGGGGTGCGGATCCGGATCCATTCTCCAACATTAAGGAGGTAAAATGATTTCTTTTGGAGAAGGTTTAGTACTTTAAAAATTTAAAATAATATGAAGGGAATTTTACTAAACTTTAGAAGTGTGTCATGCTTGATTTTACAAGTAGCTTGCCACTAATCCCTTTCATATAAAAACCTGTTTTTAAAGTAGGATTTTCATCATTTGCAAAGAAAAATTTTAAAGTGTTCTTCAAAGAAATTCTAGAAGAGTTCGTGCGTTGCTCAAAGGGAGGATTTCTGCAGGAATTAGCTGTTGTCGTAAAGCTTTGTTTAAAGGCAAGTAAAAGCTGATCCTTTGCTACACCATTTGAAGCATATATTGTGTTTTATGGATCTGCTTGCTTGTATGTTTAAGCTATGTTTAAAGTTCATGTTTGAAATGATTTAGACATGAAAAGGAATGATAGATGGGTTCGAAAATGATGTTTTGATGTTTATGATGCTTCCAGAATGTTTTCAAGTTATGAATGTTTTAAATGTACTGAGGATTCGAGTGTTTTATGGATCTGCTTGCTTGTATGTTTAAGCTATGTTTAAAGTTCATGTTTGAAATGATTTAGACATGAAAAGGAATGATAGATGGGTTCGAAAATGATGTTTTGATGTTTATGATGCTTCCAGAATGTTTTCAAGTTATGAATGTTTTAAATGTACTGAGGATTCGAATTAATTTCAAGAAATGTTATAAATGTTCTTCTCGCAGTAGAGGTAATATCAGAATTTGATAACTGTGTAATCGGTAGTTGTTGGTTGAATCATTGGTATGGTTTGATAGGCAACGACTGATGGCATAAGTTGTTTTTTCGATATTACGAATGTCGAGTTATGTTCCAGCAGTTGTATCTACTTGTTAAGATTCAGCAGCTGCATTGTTATAATGTTTACGAATGTTCTTCCTGTTGTTGTAATATCGGAATTTGATGATTGTGTAATCAGTAGTTGCTAGTTGAATCAGTATAAAGTCTGGTTTAATAGGCGACGGCTGTTAGCGCGATCATTGTTTAGATATTGCAAGTGTCTTCGTAAATTCCAGCAGATGCACTGTTTATCAGCAGGTGCATCTTTCCTTATCAGCAGTTGCATTTCCTTTGTTATAAATCAGCAGCTGCATTGTTATCGTAAGTTTAGCAACTGCATTTTCCTTAGTTAGAATCCAGCAGTTTCGTTGTTTACATAAAATCAGCAGATGCACTGTTCACCAGCAGATGCATTCCATAGTGATAATTCAGCAGTTGCTTTATTCGTTTTAAGTACTGTTTATTTCAGCTGGTATTAGTCTTTCTACTGATACTATTCATTTATATACACGTGTTAGCGCTTTTCTTATAGCTGATTGATTAGCGCATTCCTTGCGACTGATCGATGCGCTAACGACGTCGTTTCTTTAAGTCATAAAATATCAGCAGGTAGTCTTGTTATCCTATCTGCTGATTACGTCGACGACATTGTTTCATTTAAATACGATTGTCTTAGTAATAGATCTAGCAGCTGGTTCCTTTTAGCGATAGTAGCGAACAGCAGGTTTATAAGTGCTGTTCCATTTTCTTGCAACTGGTTTTCCTTTCACCAGTTTCAGTTCAACGATATGTTTCCAAAGTAGAATTCGATACTCAGTAAAGTTTTAAAATGGGAAGCAAATGTTTAAAATTATGGAACCCGATGATTTACAGAATTTCAAGGAATGTTTAAAGAAAAGATCGTTAAGGAACAAAGCTATTTTAGATTATGGCATAGATAGTTAAGGTCACCAAGGAGAAGGGTGAGCAGTTTTCGAAAATGTCGACTGCCCTTTCATATGATCTATATGCTAAAACTGATATCGGGAGTCATTTTGATCAAAGTGCAAATTGGACCACATAGAACTTATATGCCATGATCAACTGAAAATGATATTGAACTTAATGAGAAGCTGGGCTATCATCCCCTGTTTCTGCCATTGAACGTTTATTGAAATGTTTACGAAAATGACATTGTTTATTGAATTTCCTTAACATATGTATTGAACAGATGTCTGCCTGCGTTTTATGAAATTGTTACTATCAGGTTTTACTTGCTGAGCCTTTAGGCTCACTAGCTTTTAAAATGGTGCAGGTACGACAACTGGTGGAGGAACAACAGGTGAAACTTGAAACCAGCAGATGGGTGGCATTGTGTTTATCCAAGGCCTACGTTTTCCGTGTCTAAGTTGTATCGTTTTGAATAGATTGTACTGTATTAGATCAGTAGCAACGGTTGTATATTTACTTAGAATATCAGCTGTTGTAATCGCAATTGCAATTATCAATACAAACTGTTTTTTCGCAAATGTTTTTAGCAGTTAGCGCTCAACTTAAGTACCTGCTGATCTTTGAGCTTGTCGTTTGTTTTGTTACTTTCAAGTTATAGGAAATACAGCCTATAGCGAATTATCATTTAGCCCTTATTTTATTCGAAAATTTTTATTTACCCCAATTCTCGTGGCCCCGTTGGGTTCGGGCGTCACATATCCTTTACAAGACACTGGACAACAATATATTCATCAAGATTCAGACTTGTGTCACGGCCAAGGAATTTGGGAGAAGCTAATCCAGATCTGTGAGGGTAATGAGGAAACCAAAGAAAACAAGCTCACTGTGGCCCTGCAGAAATTTAAGTCCGTGAAGATGAAATCTGGTGAAAATATTACTGAGTTTGATGAAAGATTCAGCTCTGTGGTGATAGAGCTGACGAGATTAGGCAAAGAATACAACAACAGAGAATTGGCGCTGAAATTCATGAGAGACCTTCCTAAGGAGTGGGATGTAAAAACTATGACAATGAGGTCGAAGGACCTCAACAAACTGGAACTCCATGATCCGTTTGCAAACCTGAAAGTATATGAAATTCGAGCTGGAGAACAGATCAGAAGAAGGACCTTCCACGTCCCAGCCTAATCAAGCATTAGCTGTAACAGATTAAAGACACAGAAGACAACTGAGCAGATCAGCAACGATGCTATGTCCCTCTTCGTTATGAAGTTTGGGAAATTCATGAGAAGAACTCAATCACCCTATTTTTCAATTAAAGCACATAAATCTGAACATAATACTACTTGTGATATGAAATGTTTGAATGTGGCAGGACTGGACATTTTACAACAGACTGCACAAATTAAAAACAGGATGATAAGAGAACTTCAGATTGTAGACGACACCTCATGGATAAGAAACCATCATCAAAAGGCGGGATCGCAAAGTGCTTGTAGCAGAAGAAAGCAAAAGCAAGTGGGCTGATTATGAGTCAGATGAAAGCACTTCAAGGAGTTCATCAAGTGATAGTGAAGAGGATGTATAGTGTCTGATGGATGATGACACTGACGAGGTATTTGATTTCTCACACAGAATGTTTACACGAGAAGACCTTGTTAATGATCTTAACGAAATGGTCTACGAGTACAATAAGCTATATCAGACGTTCGAGGATGTTAAAGCTTAAAATGAGTGTCTGAAAGATAAGTCAGATGACACAAGCTGTTTTCGGCTTGAAGATTCAGACAGTCTAAAGAAGACTAAATCTGGTGATGAGATCTTGGACAAAATCTTCTATTTCATTAGGCAAGCTGCATGAGGTGCAGAAGCCACTTAATGACAGAACTGGACTGGGCTTCAGCTCTGGCGAAAGCAGCTATAGTGATACCAGTACTCAATCATATCTGAAAGATGATAAGCTCAAACGAATGAGTTTCGTCAAATCCAATATGATACATGGTACACTTGAATCGATTAAATTCAATGACCAGATTATGTCTAAGCTGCACCAGAAACGAACTGGTACAGGCTATGCTGAGCCTGAGAACTCCAAGACAAGCTGGATAAAGAATAGATTAGACAAGGATCGAGCGAAAGCTGGTTCACAGTTGTCTGATCTGAGCCAGTATAGGCGTAGTTCAGTAAAGGTACGGAAGCACAACAGAACAGTTCAGCTCAGACACGATCTAAATGGTCAGAATACAAAACCAAGGTTCAAAAAGATCACACAATACTTTAGCACGCACCCTAGTGGACACATACACGGGAAAAACTGTCTAGTTTATTCAAGTATGGGTCCTGAAAGGGTTAATCCAATCTGGACCCAAGTAAAATTGGGTACCAAAATTTGTTTTCTGATTGTAGGTATTCAAGAAATCAGAATGGTATCTGGACAGTGGATGTTCTAGACATATGACTGGTAATCACAGGCTGCCGTTGGACATCAAATACTCCAGAGGACCAAAGATCGTCTTCGGCGGTAACTCAAAAGGTAAAACTATGGGCAAGGGTAAGATTGTCCATGGTAACATAGTTATAAATGACGAGTGCTATAATATGATAAGCATTAGTCAATTATGTGATAATTATTATGTCGTAAATTTTCACAAGCACGCATGCACAGTTCAGAACCCAGCTGGTATGACCGTCCAAACATGAAACAGGTCGAGCAACACGTATAAAGTGAACTGGTCAAAATAGCTGGTAACTGAACCTACCTGTTTGGTTGCAAATTTTTATAAAGCTTGGTTGTGGCATAAACGCATGAATCATACAAATTTTAAAAATATAGCCAGTCTGTTTAAGCAGGATTTGGTCACCGGTTTGCCCAAAATTGATTTTACAAAAGATAAATTGTGTTCAGCCTGTCAGCTTGGAAAGCAAGTCAAATCCACTTTTAAGAACAAGAACTTTAATTCCTCTTCCCGAAGCTTGGAGCTGTTGCACATGGACTTATTTGGTCCTGTCCAGATATCCATCTTAGGGGGAACAAAGTATACCCTTGTGATTGTTGATGATTATGAAAAATCTTCTACTATTGATCGGATTAAGAGTGATCGTGGTATTAAGTTTTTAAATAAAACTTTATCCTCCTATCTTGAACACAAAGGAATCAGGCATGAGTTGTCTGCGGCTAGATCTCCTCAACAGAACGGGCTCGCTGAGCGTCATACCCGTACTTTAAAAGAAGATTCAAGAACTATGCTTGCGAATTCCGGTATTTCTCAAAAATTTTTTGTCCGAAGCGGTGATCACCGCATACTATACACAGAACATATCGATGATTAACAAGAAGCAGAAAAAGACACCATATGAGATCTGGAATGGCAACCAAACATTGCATATTTTAAAGTTTTTGGTTGTAGCTGTTTCATTCATAAAAATGGTAAAATGCATTTAACTGCTTTTGATGCACGATCTGAAATTGGTATCTTTTGTGGTTACATAACACTGGGACTCAAATCAGAAAGGGGATCAACCAGCTGAAGCTCTACTCTGTCCAGCCTGGTTACCTGAAGAACATGCCAAAGCCAATACAGACCAAGGCAGCCCAAAAAAAACAAGGAAAAGTAAAAAGGTCAAACCTCAGTACGAAGAGCCATCTAAAAACATCAAATCATGCAACATGCTATACTTCAAGTTATGAAATGCATGATGGCTATCAAAGGAATCGGTCATCAAGGCCAACGACTCAACTGGAAAATATCTCAAATGAGCCTCAGCCACGCACAGCCAATCAGCCGGTGGAACAACCATCGGTCTGTGATCTTCAGGACCGTCAGCCATCACAACTCAGTGGTCTTCAGGCATGACGAATCATCCGGCTACCACCCCGATGATAGCATTTGACCCTTCAGGCGCGACAACTCAGCCGACCAATCAAAATGCTAGCTCGACTCAGGTCATCAATCAAATATCAGGCTCAATATGTATGCATGAATGCCATTCAATAATCAGATTCCAATGCATACATAATCAGTACGTGAAAACAGATCATACAACAGAGCATAGTCAATCAAATCTGTTCACAAAGTCACGTATTCACAGTATACAGGTTCACAACAAGAAATATAAACATGTCCATGCCCAAAGCTGTTTACAGGGGCTCAATACGTACCTCAACCAGCTTAAACCTCAATAAGATCTCACCAGGGCACGGCACCAACGACCTGCTCAAGTCAGTTCCTCACTGAATCACAGCGAAACTTAATAGAAGCTGCCGGAAACCCAAATCCAAAGGCTCAAATCTGAATGGGGAAAACCATCGACTGGAATTCACGAAGTTACTCAAACCTACAACTACTTCTCTCTTCTTCCGCAAGTCGATCTACAACTCCAAACTGGTATCAATCGAAAGAGCTAAGCAAGACGAACCCAGCGCCAACAATCTCGCTTCAAACAACGGTGGAAATCGACGGCAATCTAGGAGAAAGGTTCGGATGAACAGTCCTAACCGAGGGTTTCTCTGGAAAGTATATAGGAAATGTCGGGCTGAAAAAATTACTAAGTGTCGATCGCTACTTAGCATTTAAATCCTTCAGTCAATGCTACAGTGACAGTCAACAACGACTTATTCAGATCTCATCTCAACTCAGATCTTAGAGCTAAGGAAAAAGTCCCTCAGATCTGGCCTCAGCGATAACTCAAATCTGGCTTCGCTACGCTAAACAAGCGCTACTAATTTAAACGGCTTCACATAGGAGTCCCGCTCAATAACGCTAAACATCGTCGCGCTATATCCAGATCGGAAGCAGACCTCACTAACGCTCATCCAGATTTGATCAAATCTGAGATCCTCAAACCGCACCGTTTTACTCCGAACTCACGAACCGGACCGGTCCAAATAGTACCGTTGACCAACGCTTGACTTCTCCTCGCTAACCAAATCTGTCCCTCACTCGATACTAGATCTGTCTAGCATCTAAAACGACATCGTATCACTTACTCACCCGCGCAAATCGAAACTACATCGTTTGATTCCTGCTCGCGGTAACTCTCTCAAACCAGCGAGGACCAGATCTGGACACCCAGATCTCACTCAAATCTGAGAAATCCAAAATTCAGATTTTGAGATAAAAATTTTCCAAGCGTTACTTCCAGTCAAACCCGATAACTACTAGCACTCAAATCTGATCTATACCAAATCTGAAAGCACTAACATCATCAATGAATTAACCAATTTTCTCAAGCATGAAAATGCAATGACCAACATCTCATTAGTTAATCCTATTCAGATCTGAGTATTACGCTAATCACCAAAATACAGATTTCTAGTCCTCACAATTTATTCGATTAGCTTTGATTCAATGGTATAACTCTTATATGTTCTAAGTTATACCCAATTTCAAGAGATAGTTTATCAGCTTAGAGCTCTGCTATTCATATTCGTATCTATGGCCTAAGCTGATTCCAGTTTACTTCTTCGATTGAACTCTTATGTACTCTCAGTAGCTTTAGAAAATTAAAAAGATTTTTATTAAGTGAACCATATATGTAAAGGGATCTTATTCAGATCAGAGAAAAGAAGTTTAAATCAAGTTTCCGCAGAGAAAATGTTTTAATGAAATATGGAAAGTGAATGAAGGAGGAATGACAGAAGTTTCCATGTCGTACTCTGTAAAGTTTAAAGGAAGTATATTTTCAAGCTTAAAGTGAATATGGCAAAGGTAACAGACGGTCAGCCCAGGAAGGGTGAGGACGCTGGTTGACGAACCAGTGTGCCCCTTCATAGGAAGGACAAGGATGTTGGTTGATGGACTGGAGTACCCACTTCAAACAATAAAGTTTGGGATTTAATCCCTAGTTCCTGATTCAGATGATAGCTTGATTAAGCGAATTGACCTAAGGAGAGCTTCTGCACCATAACTCAACAGAAATAAGAACTGAGAACATTTACCACCGTAGTATTTGATATGCGCAGCTTGCTTAGACTGGAGTAGACGTGAAGATATCAAAACTGGAACAGTGAGGGGACACTGAGCTGGACAGGTCGAAGATATCTAGCTGCAACAGTAAGGGTACGCCAAGCTAGTTCAGCAGTTTACTTCCAGAAGTGCAGGGAACACCAAGCTGGTTCACCGGCTTGAAGCGGGAGCGGCATGAAGATCAAGCACATTGAGATGTGATTAAGTGCAGAACGGTTCAATCACAGATCAAGTGCAGTGTACGATAGAAGTGTTCAAGTGCAGAGCCGTATACAATAGCAGTGATCAGGTGCACATCTGATCACTGAGCACGGCTATGATCAGTTCATCATAGGGATCTCAGTCCTTAGGTAGACTGAATCAGAACTGATTAACAGTGTGCTTGTTGATGGTTTCGATGAGGTGTCTGAATAGAACAAGAGAACAAGCAAGCACACAATGGTTCTTGACGAGAAGAATAGAGCCGATCTGGTAAACCAGATCAGGGAAGAAAAAACCTGATCAAGGATCCCAGCAGCTGGATGCTTAGATGGGGAGGCAGAAGTCTACTATAAAGTATGAATAAACCAACTGGAAGGAAACCAGCTCAAAGACACGACCTGCTGAGTATGATGAACAAGCTGGCTTAGAACAGGTCAAGGGCAGCTGACAAGAGCAAATTAGAAGATCAGCTAAAGCAGCTTGCCCAGAGCAGAGAAACCAGCTGGCCGAATGATATATGTGAGAAGTTTGATCTCACAGATATATCAACCAGCTGGAAGGAAATCAGCTGGGAATGGAGCAAAGCTGGTAAACAAACTTAGAGCCACGAAGCAGTTCAATAGCATGAAAAAACAGAACAAGCTCAGCTGCAGACAAAAAGAGGCGCAGATGCAGAATTGCTCTAGAAAAGATTAAAGATGAAGAGAAACCAGCTTGGAGAAGATACCAGCTGGAGAACCAGATCTGGACAAGTCCAACTCAGACGAAAAAATCAGTTTGAATACAAACATACGAACACAAAATTAATTGGTTCAAACTGATTTGTTTCGTCCTTTCCACATCAGGAGAAGCAAACAGAGCTCGATGTTAGCCAAGGCTGCAAAAGCGTCGATGAAAAGAGCTCAAGTCAAATAATCCTGCAACACATTAAAAGCCAAAGGACACAAAGTACAAATACGTCAGAATATTTTCAGAACGACTACAAATTTGTGTCCAACGGAAAAATCTGCTAAGTGGCTTTATATATCAGGCGCAATACACAGTATGAAGATATGAGCGAAAACATAGAGAGAAAAGTGTTGTGCAAACAAAAAAACAGAAAAACAAAAGAAAGCAAAACCATGGGAAGATAACTGAAACGAACCATACTCTAGAAATATTTTTTTTAAAAAGAATTTTGCGGTATACATAAACTGAGAGTATGGCTCGTTCCCTTTTAAAACATTTCTAAATCATTTTCTCAACAATACTTTAATAATAAATAAAGAATTATTTAAAAACGTTAAACATCCATATAGTTTAAAACCAGAAGTACTGAAAATAAACATGTTTAAAGCCAACATCTGAAAAGTGTATCATAATAGAAGTGAAACGTAAAGTCGCTCACGGGGTACTACTGCAGCAAGCGCTCAGAGGTCCTCACCGCCAGTCGGGATGTACTCAACAGCAGGGTCATCACCTGCACCATTTAAACCTAGTGAGCCTAGAGGGTCAGGATGCTCTATCTTGTATCATAACAGAGTACACAATAATAAAGTCGCATGCAAGCACATACTTGTAATAAAATAACGTTAAAACATGGATGCGTGCATGATCTTAAAAAATTGCTTCATACATTTCATATCATACATAACATATACTGCAGTCTTCCGGCTCAAAGCGTCTGCCACTACATTAGCCTTACTCGGATGGTAGCGAATGTCACAGTCATAGTCCGTCACCAACTCTAACCATTTGCGCTGCCTCATGTTGAGCTCCTTCTGGGTGAAAAAGTACTTGAGGATCTTGTTGTCGGTGAATATTTAACACTTCTCGCCGTACAAATAGTGCCTCCAAATCTTCAACGCAAACACCACAGTTTCAAGTTCCAAATCATGCGTCGGATGGTTCTGATTACTCTTCAGCTTCCTAGACGCATACACAATGACCTTACCTCCCTGCATCAGAACTGCACCCAAACCTCTCAGAGAAGCATCTGTATAAACCACAAACTCGTCGTGGTCCACTGGCATTGCTAATACTGGTGCTGAAGTGAAACGAACCAGACTCTAATTTTTTTTAAAACATGTGCGGAAAACATAAACCTAAAGTATGGCTCGTTCCCTTTTAAAACATTTATAAATCATTTTCTCAACAATACTTTAACTATAAATAAATGAATATTTAAAAATGTTAAACAACCATGCTGTATAAAAGAAAATAAAATCGACTGCGTCAAAATGCTGAAGGTAACATGTTTTAAACCAATATCAAGCAAACAACACTACTGCGGTCAAGGGGTAGTCACTTCACCACGATAGCACACGAGGATCCCTATATGTCACACCTATATGTTGCCACTTCACCCCGATATCACACGAGGATCAATAGGCTGCCACTTCACCACGATATCACACGTGGATCCATAAGCTCATAAGTTGCCACTTCACCTCGATATCACACGAGGATCCATAAGCTGCCACTTCACCATGATATCACACATGGATCCATAGGCTCATCATACATCATCATAAGTCACAAATCATTCAATCCATCGTAATTAAGTTTTGAATTACACAAAACCTGTTATTGTGTTTCTAACAATTCTACCTAAGTGCACAGGATTTAGGAACGAAGAAGAATATCAGAAGGAAGAAGCTTATTGCGAAAAGAAGAGAAGCAGCTGTATCTGTCCAGCCATTGGTTCGCAATATATACAATCAGTAGTTGGTTTGGTGTTCATGGAATCGGAAGTTGGATTAGCAATGGAGACGTCCAGAGTTGAATCAGCTGTTCGTAATCAGGCGAGGGCCAAGTTGAATCAGCTGGAGCATGATGAACCAGCTGAAATGATGACAACCAGCTGCAAGCGCTAAAGAGAAAAGAGGAACCAGCTGGTACATGTATTGAGAAGCGCGCTGGAGAATAAGATCAAAGAAGAAGATGCGCAAGTTACTGTTGACTAATCTGTTAGCAGTAGCGATTATAAGTACTGTTGATGAATCTATTAACAGTCGCTATTCAAGAAGAAGAAGAATCGCAAGCTGGAGTTGGAGCGATGAAGAAATCAGCTGGAGCGCTAAGTGTAGATGACATCAACAGTGACATCATCATTCAACAGGAAGTACAGTGGAATAGAATCAGCAGAGAGCTTCAACCAGCAGTTGATATTTGGAGTTGGCGATTGCAAAACGATGTCGCGTGAATAAGTTGGAACGACAGCGTTTTGCATTCGCAAGAAGAGATCAGCAGATGAAGAAGCGCAAGAGGAAGCGACGTCGTGTTGAGATATTCGGCAGATGGTTTGAGTGAGCAATCGCAAGGATCAGCAGGTAGCTTGCACAAGCTACTGTTCACCAGGAGATGCTATTTGGAGATAGCGATAGCAAAACGATGTCGTTTACATAAGTTGATACGACAGCGTTTTGCTCTTGCGCTAAAGATTCAGCAGGAAGACTTTGCGTTGATAAATTCAGCAGTAGCAAGCTACAGTGAATCCAGTCGCAACGCAAAGATTTCCAGTCGCAGTGTTTGTGCATCCAGATGCAAGAAGATAAATCTATTATTGTTGAAGAGGATTTAGGCGAAGCAATTGATGAACCAGACGCAAGCAACAGCAACATCCAGTCGAGAGCTTATATGAATCAGCTGTTGCTACTCAACCAGTCGCAAGCTTTGCATATTCAGTCGACTTGGTTCCCAGGCGCAAAGAATCGAAGAAGTAGCAAAGCGCAGCAGTCGTAGTGATAAACCAGTAGCGAAGCAGTTGACAACTCACGAAGAATTTACGAAAGATGGATGTCAACTGCTGATCTCAATTCAAATGGCGAAAGCGACAAGAAGCCTGCAAAAGAAAAGGACGCAAGTACTGTTCCCCTGTCGGTACTTTACAGAGGAGCGTTGCACTAAAATGTAAAGAATACAAATTAGCCAGTTGAAGCGCTGAATAGATTTGGAATCTATCCAACGGGAAGAAATTCAACAGAGGCTATATATTCAAAGAGCGCCATTGAAGAAGAGAGACCAGTGAGCAGTTCGTCCAGTTGAGAGACGACGTTGGTGCAACTACAATACTGTGGCAGAAATATATTGAATACACAGTGCACCAACAGAGGGAAAAATAAAGAGATAGACGAAGCAATCGACCGCCATTAGAGAAGAGCTTTTCACGAGAGTCGATTGCTGAGTCTAGATTAGCTTGTTAGAGCATGTCCCTCGTGTGTGAGAAAAACAGAGAGTTGAGCATTTCAGTGTACCAATCTCACACACCGAGATTCGTTCACATCTGTTTGTGAATGAATCTCGAAATCTGTTTACAGTTCCCGTCCAAGCACGAAGACGTAAAACTCATGTGTATGTAGTCAGTCACACAGTTGAGGCTGTTGTGCATTTGAGGAGTCTAGGAGTTCTCACAGCTGCTGGTTGTGGGATTGGGTCTGTACACGCAGTTGTAAGATCAAATCTTCTAGTGGAGCCTTCCGAGGTGGAAGAAGGGGAGATGTAGGATGTTGATATCCGAACTTCCAGAAACAAATATGCTGTGTATCGTGTTCTGTTATTCATTAAGTATTGCATATTTACTTTAGCACTTAGCATCTCACGCATAAGAGTTCAGCATCTTAGCATTGCATACAGCAGCACACAAGCACACAAGTCTCGAACAGATTTATGTTGAACATAAATCTGTTTGAGTTGTTTTAAAATATAGGATTCAGTTCTGGTATTTTCCGCATGATTTTAAATCATACCAGATCTGTCTCTACATTTTTTTACTTCGGTCGAGGATTGATTCGGGGCCTGGATCACCACTTCTAGGCTAATCATCGCTCTTTACATAACCGATGAAACGAATGTTCACCCCTTTTTAACGTTTTTGCCTAATTAAGTAAAATTTTGATTTCTTAAAATCAAGGCTATTTGTGACTAATGACTCCTTAAAATCAATTTTGACTTATTAAAATCGATTTTGACTTTAGAAATTAATTTAATTCAATTTTGACCTCAAAAGACGATTTTGACCAAAAGATCGATTTTGACCAAATTAAATTCCCAAAAATCAATTTTGACTTAATTAAAAATCAAAAGACTCCAATTTTGACTAAAGACTTAAAATCAAACATAACTTTAATTATTTAAAAAGTTTGAATCAATTTTGAAACTTATGGCTATTTTCTTTAAAATTGGACATTTGACATAATAATTAAAATAACAGGTCCATAATTAAAATAACTTGGACCGATTTTAACACATTTGACTCGAGACTCGAAGAACCGATCTCGGTCCAATCGAACCAACTAAAACCGGTTCACTTAGACCGAACCAATGCACCAAAGAAACCTAAACCGATCACACCCCCTCCCCATGCGTGCGCCGCCGCGACCAGTATATTGTTTTCACGATCACTCTCTCTGATCCGGCCACCACTGGCCGGAGCTCAGCCATCTGGACCACCCCCAGGTCCAGCCGGTCCTAACCTGACCAACCTTGGCTCAAACCGTGGGCTAAGCAGGGAGAACTGGTCGAAGGAAGGGGACACACCAGCCATGCAGCACGATGCACCACCTTTGATCTCCACGGCTCTACCTGGTTCACTCGACCACTTAGCCACCCTCCTACCTCGACTTGGACCACCATGAGCCCCCTAGGAACCTCTATAACCAATCCATCCCTCCTGGAAAACACCCTGACCGAAGCCTCAATAGAAGGAAGTAAAACATGATGAAAACCGTGAGGTACATGCATGATCTCAATTCATGGAGTTTAGATCTACACATATTGTATACAATTCACACCATAATTTCTTAAAAATAGATTAATACAGTTTAAATGGTGAGAAAAGAAGTTTATATCACATGCCTGGTTTGTAAAAGAGGTGAATCTGCGAGTTACCGACGTTGTAGACGCGAGATCGGGGCACCACCGGATTTGGATCACCAACCTTGAAAAAAAATGGGGTGTTCGAATTTGTGAGTTTAAGAGGGAGGGGAGGATGGCTGGATGAAGTTCTAGGGGCTAGGTTTGTGTAAATTTTGTGTTTTAGACAAAATGAATGTGACTAATATGACCCCTATTGATTTAATTAAGAAAAGGGGAGAAAAATACAAGATTGCCCCTCTAATTAAATTAAAAATGCACTTAAAACTCATAATTGGCCTTTAATGGTTACAATATTTCGAAATCTAGGCCTCCTCAGATTTTAAAATACCTTAAAACTCAATAAAACAACCCGTATAGGCGAAAAACGGGTTCCCCTCCAAAATAATTATAAAAACTCAATTTTTCAGAAATTGTTGCTTAAAATTAAATTTCATTCTTGAAACCCCATAACCTAAAAATCTCAAATTATTTTCATTCCGATCGGCCCTAATCTCATCCACGCGTCCGTAACTCAAGCAGGCTGAAAAAAATAACACATGCATACCATGCAGCATAAAATCATAAATAAATCATATAAAATGGCAAGTAATCATCTAAAAATATTTTCCCCCTAGTCATGCACTCGTTTCTACGTAGTTAGGAATTTATAAGCGTTACAACTCTCCCCCCCTTATAGGATTTTCGTCCTAGAAATTGAGTACGTACTGAATAACTCCGGGTAGCGCGTCCGCATATCGGCCTCGGTCTCCCAGGTAGCCTCATCCTCCGAGGGGTTCTGCCACCGGACCTTGACCATCGGAATACTCCATGCTCTCAGCCTACGCTCCTCCCTAGCTAGAATCTGCAATGGTCGCTCCTCAAAAGATAAATCTGGTGCCAATTGGAGCGGCTCAAAATCCAATACATGAGACGAGTTCGAAATGTACTTCCGCAGCATCGAGTTATGGAAGACATTATGCACTGCTGATAAGTTGGGTGGTAATGCTACTCGGTAAGCCAGAGTACCAACCCTCTCTAGAACCTCAACTGACCCAATAAACCCGGGGCTAAGCTTGCCTCTCCGGCCAAAACGCATCACGCCCTTCATGGGCGATATCCTCACGAACACATGATCTTCCATAGCTAGCTCCATATCTCGTCGTCTCTGATCGGCATAACTCTTCTGATGACTCTGGGCTGTCCTCATCCTATCCCAAATCCTCGTCACAACATCTGCTGTCTGCTGTACTAACTCCGGCCCAGTAAGCACTCTCTCACCAACCTCATCCCAGTGTATGGGAGATCTGCATCTCCTCCCATACAGCGCCTCATACGGAGCCATCCCTATCGATGCCTGAAAGCTGTTGTTGTACCTGAACTCTACCAGCGGCAATCTCGAGTCCCACGTACCCTGAAAATCTATCACACAAGCTCTCAGCAAATCATCCAAAATCTGAATGACCCTCTCTGACTGTCCGTCTTTCTACGGATGAAATGCCGTACTGAATGACAATCTAGTCCCCAAGGCGGCATGTAAGCTCCTCCAGAACAAAGATGTGAATCTGGTGTCTCTGTCCGACACTATCGAGACTGGTATGCCATGCAGTCTGACCACCTCTCGGATGTAAAGCTCTGTGGACAATCTAGTCCCCAAGGCGGCATGTAAGCTCCTCCAGAACAAAGATGTGAATCTGGTGTCTCTGTCCGACACTATCGAGACTGGTATGCCATGCAGTCTGACCACCTCTCGGATGTAAAGCTCTGTGTACTGCGTCAGGGTGAAAGTAGTCTTCACCGGTAAGAAATGTACTGACTTGGTGAGTCTGTCCACAATCACCCATATAGCCGTGAACCCTCTGGGACTCCTAGGCAATCCAACCATGAAATTCATAGTAATATGATCCCACTTCCACTCAGGAATGGGAAGTGGCTGCAATAACCCTGTCGGTCGCTGATGCTCTGCCTTGACCTGCTTACAAGTCAAGCACTCAGACACGAATCTCCTTATGTACTTCTTCATCCATGGCCACCAATATAAAGTCTGTAAATATCTGTACATCTTCATACTCCCTGGGTGGATGGAGTATGTCGATGCATGAGCCTCAGACAAGATCTCGGTTCTCAACTGTCCAGTGCTCGGCACCCACATCCGGACTCTGAAACGGACTATCCCATCCTCAACTGTATACAGACCTCTCCCTCTGTCCTCATCACGCTGTCTCCACTGCTGTAACTGCTCATCGGAGGCCTGCCCCTCACGGATCCGCTCTCGAAGAGTCGGCTGAATCGTTAGCGCTGCTAAACTCGACGCACAACCTCCTGAATAGAACTCTAGACCAAACCACTCTATCTCAGTCTGTAGTGGCCTCTCAACGGACAAACAATCCACCACTGCAGTCTTCCGGCTCAAAGCGTCTGCCACTACATTAGCCTTACCCGGATGGTATCTAATGTAACAGTCATAGTGTTTCACCAACTCTAACCATATGCGCTGCCTCATGTTCAGCACCTTCTGGGTGAAGAAGTACTTGAGGCTCTTGTGGTTGGTGAAAATCTGACACTTCTCGCCGTACAAATAATGTCTCCAAATCTTCAGCACAAACACCACTGCAGCAAGCTCCAAATCATGCGTCGGATAGTTATGCTCATATCTCTTCAGCTGCCTCGACGCATATGAAATAACCTTACCACCCTGCATCAGAACTGCACCCAAACCTCTCTGAGAAGCATCTATATAAACCACAAACTCCTCGTGGTCCACTGGCATCGCTAATACTGATGCTGAAGTAAGGGCCTCCTTCAGCTGATCAAAGCTCCTCTGACACTCGGGACTCCATACATACTTTGCATTCTTCTTGGTCAAGGCTGTCAAGGGCACCGAAATAGAAGAGAAGCCCTTGATAAACTTGCGATAATAACCCTGCATTCCTTGGAATCCCCCAGTTCTGCACTGCCTCCACCTTCGATGGGTCGACTGAAATCCCATCTCTCGATACAATGTGACCCAAGAATTCCACCTGCTCCAGCCAAAACTCACACTTTCTGAACTTAGCATACAATAGGTGCTCCCTCAAAGTCTTCAAAGCCGTCTGCAAGTGCTGCCTATGCTCCTCCAAGCTCCTCGAATAGACCAGAATATCGTCGATGAAAACTATGATGAATTGGTCTAGATACTTCCTGAATACCCTGTTCATAAGATCCATCAAAATCACTGGGGCATTCGTCAGGCCAAACGGCATCACCAAGAACTCTTAGTGGCCGTAGCGTGTCCTAAAAGTAGTCTTGGACACGTCCTCCTCTCTAACTCTCAGTTGATGATAGCCAGATCTCAGATCAATCTTTGGGAATACCAAAGATACCTGCAACTGATCAAATAAATCCTCAATCCTCGGTAGTGGGTACTTATTCTTCACTGTGACTCTGTTCAGCTCTCGGTAATTGATGCATAATCTCATGCTACCATCATTATTCTTCACAAACAGCAATGGCGTGCCCCATGGAGAAAAGATAGGGCGAATGAACCCCTTATCAAGCAACTCCTGAATCTGCTCCTTAAACTCCTTCATCTCGATAGGAGCTAAACGATAAGATTCCTTAGAGATAGGCACTGTCCCTGGCATCAGCTCAATCGAAAACTCCACCTCTCGCTCCGGTGGAACTCCCAATACATCATCAGGGAAGACATCTGCAAAATCCCTGACTACCTCCACATCAGATAGTGAAGGGCCTGCTGGTCCTCCAGAAACGGTAACGCTGGCCAAGAATGCCTGACATCCGTGCTCAACTAGCTTCCTGGCCGGAAGAAAAGATATAAATCTGGGCTTCCGCGACCTCCTAGCTGCCTCAAATAAGAAAGCCTCTTGCCCAGGCGGTATGATAGACACTGTCCTCCGCTGAAAAGTCTATCACTGCTCCAAACTCTGTCAGCCAATCCATGCCTAGGATGAGTTTGAATCCTGTCATAAAAAAAACGACCAAATCTTCTCTGACTGCGTGATCCTGGAAATTCATCGTCAGACCCTGCACGATGCTGGTCGTCATCAACTCCTCTCCTGATGGAACCGTTACGGAGAGAGCTACCCCCATGCTCTCCGGAACAATACCCATCCTCTGTGTGAATGCACTAGAAATAAACAAGTGGGTCGCCCCTGAGTCTAACAAAGCGAGTGTAGTGACACCAAGCAAACGAATCTCGCCTGAAACAGAAACGTCACACAGGTACACATTTACGGTCATACTAAATCCCAAAAAGCAGTTTAGATGCCTAAGACATTTCTAAGTTCGCTAGTCCTATCCGTCAAAGTTCTCAAAGTAGGTCCTAGAAGATCTAATAGTTATCAATCAGATTACTTAGCAACTAAGGCAAAGAATTTCTTAGCAGTGCTCTATCTAGCATGCAATTCTAAAACACCAAGGTAGCAACATAGCAAGTACGGAAGTCTAAAAAGGAATACTTGTGAGAAAAGTTGTGTCTTGGTCCGTAGCCTCTGCCTGCATCACAAAAAAACGACCAGTGGACTGCACCTTCTTTAGGCAATTCATAGCGATATGCCGCGGCTCCTTGCAGTGAAAACGTCTGCCTGAACCCGCCAAGCACAGCCCTGTATGACTCTTCTAGAACTTCGGGCACATCTGTGTCCCTCCAGGTCTAGGGGCAGTAGTCCCATGCTGCTGAGGTCTCTGCTGACCCTGCGGCCTCTGCTGGCCCTGAGGTCTCTGCTGCTGCTGTCCTTGAGGAGATGGGCCCTTATAAGGCACCTGAAAAGGTCTCTTCGCTGGTGGCTACGAAGACTGGCCCCTGACGGGCTGCTCCATCTGACGCTTCCTCTGGTAGTCATCCCTCATGTCCTTCCGACCTCTCTCAGACCGGTAAGCCCTATTCACTGCCGCCATATAAGTCTCCATGTCCGCCATGTTGACATCGTGGCGGATGTCGGGTCACAGTCCATCAGTAAACTGTCACAGCTTCTCGCTCTCCACCGTAGCGATCGAGGGCACAAAGGTACACCCCCGCTCAAACTATCTAATATACTCAGCAACAGACTTGTCTCCCTAACGGAGAATCATGAACTCCCGAATAAGCTGGCTTCGGGAATCCCCAGTAAAATACTTCTCGAAAAAGACCTTCTTGAACTCCTCCCATGTCAGGCTCTCCAGAAATAGACCAAACACTACGCCCCACCATAGAGCGGCGTTTCCCTTCAGCATGAAAATAGCACAACGGACCTTGTCGGCGTCCGCTAGACCCATATAATCATAGATAGTATCCATGGATCGGATCCAATCCTCAGAAACAAGTGGATCGGTGGTACCATCAAACTCCTTAGGTCCCTGATTGCGGAACCTCTCAGCAACATCCTACTCATGCGACTTCCCGGGTCGCTCTGACTGACGCTCCAGTAGTCTGGTAATCCCAGCTAGCTTATCCACGCTAGGTCTCTCATGTGGAGTCAACTGAGGTGGTGGGGGAGGAGGAGGAGGTGTAGCATCATCCTCCTGGGTCCTATCGCGACGGGAAGGCATTGTTCTGAAACACCAACACCTTATCACGTAAATCTAAGTACATGACCAAGCGTCTAGTTTTTAAAACTCTAAGGCCAAAACTCATGCAGAACTAAAACATGCAGCATGCAATCATAAACATAAATAATAAAACAGTAAAACTCATAGACTGGTAGTGCGACTTCTGAGCTCCACGCAGCAGAATAGTACCCCACCAGAACCACAGCTCTGACACCAACTGAAACGAACCAAACTCCAGATTTTTAAAAAAAAAGACATTTGTGGAATACATAAACTGAAAGTATGGATCATTCTCTTTTAAAACATTTCTAAATCATTTTCTCAACAATACTTTAATCATAAATAGTATTATTTAAAAACGTTAAACATCCATACAGTTTAAAACTGGAAGTACTGAAAATAAACATGTTTAAAGCCAACATCTGAAAAGTATATCATAATAGAAGTGAAACATAAAGGCGATCACGGGGTACTGCTGCAGCAGGCGCTCAGAGGTCCTCACCGCCAGTCGGGATGTACTCAACAGCAGGGTCATCACCTGCACCATTTAAACCTAGTGAGCCTAGAGGCTCAGCATGCTCTATCTTGTATCATAACAAAGTACATAATAATAAAGTCGCATGCAATCACATTCTTGTAATAAAATAACTTCAAAACATGGATGCGTTCATGATCTTAAAACATTGCTTCTTACATTTAATATCATACATAAAATATACATACATAATGCATGACATAGCATAACATGAAAAACGTATGAGTCGTATCCTGGAGTGTGACCATAGTAGATTGATCAATCTATAAACCAATGAACGCGGCGGTGTGGTTCACCCGACCACCGAACCTTACCTCAGGATCCCTATATGTCACACCTCTATGCTGCCGCTTCACCATGATGTCAACACATGGATCCGTAAGCTCGTAATACATGAACAGAAGTTCAACGGGCCCGGTATCCCGCATCCCCTCATCATAAGTTGTCACAAATCATTCAATCCCTTGGGTTTTGTATTTTAAAAGAACATGCCTTTGACATTCATAAAACATTCGTGATGCATGCATTTCGTAAAATTATGCAAGTTTAAAAGTTTAGCCCGTCAATGTATAGTTAATTATTTTCTTTAAAACATTTACATACATAGAATACTACATATATGATTAAATATACATTCACAGGCTTCTAAATTTTCTACTTCGGTCAAGGAATGATTCAGGAGTCTGGCCCACTACTTCTAGACTTAACATCTACCTTAACTTAGCCCATGACTTGGATGTTCACCTTTAAAATTTCCTAACGCCTTCAATTTTTTACTACTTTTAATTCAATTTATGACTTTAGAAATCAAAGCCTAATTTGACTAATTAAAAATCAATTTTGACTACTTAAAAATCAATATTGACTTTAAAAAATCAATTTTGACTTTAAAATGACAACTTAATTCATTTTTTGACTCAAATAGCCAATTTTGACCAAAAGACCGATTTTGACCAAATTAAAATACAGAAATAAATTTTGACTCAATTAAAATTCTAAGGCCCCAATTTTGACTTAAAATTCAAACATAAACATAACTCTAATTATTTTAAAAGCTTGACTCAATTCTAAAACATCTGGCTATTTTCTTTAAAATTGCACCTTTGAGTTAAAGTAAAAAATAAATAACAGGTCCATAATTAAAATAACTTGGACCGATTTTAAAAAATTTGACTCGAGACTCGATGAACCGATCCAGTCCAACTGAACCCGCCAAATCGGTCCAATCGAACTGGTCCAATTCACAAAAAAGTTCTACTCCCCCCCATGCATGCGTCGCGCGACAGCGTGCCATTTGCAACGTCCGACCTCCCTGCTCCAGCCACCCTGGCTGGAGCCCCACCGGCTGGACCACCCCCAGGTCCAGATGGTCCTAACCAGACCAGCCTTGGTCCGAACCATGCACCACACGGTACGAATGAGGCTCCCAATGAGCGACGTGCGTTGCGCGTCGTGAGGGGCTGTCCGAGCCACTATGGCTCTTCCAACGACCAGACTTGAATTATCCCTCTGTGGACCAACTATAGTCCTCCCTAGGACCCCCTTGGACTGAGCTATGGTCCTTAGAACCTGCCTCAACAGAAGCCATGCATAAAACAATCAAGATCATGAGAAAAACCGTGAGTCATGCGTGAGATTCAACCAATAGTTCATGGATCCGAAAAGAAAACATTCAATTCATACCAATTTTCATGAAAAATAGTTTAAATGACGAGAAATAGAGTCGATATCACATGCCTGGTTTGGTTGGAGTAGAGATCTGCGAGTTACTGAAGTTACAGACGCGAGATCGGGGCACCACCGGCTTTGGATCACCAAAATTCACCAAGGAATGGAGATTTTCAAAACTTGGAGGTTGAGGGGAAGGGAGGGGACGGATGATGTGATTTGGAGGGTAGGTTAAGTGTTTAATTTGGTGTTATGTAAAATAAAGAGTGCCACGAATTACCCCCATGATTTAATTAAGAAATGGAAGGAAAAATGACATGCTTGCCCCTCCCATGAATTGAAAACATAATTTTTAAGATAAAATTTATTATTTTTGATGATAATAAAATAAGACAAGTATTAAAGATAACATCTGGACAGACAGACGTTGAAGTTATCAGCTACGTATTTGGAGCAAAGTATATTCAGGTATCAGGGTTATTCAGACGTTGATATTCGAGACTTATTCAGATGTTCAGCTATAGCACTCAGTTGTCGAGTTTATTCAGATGTTGATTTTCGGGATTGATTCAGACGTTGAGTTGAAGCACTCAGATATTGGGTTGAATTATTGCAGACGGAAAGATTTCAGACGTTGTATATTCACGGGCTATCAGATTCTGAATTGGACTCAGACGTTGACTACAGTTGACTTGAATTCAGACGTTGAGTATATGTTTCAGAAGTTCAGTATAGTCAGTCGTTGGGATTCAGTTGTCGTTGTGATATCAGACGCAATCATTCAGGTGTTACCGTGTTTCTAAACGTTAGCAAAACTACGTCGTTTGGATATGTTGAAAGGACAGCGTTTGGTTTAGCGCTATGATTCAGACGTTGGGTTTTGCGTGAATTCAGCCGTGGTTAGCATTCAGACTTTGGAGCCTTCAGTCGTTACAACCAACCATTACGCAGTGTTCATATACATCACTCTCCACTATTTTACAAAAAGGGGGATATTTCAGATGTCTTCTTACATTCAGCTGTTGGAATAACTCAAGTATTAAAAGCACTATTGTGATGCCCGAACCCATGGAAATCACGATTTGGGGTGAATAAAAATTTTTCGAATAAAAGAAGGGCTAAAAGATAACTCGCTATAGGCTGTATCTCCTATAACTTGAAAGAAAACTCGAAACACAAACCAGACACAGACAATTTACACTACTGTGGCGCCAACTGCTGGAAACAATGATTGCGGAAAACAAGTCTTATATATATATTGCAATTGCGATTACAACAATTGTCATTCTATATGAATATACAAAAGTTGTAACTGATCTAATACAGATCCTACAAAAGATAGAATAACATGAGTCTAGACACGGATTACGTTGGCCCCTTGATAAACACAACCCCCCAGCCGCTGGTTCAACTTTCACCTGTTGTTCTTCCATCAGTTGTCGCACCTGCACCATTTTAAAAGCTAGTGAGCCTAAGGGCTCAGCAAGTAAAACCTGGGTAATAACAATTCAAATATACAGGTGGACATCTGTTCAATACATATGTTAAGGAACTTCAATGAACAATATCATTTTCGTAAACAGTTCAATAAACATTCAATGGCAGAAACAGGGGATGATAGCCTAGCTTCTCATTGTTAACATTTTCAATATCATTTTCAGTTGATCATGACATATAAGTTCCTCATCGTCCAATTTGCACTTTGATCAAAATGACTTCCGATATCAGTTATAGCATATAGCTCGTATGAAAGGGCAATCGACATTTAGACAACTGCTCACCCTTCTCATGGGTGACCGTCAACTATCTATGCCATAATCTAAAATAGCTTTTGTTCCTTAACAATCCTTTCTTTACACATTCCTTGAAATTTCTGTAAATCATCGGGTTCCATCATTTTAAACATTTGCTTCCCATTTTAAAAAATTTTCTGAGAATCGAATTCAACCTTTGGGAACTTATCGTTAAAATGGAACTGGTCGAAAGAAAACCAGTCGCAAGGAATAGGAAACCAGTCGCAAGACAGGAATCCAGTCGCAAGGTCTTTTAAACAAATGTGAAATGAAACGACGTCGTTAGCGCATAAACCAGTCGCAATGAATAGTGCAACCAGTCGCAGGATAAGAAAACACTAACATACAGAATGTGAGACCTGGATTTGTAATTTAGATTTATCGTTGGAATGAATCGATAGATATGTATAGAGGTTTTAGATCTCTTTTCTGAGTGCTTGAGTTGCATTTTCGGGTTCCTTTTCGTGTGTTGAACAATTCTGGAGATTCTGTTTTCTTTCGCGTATTAGAGGTACCTGCTGGTCGATGTGTCAGCTGGTTTTGGTAATTAGCAGCTGGTCGGTGATGAATCCAGCAGAAGAGCGTTTTAGCGCGAGACTCCTGAAACGCTGTCGTTGCGTGTGTTGTGGTCAGCAGGTGCGATAATCGCGTGAGGGCAAAACGACTGCGTTTAGATTAATTGGTGCGACGTCGTCTTGATGATTTTGTTTGGTACCAGCTGGTAGATCGTGTGGGTGTGTTCCTGCTGGTTGATCAGCAGACGTCGAGGTCAACGCGAGTCAACTTTCCTGTAGCGCGAGGAGGATACGTCGTCGTTTAGTTAGTACTAAGAGTTTCAGCAGAAGGAAGCGTTTTACGTGGTTTGGTGTGTTGCTGCTGGATGACCAGCAGTTGGTTTTTGGAATCGCGTATCCTAAGCGACGTCGTTTGGATTAAGTTGTTGCGACGCCGTTTCATTTAATTGGAACGCTGCGTTTTGGAATTTCGCGTGCGACCAGCAGCAAGAATCTTTACTTTTCGTTGACAAAATCAGCAGATGGTTGAGCGACCAGTTGATGGTAGCTCTGCTGACTTGCTGCCATCAGCCGTTGCCTATCAAACCATACCATTGATTCCACTAGTAACTACCGATTACACAATCATCAAATCCCGACATTACATCAAAAGGAAGAACATTCGTAAACATTATAACAATGCAGCTGCTGAATCTTAACAAGGAGATGCAGCTGCTGGAACATAACTCGACATTTGTAACATCAAAACAACAACTATGCCATCCACCGTTGTCTATCAAACCATACTTTATAATGATTCAACTAGCAACTACCGATTACACCGTTATCAAATCTTGATGTTACGACTTTTAAACTGAAGAACATTCATAAACTTTCTTGAACAATCGAATCCTCAGTTCTTTGAAACATTCATAACTTTCTGGAAAATATTTTGTAAGCATCAATATCATTTCAAAACATCATTTTGAACCCATCTTTCCTTTCCTTTTTCATGTTTAAAACATATTAAAACATGAACTTCGAAACTTACAATAACATATAGGCAAGAAGACTCAGAAACATGAATATATGCTTTAAATGGTGAGTCAAGAAACAGCTTTTACTTGCCTTAACCGTAGCTTTGCAACAGCAGCTGATCCCTGCAGAATTCTTCCCCTTGATCAATACACGAACTTCTCTGCAAATGACTTTGAAGAACACAGGAGGATTTCTTTGAAAATGAAAAAGATCTTTCTTTAAAAACAGGTTTAAATACCGAAGGGATTAGTGGCAAGCTACTTATAATATTTAGCATGACACACTTTAAACAAGTTGCAGTATTTTAATAAAAACTACATTCTAACCATTTTAAATTTGTAAAGTACCAAACCTTTTCCAAAAGAAATCATTTCACCTCCTTAAAGATATTTTCAATCCATTTCAAATAAACTAGCTCGTGCATCACCCTTGGAGTCATCCGCTGAAACCTGCTACGTCACACTATTTTTTGAAAGAAATTAATTTCAACAATGCATAACATATTTTAGAAATGCCATTTTAAATAAACAATATGCATATCGTGGTCCTAAGGATTTTTGGGGCGTTACAACTCTACCCTCCTTATTGAAATTTCGTCCTTGAAATTTACGTACCAAATAAATATGGGTAAAGACTTAGCATATCAGCTTCTGTTTCCCACATTGCTTCCCGCTCCGACTGATTAGACCATTGTACCTTAACCATAGGAATGCTACGGTTTATTAACCTTCTAATTTCTCGGAGGAGAATTCTTTCTGGGTGTTCTTCATAACTTAAATCCGGTGCTAACTGGATTGGTTCATGGCTCAACACATGTGAAGGGTTGGGTACATATTTCCTTAAAGTTGAAACATGGAATACGTTGTGTACTGCTGCCAGCTGAGGCGGTAGTGCTAATCGATAGGCTAATGTTCCTATCTTTTCCAATATTTCATACGGTCCAATATATCTTGGACCGGTGCTAACTGGATTGGTTCATGGCTCAACACATGTGAAGGGTTGGGTACATATTTCCTTAAAGTTGAAACATGGAATACGTTGTGTACTGCTGCCAGCTGAGGCGGTAGTGCTAATCGATAGGCTAATGTTCCTATCTTTTCCAATATTTCATACGGTCCAATATATCTTGGACTCAGCTTTTCTTTCTTCCCAAAACGCATAACTCCTTTCATTGGAGCTTCTCAGGAATACATGATCACCTACCTCAAAATTCAGTTCCCTTCTTCGATTGTCTGCATAACTTTTCTGTCGACTTTGAGCATCTTTCATTCGTTCCTTTATCTTTCGAACAACTGCTGCTGTTTGCTCCACAATATCTGGTCCTAAACCAGCTCTTTCTCCAACTTCATCCCAATGAAGTGGTGTTCTACAATTCCTACCATATAAAGCTTCATATGGAGCCATTTGAATTGAAGCTTGGAAACTGTTATTGTAGGTAAATTCTACCAGTGGAAATTTCGAATCCCAACTCTCTGAAAAATCCACTATACAAGCTCTTAGCAAGTCTTATAAAATTTGGATCACCCTTTCCGATTGTCCATCAGTTTGGGGGTGAAATTCAGTGCTGAACGTCAACTTTGTACCCATAGCCTTGTGTAGACATTTCCAAAAGGCTGATGTAAACTTAGGATCCCTATCTGATACAATGGAAACTGGAATACCATGAAGTCTCACTATTTCCTTTACATACAATTCAGCGTATTTGCTCACTTCATATGTTGTTTTAACTGGTAAGAAATGAGCAGACTGAGTGAGCCTATAAATTATAACACAAATGGAGTTATATCCTTGTACAGTCTTTGGTAAACCAGTTACAAAATCCATCGCTATCGACTCCCATTTCCACTCGGGAATCGGCAGTGGCTTCAATAGTCCTGCTGGTCGCTGGTGTTCGTCTTTCACCAGCTGACAAGTTAAACATTCTGCTACAAACTTGGCAACATCCTTCTTCATTCCTGGCCACCAATACAATTGCTGGAGGTCTTTGTACATTTTTGTACTTCCTGGATGCACCGAATATGGCGCTGTATGGGCTTCTTCCAATAATTCAGCTCTTAAACCATCTATTTGGGGTACCCAAATTCTGCCCATAAACCTAACAATTCCATCCTCTGTAAAATATAGACTGTTGCCTCTTTCCTTATCCTACTGGACCCATTTCTTCAACTGCTGGTCCTGCGGCTGACCCTCTCGAATTTGGTTTATCAAATTAGATCTTACGGAGAGGTCTGCTAACATCATAGCATTGCTGCTGCTGGTTACTATTTCAAGTCCAAACCTTTCAATTTCATTTGCCAACGACTGCTGGACAACCAGCTGCGACAATCCTACCGATTTTCTACTCAATGCATCGGCCACCACATTTGCCTTTCCAGGGTGGTAACTGATTATGCAAAATACAGTTTCTTCAATTAGCGCTTGCTTCAACTTGTCAAAACTGTGTTGACATTCAACTGTCTAGTTATACTTTCTCGTTAGCGTAGTCAGGGGAACAGCAATCTTAGAGAATCCTTGGATAAATCGCCGATAATATCCAGCTAAACCCAAGAAACTCCTAATCTCTGCAACATTCTTTGGTATTGGCCAGTCACGAACTGCTTCAACTTTGGCAGGGTCGACTTCTATTCCATCCTTAGAGATTATATGGCCTAGGAACGATACTTTCTCCATCCAAAAATCACATTTGCTAAATTTTGCAAACAACTTCTTATCTTTCAAAATTTGGAGAACAGTTCTTAAATGTTGAACATGCTCCTCTTGGGTCTTAGAATAGACTAAGATATCATCAATAAAAACCACTACAAACTGATCTAGATATGGTTGAAAGATCCTATTCATTAAATCCATAAAAGCAGATGGAGCATTTGTAAGTCCAAAGGGCATAATTAGGAATTCATAATGGCCATACCTAGTTCTAAAGGCTGTTTTATATACATCAGAAGCCTTAATCTTCAGTTGATGATATCCTGACCTCAAGTCGATCTTAGAAAATACTATAGACCCTCTTAACTGGTCGAAAAGATCTTCTATCCTAGGTAATGGATCTATACATAACCTCATACTTCCATCCTTTTTCTTAACAAACAATACAGGCGCTCCCCAGGGCGAAGTACTTGGTCTAATAAACCCTTTCTCCAATAGATCTTGTATCTGTTCTTTCAATTCTTTCATCTCTGTTGGAGCTAATCGATATGGTGGTCTAGATACTGGAGCAGCTCCCGGAATTAGATCGATTGAAAACTCTAACTCCCTGTCTGGTGGTAATCCCTGGATATCTTCTGGGAAAACCTCAATAAACTCATTCGCAACCTCTACGTCTAGCAGTCGAGGCCTATCAGTCGCGGTTATGGATGATACAACTAGAGAAGTTCTATTAACATGTTTGGCCAAAAACTGGAATGAACTTCCTACTGGTGGGCTAACCATTACTGTTCGTGACTTAAAATCAATCACTACACCATACTTAGTTATCCAATCTATTCCCAAAATCATATCGAATTATGGCATTGGTAAAACTATTAAATCAGCAGTGATCTTATGCCCTTGAAGTTCAAGTTCTAATTTTCTAAACAATTCATGTGATACTAACTTCTCTCCCGATGGTACCGATACGCAATATCCTATCAATACTTGATCCGGATAGAGGGA
The DNA here is from genome assembly GCA_001598015.1 of Dorcoceras hygrometricum. Classification (NCBI taxonomy): domain Eukaryota; kingdom Viridiplantae; phylum Streptophyta; class Magnoliopsida; order Lamiales; family Gesneriaceae; genus Dorcoceras; species Dorcoceras hygrometricum. The sequence continues at coordinate 1,023,461 of KV008068.1, forward strand.
TAGCTTCTTAACAAATTCAGTCGCAAGAAATGAATGTGTAGCTCCTGAGTCAATTAATGCGAGAGAAAGAAATCCAGCGATCGAAATTTCACCTGTGACCACTGTCGACTCTGGATTGGCTTGTTCGGTGGTCATCACGTAGGCTCTGCTGGTCACCAGTTGCTTGGACTTTGGACAATGTTTCAAAATATGTCCAGGCATTCCACACTTGTAGCAGACATTTTGTCCAAGTCTGCATTGTCCCAAATGAGGCTTCTGACATTTAGGACATAATGGCCTATTATTACCAGCAGGGACAGAACTTATAGGTTGAATCTGTAAAGGCTTTTGCTCTTCAGGTCTCTGCTGGTTCTTGTTCTGTTTCTTAAATGGCCTTTGACCCTTCTGCTGAAAGGCTTGTCTCTTTTGCTGCCTTTCTTCATCAAGATCCTTCCAATCCCTTTCGATTTGCAGGGCTCTATCCACTGCTTCCTTGTAAGTTCTTGGCACTGACATCCTAACATTCATCTTAAACATAGGCTTCAATCCCTCTACAAAGTGATTCAATTTCTCTTCTGGATCTCTCCCTATTAACGGCACAAAGTAGCACCCTCTTTCAAACACACGTGCATATTCTTGCACAGATAAACTCCTTTGCTTAAGGGTCATAAAATCCCTCTTCAACTCAGACCTAAATGGCCTTTGACCCTTCTGCTGAAAGGCTTGTCTCTTTTGCTGCCTTTCTTCATCAAGATCCTTCCAATCCCTTTCGATTTGCAGGGCTCTATCCACTGCTTCCTTGTAAGTTCTTGGCACTGACATCCTAACATTCATCTTAAACATAGGCTTCAATCCCTCTACAAAGTGATTCAATTTCTCTTCTGGATCTCTCCCTATTAACGGCACAAAGTAGCACCCTCTTTCAAACACACGTGCATATTCTTGCACAGATAAACTCCTTTGCTTAAGGGTCATAAAATCCCTCTTCAACTCAGACCTTTTCCCAACTGGGAAATATTGTTTGAAGAACACTTGCTTGAATTTTGCCCAAGTTAAGTTCAACAAATCTACAGACAATTTGGCTCCTTCCCACCAAATCATCGCATCTTCTCTTAACATATATATAGCGCACCTGGGTCTATCTATATCAGGTGTTTGGAGGTAATCAAAAATAACCTCCATAGAATTGATCCAACTCTCAGCAGTTAGTGGATCAGTAGTACCAGTAAATTCCTTAGGCTTCTGGCGTCTAAATTTCTCTTGGGGGTCATCGTTACTTGGTCCCCTGCTGCTGGAAGATTGCCCATTTCCTCTGTTGTTATTCTGTTCTACCAGCATTCTTAACACTTGAGTGATATTAGCATTGTTATCACTCTCAGTTTCTTCTAGAGGATTAGTTCTTCTAGCTCTTCCTCTTCCTGACATTCTATATTATATAGCCCATAATCCACCACATGCATAAATCAGAACATGCTAAAATAAAAGACAATGCTCTGAAAATAAACTCACAATAGAGGAATAGACGATGAACTTTGATCCAGCTGATGGTGAGTGTGTTTATCTCAGGAACATTGCTCTGATACCATGTTGTGATGCCCGAACCCACGGGAATCACGATTTGGGGTGAATAAAAATTTTTCGAATAAAAGAAGGGCTAAAAGATAATTCGCTATAGGCTGTATCTCCTATAACTTGAAAGAAAACTCGAAACACAAACCAGACACAGACAATTTACACTACTGTGGCGCCAACTGCTGGAAACAATGATTGCGAAAAACATGTCTTATATATATATTGCAATTGCGATTACAACAATTTTCATTCTATATGAATATACAAAAGTTGTAACTTATCTAATACAGATCCTACAAAAGATAGAATAACATGAGTCTAGACACGGATTACGTTCGCCCCTTGATAAACACAACCACCCAGCTGCTGGTTCAACTTTCACCTGCTGTTCTTCCATCAGTTGTCGCACCTGCACCATTTTAAAAGCTAGTGAGCCTAAGGACTCAGCAAGTAAAACCTGGATAATAACGATTCGAATATACAGGTGGACATCTATTCAATACATATATTAAGGAACTTCAATGAACAATATCATTTTCATAAACAGTTCAATAAACATTCAATGGCAGAAACAGGGGATGATAGCCCAGCTTCTCATTGTCAACATTTTCAATATCATTTTCAGTTGATCATGGCATATAAGTTCCTCATGGTCCAATTTGCACTTTGATCAAAATGACTTCCGATATCAGTTTTAGCATATAGCTCGTATGAAAGGGCAATCAAAATTTAGACAACTGCTCACCCTTCTCATGGGTGACCGTCAACTATCTATGCCATAATCTAAAATAGCTTTTGTTCCTTAACAATCCTTTCTTTAAACATTCCTAGAAATTTCTGTAAATCATCGGGTTCCATCATTTTAAACATTTGCTTCCCATTTTAAAAACTTTTCTGAGAATCGAATTCAACCTCTGTGAACTTATCGTTAAAATGGAACTGGTCGAAAGAAAACCAGTCGCAAGGAATAGGAAACCAGTCGCAAGACAGGAATCCAGTCGCAAGGTCTTTTAAACAAATGTGAAGTGAAACGACGTCGTTAGCGCATAAACCAGTCGCAATGAACAGTGCAACTAGTCGCAGGATAAGAAAACGCTAACATACAGAACCAGTCGCAACTTGGAATATATGAATTAAGTGAAACGATGTCGTAGCGTGTCAACCAGTCGCAGGAATAATAAAATAAATATTGCAACTGCTGGATTCTAACAAAGGAATTGCAACTGCTGAATTAGTTCAATAGGAATGCACCTGCTGGTGTTAACAAAGAAATACACCTGCTGGTTTTAGCAAAAGAAATGCACCTGCTGGTGAACAGTGCACCAACTAAAATTTACGAAAGAAATACAACGACTGAAATATTTCAATAGGAATGCACCTGCTGATGTACAGTGAATCTGCTGATTTTATGAAAACAACGCAACTGCTGAATTCTAACAAAGGAAATGCAGCTGCTGAATTTACGATAACAATGCAGCTGCTGATTTTCAACAAAGAAGTGCAACTGCTGATTTTAACAAGGAAAGATGCACCTGCTGATGAACAGTGCATCTGCTGGAATTTACGAAAGACACTTGTAATATCAAAACAATGATCGCGCTACCAGCCGTCGCCTATTAAACCAGACATTATACTGATTCAACTAGCAACTACTGATTACACAATCATCAAATCCCGACATTACAGCAAAAGGAAGAACATTCGTAAAGATTATAACAATGCAGCTGCTGAATCTTAACAAGGAGATGCAACTGCTGGAACATAACTCGACATTTGTAACATCAAAACAACAACTATGCCATCAACAGGTTTAAATACCGAAGGGATTAGTGGCAAGCTACTTATAATATATAGCATGACACACTTTAAACAAGTTGCAGTATTTTAATAAAAACTCCCTTCTAACCATTTTAAATTTGTAAAGTACCAAACCTTTTCCAAAAGAAATCATTTCACCTCCTTAAAGATATTTTCAATCCATTTCAAATAAACTAGCTCGTGCATCACCCTTGGAGTCATCCGCTGGAACCTGCTACGTCACACTATTTTCTGAAAGAAATTAATTTCAACAATGCATAAGATAGTTTAGAAATGCCATTTTAAATAAACAATATGCATATCGTGGTCCTACGGATTTTTGGGGCGTTACAACTATGCTGTTGCAAGTTCTTCAAAGTATTTATCTTTTCAGTTGTAACAGCGACGTCTTCATAAACAACGATGAAAGAAATTGATGAAATTTCAGGCGCAAGATATGAACTGTTTAAAACACGATCATATTTTTTAAAATGGAAAGAATCAATGGTGGAGATTGAGATCGTACATATGCCTGGAATTAAGGAGACAACATCAGTATTATTTTGGGTAAATAGTACACAACACACAGAGGACGTTATACGGTGTTTGCAAATGGAAAGACAAAAATCTTGGCTCTGATGAAGCGCAATTTACTCGTAGTGGAGCAGGATATACGGTTGTATAATCAGCAGATTTTCAAAAGGGATTTTGTTTCCTTAGCGAAATTAAATGACCGTTGTGAACGAAGAGTATATATAGAGCTGGAATTTGAACTGAAGAGGCTCTTGAATCTCTTGCTCACTCTCCGTCGTTCTGCGATTCTTCATCCATTGCTCTCGAGCTTTTCACTTATTGACATTTTCTTTCAAAAGCTCTCAAACTCGAAGAACATCATAGTTCCAGATTTCACAGATTTACTCGTAGTGGAGCAGGATATACGGTTGTATAATCAGCAGATTTTCAAAAGGGATTTTGTTTCCTTAGCGAAATTAAATGACCGTTGTGAACGAAGAGTATATATAGAGCTGGAATTTGAACTGAAGAGGCTCTTGAATCTCTTGCTCACTCTCCGTCGTTCTGCGATTCTTCATCCATTGCTCTCGAGCTTTTCACTTATTGACATTTTCTTTCAAAAGCTCTCAAACTCGAAGAACATCATAGTTCCAGATTTCACAGAAAATACCTTCGAGTTCATCTTCTGGTTACCTTTTGTAATCGAGTTTTTAGTGTTAGAAAAAAGAAGATTTACAGCCTCAATAGATTTGTATTTCATTGTTTCATTCATTGTTGAGCCTGTAACAAACGTGCTTCACAAAGCCGTTTGGGAAGAAAATACTAAGTGTTGTTAACAACAGCTGCGTCTGCTTAGTGTTTGGTGTTGCTAGGAGTTCACCTGGAGCAAGGCTCGGTGACTGGGTGTTTGCAGAAGGTCTGTAACCATCAAATCTTCTAGTGGATCCTTTCTGAAAAGGAAGAAGGGGAGACGTAGGATATTGATATCCGAACTTCCATAAACAAATCTCTTATCCCTTAAACTTTTACATTACTGCATTTATTTACTGTACACTATTCACTGATTGATTGGCTTATTTCCGAACATATATTGTTTGTTAGAGTAGATGCCCAACTAGCCAACTTGTGGCGTGTGGGTTTTATAGACTCTTGTACAAGCAATCTTTATATATGATATTCGCATTTTCTTATATGGCATTCTTTACTTTCATTATGTGTGTAATGATTTACAATTGTGTTGAGTAAAGACCTAGAATGCACTGAAGCGTATGTTAGATGTGATAGTGGGTATGACGGCTATCATGAAACACATATAATAGTCGCTGTGTATTCTGAACATGTTCCTAGTCGATTGCGCCGTCAAAACGAGGATAAGGCCGCCCGAGTTCGAGACTAGTATCTGCGATGCGAAGTACCATGTTTCATTGGTAGGGAACATTGTGATGTTCTGAGCATGCAGATAGATAGTGACCTGGTGATCTATCGAACTACCCTCCTTCGGACTTTCCAAGTGGTTACCATTTGTCGAGTGAATAAGTCCGAGGTCTTGGTTGTACTGATTAGTCCTCACGACTCGAAACGTCATTGAGACTCTACATGATAGGCGTCTCACTTTGACATAGCTCTCGCGATCGATCATCCCAATGTTTATTTATATATTTGATATATAGATTAAATGAATCCTCATGTTTGCATGTTTTAAATTAGATTTAAATATGCATGAGACCAAATTTTCAAAAATAAAATCCCTCGTTTTAAATTTGATTTAAAACTTATATCAAGATAAATGTTTATTCGATAAACAAAAGGGTATTTAAAATTGTTTAAATTAACCTTACCTTCCATAAACAATGGGTGTACGTAGATGCTACCCGTATACATGGCCCGTCTCATATTATTGAGGGGGTCATATATGCCGGAAAGCTGTCCACGTCATTGACAATTGTTGTGAGTCGGTTGGAACTCCCTTTAACGTTGGCTCATATTATTGGGGACGTTAAGGGGACCGTCCTTCACGACTCAACACTGATGGATCAATCTTGACACGTGATAGTAAACGGCGTCATATTATTGGGCCCTTACTGGACGTGGGGTGAATACATGGAGATTGCACCGGCTGCAATCGGAAACTATCTTTTGGGGATCATGGATGGCTGATATTATTCGGGTCCATGATCGCCTGATTGGGCTCCGTGTACCCACTAAAGAAACCTGTTTTCTCGATTTCATTAGAGGGTGGTGAAATCGTTAAAATAGTGGGAGGGTAATTCATAAAATTAAATGACCATGTTTTATGTCTTAGCGTTTATTTTTA